>CM057802.1:2044367-2259563 GCA_030145905.1 Populus davidiana | reverse complement strand
TCTTTCAAGTATCAGAAACAGAGATGCTACTTACTTTTTTATAAAAAAAAAAATTTTATATAATTTTGAAACATTCAAACTTTCATTCAAGTATCAGAAACACAGATACTGCTTTCTTTTTTAAAAAATAATTTTTATAATTTTAAAACATTTAAACTATCATTCAAGAATCAGAAATAGAGATCCTACTTATTTTTTAAAAAAAATTATTTTTATAATTTTAAAACTTTTAAACCATTTTTCAAGAATCAGACACAGAGATCCTACTTACTTTTTGAAAAAAAATATTTTTACAATATTAAAATATTTATAGTATCATTCAAGTACCAGACACAGAGATGCTACTTACTTTTTAAAAAAAATTTATTTTTATTCTTTTAGAACATTTAAACTATCTTTCAAGTATCAGAAACAGAGATCCTACTTATTTTTTCTAAAAAGTTATTTTTATAATTTTAAAATATTTAAACTATCTTTCAAGTTTTTAGAAACAGAGATGCTACTTAGTTTTTTTTAACATTATTTTTACAATATTAAAACATTTAAACTATCATTCAAGTAACAGACAGAGAGATCCTGTATACCTTGTAAAACAAATTAATTTTTATACTTTTAAAACATTTAAACCATCTTTAAAGTTTTAGAAACAGAGATCCTACTTACTTTTTTTAAAAAAATATTTTTAAAATTTTAAAACATTTAAAGTATCTTTCAAGTTTCAGAAACAGAGATCCCACTTACTATTTTAAAAAATTATTTTTATAATTTTAAAAGATTTAAACTATCTTTCATGTTTCAGAAACAGAGATACTACTTACTTTTTCTAAAAAATTATTTTTATAATTTTAAAACATTTAAACTATCATTCATGTAGCAGACACAGAGATCCTACTTACCTTTAAAAAAAAATTAGTTTTTATTCCTTTAAAACATTTAAACCATCTTTAAAGTTTTAGAAATAGAGATCCTACTTAGTCTTTTTAAAAAATTATTTTTCTAATTTTAAAACATTTAATCTATCTTTCAAGTACCAGAAACATAAATCCTACTTACTTTTTTAAAAAAAATTATTTTTATAATTTTAAAACATTTAAACCATCTTTCAAGTATCAGAAACAGAGATGCTACTTACTTTTTTATAAAAAAAAAAATTTTATATAATTTTGAAACATTCAAACTTTCATTCAAGTATCAGAAACACAGATACTGCTTTCTTTTTTAAAAAATAATTTTTATAATTTTAAAACATTTAAACTATCATTCAAGAATCAGAAATAGAGATCCTACTTATTTTTTAAAAAAAATTATTTTTATAATTTTAAAACTTTTAAACCATTTTTCAAGAATCAGACACAGAGATCCTACTTACTTTTTGAAAAAAAATATTTTTACAATATTAAAATATTTATAGTATCATTCAAGTACCAGACACAGAGATGCTACTTACTTTTTAAAAAAAATTTATTTTTATTCTTTTAGAACATTTAAACTATCTTTCAAGTATCAGAAACAGAGATCCTACTTATTTTTTCTAAAAAGTTATTTTTATAATTTTAAAATATTTAAACTATCTTTCAAGTTTTTAGAAACAGAGATGCTACTTAGTTTTTTTTAACATTATTTTTACAATATTAAAACATTTAAACTATCATTCAAGTAACAGACAGAGAGATCCTGTATACCTTGTAAAACAAATTAATTTTTATACTTTTAAAACATTTAAACCATCTTTAAAGTTTTAGAAACAGAGATCCTACTTACTTTTTTTAAAAAAATATTTTTAAAATTTTAAAACATTTAAAGTATCTTTCAAGTTTCAGAAACAGAGATCCCACTTACTATTTTAAAAAATTATTTTTATAATTTTAAAAGATTTAAACTATCTTTCATGTTTCAGAAACAGAGATACTACTTACTTTTTCTAAAAAATTATTTTTATAATTTTAAAACATTTAAACTATCATTCATGTAGCAGACACAGAGATCCTACTTACCTTTAAAAAAAAATTAGTTTTTATTCCTTTAAAACATTTAAACCATCTTTAAAGTTTTAGAAATAGAGATCCTACTTAGTCTTTTTAAAAAATTATTTTTATAATTTTAAAACATTTAATCTATCTTTCAAGTACCAGAAACATAAATCCTACTTACTTTTTTTAAAAAAATTATTTTTATAATTTTAAAACATTTAAACCATCTTTCAAGTATCAGAAACAGAGATGCTACTTACTTTTTTATAAAAAAAAAATTTTTATATAATTTTGAAACATTCAAACTTTCATTCAAGTATCAGAAACACAGATACTGCTTTCTTTTTTAAAAAATAATTTTTATAATTTTAAAACATTTAAACTATCATTCAAGAATCAGAAATAGAGATCCTACTTATTTTTTTAAAAAAATTATTTTTATAATTTTAAAACTTTTAAACCATTTTTCAAGAATCAGACACAGAGATCCTACTTACTTTT
The DNA here is from genome assembly GCA_030145905.1 of Populus davidiana. Lineage (NCBI taxonomy): Eukaryota > Viridiplantae > Streptophyta > Magnoliopsida > Malpighiales > Salicaceae > Populus > Populus davidiana. The sequence continues at coordinate 2,257,092 of CM057802.1, read as the reverse complement.
TGAAAAAAAATATTTTTACAATATTAAAATATTTATAGTATCATTCAAGTACCAGACACAGAGATGCTACTTACTTTTTAAAAAAAATTTATTTTTATTCTTTTAGAACATTTAAACTATCTTTCAAGTATCAGAAACAGAGATCCTACTTATTTTTTCTAAAAAGTTATTTTTATAATTTTAAAATATTTAAACTATCTTTCAAGTTTTTAGAAACAGAGATGCTACTTAGTTTTTTTTAACATTATTTTTACAATATTAAAACATTTAAACTATCATTCAAGTAACAGACAGAGAGATCCTGTATACCTTGTAAAACAAATTAATTTTTATACTTTTAAAACATTTAAACCATCTTTAAAGTTTTAGAAACAGAGATCCTACTTACTTTTTTTAAAAAAATATTTTTAAAATTTTAAAACATTTAAAGTATCTTTCAAGTTTCAGAAACAGAGATCCCACTTACTATTTTAAAAAATTATTTTTATAATTTTAAAAGATTTAAACTATCTTTCAAGTTTCAGAAACAGAGATACTACTTACTTTTTCTAAAAAATTATTTTTATAATTTTAAAACATTTAAACTATCATTCATGTAGCAGACACAGAGATCCTACTTACCTTTAAAAAAAAATTAGTTTTTATTCCTTTAAAACATTTAAACCATCTTTAAAGTTTTAGAAATAGAGATCCTACTTAGTCTTTTTAAAAAATTATTTTTATAATTTTAAAACATTTAAACTATCATTCAAGAATCAGAAATAGAGATCCTACTTATTTTTTTTTTTAAATTATTTTTATAATTTTAAAACTTTTAAACCATTTTTCAAGAATCAGACACAGAGATCCTACTTACTTTTTGAAAAAAATTATTTTTACAATATTAAAATATTTATAGTATCATTCAAGTACCAGACACAGAAATGCTACTTACTTTTTTTAAAAAAATTATTTTTATTCTTTTAGAACATTTAAACTATCTTTCAAGTATCAGAAACAGAGATCCTACTTATTTTTTCTAAAAAGTTATTTTGATAATTTTAAAGTATTTAAACTATCTTTTAAGTTTTTAGAAACAGAGATGCTACTTAGTTTTTTTTAACATTATTTTTACAATATTAAAACATTTAAACTATCATTCAAGTAACAGACAGAGAGATCCTGTATACCTTGTAAAACAAATTATTTTTTATACTTTTAAAACATTTAAACCATCTTTAAAGTTTTAGAAACAGAGATCCTACTTACTTTTTTAAAAAAATTATTTTTATTCTTTTAAAACATTTAAAGTATCTTTCAAGTATCAGAAACAGAGATCCTATTACTTTTTCTAAAAATTATTTTTTTAATTTTAAAAGATTTAAACTATCTTTCAAGTTTCAGAAACAGAGATGCTACTTACTTTTCTAAAAAAATTATATTTACAATATTAAAACATTTAAACTATCATTCATGTACCAGACACAGAGATCCTACTTACCTTTTAAAAAAAATTAATTTTTATTCCTTTAAAACATTTAAACCATCTTTAAAGTTTTAGAAATAGAGATCCTACTTAGTTTTTTTAAAAAATTATTTTTATAATTTTAAAACATTTAATCTATCTTTTAAGTACCAGAAACAGAGATCCTACTTACTTTTTCAAAAAATTATTTTTTTAATTTTAAAAGATTTAAACTATCTTTCAAGTTTCAGAAACATAGATACTACTTACTTTTTCTAAAAAATTATTTTTATAATTTTAAAACATTTAAACTATTATTCATGTAGAAGACACAGAGATCCTACTTACCTTTTAAAACAAATTAATTTTTATACTTTTAAAACATTTAAACCATCTTTAAAGTTTTAGAAACAGAGATCCTACTTACTTTTTTAAAAAAATTATTTTTATAATTTTAAAACATTTAAAGTATCTTTCAAGTATCAGAAATAGAGATCCCACTTATTATTTTAAAAAATTATTTTTATAATTTTAAAAGATTTAAACTATCTTTCAAGTTTCAGAAACAGAGATCCTACTTACTTTTTCAAAAAATTATTTTTTTAATTTTAAAAGATTTAAACTATCTTTCAAGTTTCAGAAACAGAGATACTACTTACTTTTTCTAAAAAATTATTTTTATAATTTTAAAACATTTAAACTATTATTCATGTAGAAGACACAGAGATCCTACTTACCTTTTAAAAAAAATTAATTTTTATTCTTTTAAAACATTTAAACCATCTTTAAAGTTTTAGAAATAGAGATCCTACTTAGTTTTTTTAAAAAATTATTTTTATAATTTTAAAACATTTAATCTATCTTTCAAGTACCAGAAACAGAGATCCTACTTACTTTTTTTAAGAAAATTATTTTTATAATTTTAAAACATTTAAACCATCTTTCAAGTATCAGAAACAGAGATGCTACTTACTTTTTTATAAAAAAAATTTTATATAATTTTGAAACATTCAAACTTTCATTCAAGTATCAGAAACACAGATACTACTTTCTTTTTTAAAAAATAATTTTTATAATTTTAAAACATTTAAACTATCATTCAAGAATCAGAAATAGAGATCCTACTTATTTTTTTTAAAAAAATTATTTTTATAATTTTAAAACTTTTAAACCATTTTTCAAGAATCAGACATAGAGATCCTACTTACTTTTTGAAAAAAATTATTTTTACAATATTAAAATATTTATAGTATCATTCAAGTACCAGACACAGAGATTCTACTTACTTTTTTTTAAGAAAATTATTTTTATAATTTTAAAACATTTAAACCATCTTTAAAGTATCAGAAACAGAGATGCTACTTCCTTTTTTATAAATTTTTTTTTTTATAATTTTGAAACATTCAAACTTTCATTCAAGTATCAGAAACACAGATACTACTTTCTTTTTTAAAAAATAATTTTTATAATTTTAAAACATTTAAACTATCATTCAAGAATCAGAAATAGAGATCCTACTTATTTTTTTAAAAAAATTATTTTTATAATTTTAAAACTTTTAAACCATTTTTCAAGAATCAGACACAGAGATGCTACTTACTTTTTGAAAAAAATTATTTTTACAATATTAAAATATTTATAGTATCATTCAAGTACCAGACACAGAGATTCTACTTACTTTTTTTAAAAAATTTATTTTTATTCTTTTAGAACATTTAAACTATCTTTCAAGTATCAGAAACAGAGATCCTACTTATTTTTTCTAAAAAAATATTTTTATAATTTTAAAACTTTTAAACCATTTTTCAAGAATCAGACACAGAGATCCTACATACTTTTTGAAAAAAATTATTTTTACAATATTAAAATATTTATAGTATCATTCAAGTACCAGACATAGAGATGCTACTTACTTTTTAAAAAAAATTTATTTTTATTCTTTTAGAACATTTAAACTATCTTTCAAGTATCAGAAACAGAGATCCTACTTATTTTTTCTAAAAAGTTATTTTTATAATTTTAAAATATTTAAACTATCTTTCAAGTTTTTAGAAACAGAGATGCTACTTAGTTTTTTTTAACATTATTTTTACAATATTAAAACATTTAAACTATCATTCAAGTAACAGACAGAGAGATCCTGTATACCTTGTAAAACAAATTAATTTTTATACTTTTAAAACATTTAAACCATATTTAAAGTTTTAGAAACAGAGATCCTACTTACTTTTTTTAAAAAATTATTTTTAAAATTTTAAAACATTTAAAGTATTTTTCAAGTATCAGAAACAGAGATCCTACTTACTATTTTAAAAAATTATTTTTATAATTTTAAAAGATTTAAACTATCTTTCAAGTTTCAGTAACAGAGATACTACTTACTTTTTCTAAAAAATTATTTTTATAATTTTACTACTTATTTTTTTAAAAATATTATTTTTATAATTTTAAAACTTTTAAACCATTTTTCAAGAATCAGACACAGAGATCCTACTTACTTTTTGAAAAAAATTATTTCTACAATATTAAAATATTTATAGTATCATTCAAGTACCAGACACAGAGATTCTACTTACTTTTTTAAAAAAAATTATTTTTATTCTTTTAGAACATTTAAACTATCTTTCAAGTATCAGAAACAGAGATCCTACTTATTTTTTCTAAAAAGTTATTTTTATAATTTTAAAATATTTAAACTATCTTTCAAGTTTTTAGAAACAGAGATGCTACTTAGTTTTTTTTAACATTATTTTTACAATATTAAAACATTTAAACTATCATTCAAGTAACAGACAGAGAGATCCTGTATACCTTGTAAAACAAATTAATTTTTATACTTTTAAAACATTTAAACCATATTTAAAGTTTTAGAAACAGAGATCCTACTTACTTTTTTAAAAAAATTATTTTTAAAATTTTAAAACATTTAAAGTATCTTTCAAGTATCAGAAACAGAGATCCCACTTACTATTTTAAAAAATTATTTTTATAATTTTAAAAGATTTAAACTATCTTTCATGTTTCAGAAACAGAGATACTACTTACTTTTTTAAAAAAATTATTTTTATAATTTTAAAACATTTAAACTATCATTCATGTAGCAGACACAGAGATCCTACTTACCTTTTAAAAAAAATTAGTTTTTATTCCTTTAAAACATTTAAACCATCTTTAAAGTTTGAGAAATAGAGATCCTACTTAGTTTTTTTAAAAAATTATTTTTATAATTTTAAAATATTTAAACCATCTTTCAAGTATCAGAAACAGAGATGCTACTTACTTTTTTATAAAAAAAAAATTTTATATAATTTTGAAACATTCAAACTTTCATTCAAGTATCAGAAACACAGATACTACTTTCTTTTTTAAAAAATAATTTTTATAATTTTAAAACATTTAAACTATCATTCAAGAATCAGAAATAGAGATCCTACTTATTTTTTTAAAAAAATTATTTTTATAATTTTAAAACTTTTAAATCATTTTTCAAGAATCAAACACAGAGATCCTACATACTTTTTGAAAAAAATTATTTTTACAATATTAAAATATTTATAGTATCATTCAAGTACCAGACACAGAGATGCTACTTACTTTTTTAAAAAAATTTATTTTTATTCTTTTAGAACATTTAAACTATCTTTCAAGTATCAGAAACAGAGATCCTACTTATTTTTTCTAAAAAGTTATTTTTATAATTTTAAAATATTTAAACTATCTTTCAAGTTTTTAGAAACAGAGATGCTACTTAGTTTTTTTTAACATTATTTTTACAATATTAAAACATTTAAACTATCATTCAAGTAACAGACAGAGAGATCCTGTATACCTTGTAAAACAAATTAATTTTTATACTTTTAAAACATTTAAACCATATTTAAAGTTTTAGAAACAGAGATCCTACTTACTTTTTTTAAAAAATTATTTTTAAAATTTTAAAACATTTAAAGTATTTTTCAAGTATCAGAAACAGAGATCCTACTTACTATTTTAAAAAATTATTTTTATAATTTTAAAAGATTTAAACTATCTTTCAAGTTTCAGAAACAGAGATACTACTTACTTTTTCTAAAAAATTATTTTTATAATTTTACTACTTATTTTTTTAAAAATATTATTTTTATAATTTTAAAACTTTTAAACCATTTTTCAAGAATCAGACACAGAGATCCTACTTACTTTTTGAAAAAAATTATTTCTACAATATTAAAATATTTATAGTATCATTCAAGTACCAGACACAGAGATTCTACTTACTTTTTTTAAAAAAATTATTTTTATTCTTTTAGAACATTTAAACTATCTTTCAAGTATCAGAAACAGAGATCCTACTTATTTTTTCTAAAAAGTTATTTTTATAATTTTAAAATATTTAAACTATCTTTCAAGTTTTTAGAAACAGAGATGCTACTTAGTTTTTTTTAACATTATTTTTACAATATTAAAACATTTAAACTATCATTCAAGTAACAGACAGAGAGATCCTGTATACCTTGTAAAACAAATTAATTTTTATACTTTTAAAACATTTAAACCATATTTAAAGTTTTAGAAACAGAGATCCTACTTACTTTTTTAAAAAAATTATTTTTAAAATTTTAAAACATTTAAAGTATCTTTCAAGTATCAGAAACAGAGATCCCACTTACTATTTTAAAAAATTATTTTTATAATTTTAAAAGATTTAAACTATCTTTCATGTTTCAGAAACAGAGATACTACTTACTTTTTTAAAAAAATTATTTTTATAATTTTAAAACATTTAAACTATCATTCATGTAGCAGACACAGAGATCCTACTTACCTTTTAAAAAAAATTAGTTTTTATTCCTTTAAAACATTTAAACCATCTTTAAAGTTTGAGAAATAGAGATCCTACTTAGTTTTTTTAAAAAATTATTTTTATAATTTTAAAATATTTAAACCATCTTTCAAGTATCAGAAACAGAGATGCTACTTACTTTTTTATAAAAAAAAAATTTTATATAATTTTGAAACATTCAAACTTTCATTCAAGTATCAGAAACACAGATACTACTTTCTTTTTTAAAAAATAATTTTTATAATTTTAAAACATTTAAACTATCATTCAAGAATCAGAAATAGAGATCCTACTTATTTTTTTAAAAAAATTATTTTTATAATTTTAAAACTTTTAAATCATTTTTCAAGAATCAGACACAGAGATCCTACATACTTTTTGAAAAAAATTATTTTTACAATATTAAAATATTTATAGTATCATTCAAGTACCAGACACAGAGATGCTACTTACTTTTTTAAAAAAATTTATTTTTATTCTTTTAGAACATTTAAACTATCTTTCAAGTATCAGAAACAGAGATCCTACTTATTTTTTCTAAAAAGTTATTTTTATAATTTTAAAATATTTAAACTATCTTTCAAGTTTTTAGAAACAGAGATGCTACTTAGTTTTTTTTAACATTATTTTTACAATATTAAAACATTTAAACTATCATTCAAGTAACAGACAGAGAGATCCTGTATACCTTGTAAAACAAATTAATTTTTATACTTTTAAAACATTTAAACCATATTTAAAGTTTTAGAAACAGAGATCCTACTTACTTTTTTTAAAAAATTATTTTTAAAATTTTAAAACATTTAAAGTATTTTTCAAGTATCAGAAACAGAGATCCTACTTACTATTTTAAAAAATTATTTTTATAATTTTAAAAGATTTAAACTATCTTTCAAGTTTCAGAAACAGAGATACTACTTACTTTTTCTAAAAAATTATTTTTATAATTTTACTACTTATTTTTTTAAAAATATTATTTTTATAATTTTAAAACTTTTAAACCATTTTTCAAGAATCAGACACAGAGATCCTACTTACTTTTTGAAAAAAATTATTTCTACAATATTAAAATATTTATAGTATCATTCAAGTACCAGACACAGAGATTCTACTTACTTTTTTTAAAAAAATTATTTTTATTCTTTTAGAACATTTAAACTATCTTTCAAGTATCAGAAACAGAGATCCTACTTATTTTTTCTAAAAAGTTATTTTTATAATTTTAAAATATTTAAACTATCTTTCAAGTTTTTAGAAACAGAGATGCTACTTAGTTTTTTTTAACATTATTTTTACAATATTAAAACATTTAAACTATCATTCAAGTAACAGACAGAGAGATCCTGTATACCTTGTAAAACAAATTAATTTTTATACTTTTAAAACATTTAAACCATATTTAAAGTTTTAGAAACAGAGATCCTACTTACTTTTTTAAAAAAATTATTTTTAAAATTTTAAAACATTTAAAGTATCTTTCAAGTATCAGAAACAGAGATCCCACTTACTATTTTAAAAAATTATTTTTATAATTTTAAAAGATTTAAACTATCTTTCATGTTTCAGAAACAGAGATACTACTTACTTTTTTAAAAAAATTATTTTTATAATTTTAAAACATTTAAACTATCATTCATGTAGCAGACACAGAGATCCTACTTACCTTTTAAAAAAAATTAGTTTTTATTCCTTTAAAACATTTAAACCATCTTTAAAGTTTGAGAAATAGAGATCCTACTTAGTTTTTTTAAAAAATTATTTTTATAATTTTAAAATATTTAAACCATCTTTCAAGTATCAGAAACAGAGATGCTACTTACTTTTTTATAAAAAAAAAATTTTATATAATTTTGAAACATTCAAACTTTCATTCAAGTATCAGAAACACAGATACTACTTTCTTTTTTAAAAAATAATTTTTATAATTTTAAAACATTTAAACTATCATTCAAGAATCAGAAATAGAGATCCTACTTATTTTTTTAAAAAAATTATTTTTATAATTTTAAAACTTTTAAATCATTTTTCAAGAATCAGACACAGAGATCCTACTTACTTTTTGAAAAAAAATATTTTTACAATATTAAAATATTTATAGTATCATTCAAGTACCAGACACAGAGATGCTACTTACTTTTTTAAAAAAATTTATTTTTATTCTTTTAGAACATTTAAACTATCTTTCAAGTATCAGAAACAGAGATCCTACTTATTTTTTCTAAAAAGTTATTTTTATAATTTTAAAATATTTAAACTATCTTTCAAGTTTTTAGAAACAGAGATGCTACTTAGTTTTTTTTAACATTATTTTTACAATATTAAAACATTTAAACTATCATTCAAGTAACAGACAGAGAGATCCTGTATACCTTGTAAAACAAATTAATTTTTATACTTTTAAAACATTTAAACCATATTTAAAGTTTTAGAAACAGAGATCCTACTTACTTTTTTTAAAAAATTATTTTTAAAATTTTAAAACATTTAAAGTATTTTTCAAGTATCAGAAACAGAGATCCTACTTACTATTTTAAAAAATTATTTTTATAATTTTAAAAGATTTAAACTATCTTTCAAGTTTCAGAAACAGAGATACTACTTACTTTTTCTAAAAAATTATTTTTATAATTTTACTACTTATTTTTTTAAAAATATTATTTTTATAATTTTAAAACTTTTAAACCATTTTTCAAGAATCAGACACAGAGATCCTACTTACTTTTTGAAAAAAATTATTTCTACAATATTAAAATATTTATAGTATCATTCAAGTACCAGACACAGAGATTCTACTTACTTTTTTAAAAAAAATTATTTTTATTCTTTTAGAACATTTAAACTATCTTTCAAGTATCAGAAACAGAGATCCTACTTATTTTTTCTAAAAAGTTATTTTTATAATTTTAAAATATTTAAACTATCTTTCAAGTTTTTAGAAACAGAGATGCTACTTAGTTTTTTTTAACATTATTTTTACAATATTAAAACATTTAAACTATCATTCAAGTAACAGACAGAGAGATCCTGTATACCTTGTAAAACAAATTAATTTTTATACTTTTAAAACATTTAAACCATATTTAAAGTTTTAGAAACAGAGATCCTACTTACTTTTTTAAAAAAATTATTTTTAAAATTTTAAAACATTTAAAGTATCTTTCAAGTATCAGAAACAGAGATCCCACTTACTATTTTAAAAAATTATTTTTATAATTTTAAAAGATTTAAACTATCTTTCATGTTTCAGAAACAGAGATACTACTTACTTTTTTTAAAAAATTATTTTTATAATTTTAAAACATTTAAACTATCATTCATGTAGCAGACACAGAGATCCTACTTACCTTTTAAAAAAAATTAGTTTTTATTCCTTTAAAACATTTAAACCATCTTTAAAGTTTGAGAAATAGAGATCCTACTTAGTTTTTTTAAAAAATTATTTTTATAATTTTAAAATATTTAAACCATCTTTCAAGTATCAGAAACAGAGATGCTACTTACTTTTTTATAAAAAAAAAATTTTATATAATTTTGAAACATTCAAACTTTCATTCAAGTATCAGAAACACAGATACTACTTTCTTTTTTAAAAAATAATTTTTATAATTTTAAAACATTTAAACTATCATTCAAGAATCAGAAATAGAGATCCTACTTATTTTTTTAAAAAAATTATTTTTATAATTTTAAAACTTTTAAATCATTTTTCAAGAATCAGACACAGAGATCCTACTTACTTTTTGAAAAAAATTATTTTTACAATATTAAAATATTTATAGTATCATTCAAGTACCAGACACAGAGATGCTACTTACTTTTTTAAAAAAATTTATTTTTATTCTTTTAGAACATTTAAACTATCTTTCAAGTATCAGAAACAGAGATCCTACTTATTTTTTCTAAAAAGTTATTTTTATAATTTTAAAATATTTAAACTATCTTTCAAGTTTTTAGAAACAGAGATGCTACTTAGTTTTTTTTAACATTATTTTTACAATATTAAAACATTTAAACTATCATTCAAGTAACAGACAGAGAGATCCTGTATACCTTGTAAAACAAATTAATTTTTATACTTTTAAAACATTTAAACCATATTTAAAGTTTTAGAAACAGAGATCCTACTTACTTTTTTTAAAAAATTATTTTTAAAATTTTAAAACATTTAAAGTATTTTTCAAGTATCAGAAACAGAGATCCTACTTACTATTTTAAAAAATTATTTTTATAATTTTAAAAGATTTAAACTATCTTTCAAGTTTCAGAAACAGAGATACTACTTACTTTTTCTAAAAAATTATTTTTATAATTTTACTACTTATTTTTTTAAAAATATTATTTTTATAATTTTAAAACTTTTAAACCATTTTTCAAGAATCAGACACAGAGATCCTACTTACTTTTTGAAAAAAATTATTTCTACAATATTAAAATATTTATAGTATCATTCAAGTACCAGACACAGAGATTCTACTTACTTTTTTAAAAAAAATTATTTTTATTCTTTTAGAACATTTAAACTATCTTTCAAGTATCAGAAACAGAGATCCTACTTATTTTTTCTAAAAAGTTATTTTTATAATTTTAAAATATTTAAACTATCTTTCAAGTTTTTAGAAACAGAGATGCTACTTAGTTTTTTTTAACATTATTTTTACAATATTAAAACATTTAAACTATCATTCAAGTAACAGACAGAGAGATCCTGTATACCTTGTAAAACAAATTAATTTTTATACTTTTAAAACATTTAAACCATATTTAAAGTTTTAGAAACAGAGATCCTACTTACTTTTTTAAAAAAATTATTTTTAAAATTTTAAAACATTTAAAGTATCTTTCAAGTATCAGAAACAGAGATCCCACTTACTATTTTAAAAAATTATTTTTATAATTTTAAAAGATTTAAACTATCTTTCATGTTTCAGAAACAGAGATACTACTTACTTTTTTTAAAAAATTATTTTTATAATTTTAAAACATTTAAACTATCATTCATGTAGCAGACACAGAGATCCTACTTACCTTTTAAAAAAAATTAGTTTTTATTCCTTTAAAACATTTAAATCATCTTTAAAGTTTGAGAAATAGAGATCCTACTTAGTTTTTTTAAAAAATTATTTTTATAATTTTAAAATATTTAAACCATCTTTCAAGTATCAGAAACAGAGATGCTACTTACTTTTTTATAAAAAAAAAATTTTATATAATTTTGAAACATTCAAACTTTCATTCAAGTATCAGAAACACAGATACTACTTTCTTTTTTAAAAAATAATTTTTATAATTTTAAAACATTTAAACTATCATTCAAGAATCAGAAATAGAGATCCTACTTATTTTTTTAAAAAAATTATTTTTATAATTTTAAAACTTTTAAATCATTTTTCAAGAATCAGACACAGAGATCCTACTTACTTTTTGAAAAAAATTATTTTTACAATATTAAAATATTTATAGTATCATTCAAGTACCAGACACAGAGATGCTACTTACTTTTTTAAAAAAATTTATTTTTATTCTTTTAGAACATTTAAACTATCTTTCAAGTATCAGAAACAGAGATCCTACTTATTTTTTCTAAAAAGTTATTTTTATAATTTTAAAATATTTAAACTATCTTTCAAGTTTTTAGAAACAGAGATGCTACTTAGTTTTTTTTAACATTATTTTTACAATATTAAAACATTTAAACTATCATTCAAGTAACAGACAGAGAGATCCTGTATACCTTGTAAAACAAATTAATTTTTATACTTTTAAAACATTTAAACCATATTTAAAGTTTTAGAAACAGAGATCCTACTTACTTTTTTTAAAAAATTATTTTTAAAATTTTAAAACATTTAAAGTATTTTTCAAGTATCAGAAACAGAGATCCTACTTACTATTTTAAAAAATTATTTTTATAATTTTAAAAGATTTAAACTATCTTTCAAGTTTCAGAAACAGAGATACTACTTACTTTTTCTAAAAAATTATTTTTATAATTTTACTACTTATTTTTTTAAAAATATTATTTTTATAATTTTAAAACTTTTAAACCATTTTTCAAGAATCAGACACAGAGATCCTACTTACTTTTTGAAAAAAATTATTTCTACAATATTAAAATATTTATAGTATCATTCAAGTACCAGACACAGAGATTCTACTTACTTTTTTAAAAAAAATTATTTTTATTCTTTTAGAACATTTAAACTATCTTTCAAGTATCAGAAACAGAGATCCTACTTATTTTTTCTAAAAAGTTATTTTTATAATTTTAAAATATTTAAACTATCTTTCAAGTTTTTAGAAACAGAGATGCTACTTAGTTTTTTTTAACATTATTTTTACAATATTAAAACATTTAAACTATCATTCAAGTAACAGACAGAGAGATCCTGTATACCTTGTAAAACAAATTAATTTTTATACTTTTAAAACATTTAAACCATATTTAAAGTTTTAGAAACAGAGATCCTACTTACTTTTTTAAAAAAATTATTTTTAAAATTTTAAAACATTTAAAGTATCTTTCAAGTATCAGAAACAGAGATCCCACTTACTATTTTAAAAAATTATTTTTATAATTTTAAAAGATTTAAACTATCTTTCATGTTTCAGAAACAGAGATACTACTTACTTTTTTTAAAAAATTATTTTTATAATTTTAAAACATTTAAACTATCATTCATGTAGCAGACACAGAGATCCTACTTACCTTTTAAAAAAAATTAGTTTTTATTCCTTTAAAACATTTAAACCATCTTTAAAGTTTGAGAAATAGAGATCCTACTTAGTTTTTTTAAAAAATTATTTTTATAATTTTAAAATATTTAAACCATCTTTCAAGTATCAGAAACAGAGATGCTACTTACTTTTTTATAAAAAAAAAATTTTATATAATTTTGAAACATTCAAACTTTCATTCAAGTATCAGAAACACAGATACTACTTTCTTTTTTAAAAAATAATTTTTATAATTTTAAAACATTTAAACTATCATTCAAGAATCAGAAATAGAGATCCTACTTATTTTTTAAAAAAAATTATTTTTATAATTTTAAAACTTTTAAATCATTTTTCAAGAATCAGACACAGAGATCCTACTTACTTTTTGAAAAAAATTATTTTTACAATATTAAAATATTTATAGTATCATTCAAGTACCAGACACAGAGATGCTACTTACTTTTTAAAAAAAATTTATTTTTATTCTTTTAGAACATTTAAACTATCTTTCAAGTATCAGAAACAGAGATCCTACTTATTTTTTCTAAAAAGTTATTTTTATAATTTTAAAATATTTAAACTATCTTTCAAGTTTTTAGAAACAGAAATGCTACTTAGTTTTTTTTAACATTATTTTTACAATATTAAAACATTTAAACTATCATTCAAGTAACAGACAGAGAGATCCTGTATACCTTGTAAAACAAATTAATTTTTATACTTTTAAAACATTTAAACCATATTTAAAGTTTTATAAACAGAGATCCTACTTACTTTTTTTAAAACATTATTTTTAAAATTTTAAAACATTTAAAGTATCTTTCAAGTATCAGAAACAGAGATCCCACTTACTATTTTAAAAAATTATTTTTATAATTTTGAAACATTCAAACTTTCATTCAAGTATCAGAAACAGAGATACTACTTACTTTTTCTAAAAAATTATTTTTATAATTTTACTACTTATTTTTTTAAAAATATTATTTTTATAATTTTAAAACTTTTAAACCATTTTTCAAGAATCAGACACAGAGATCCTACTTACTTTTTGAAAAAAATTATTTCTACAATATTAAAATATTTATAGTATCATTCAAGTACCAGACACAGAGATGCTACTTACTTTTTTTAAAAAATATATTTTTATTCTTTTAGAACATTTAAACTATCTTTCAAGTATCAGAAACAGAGATCCTACTTATTTTTTCTAAAAAGTTATTTTTATTCTTTTAGAACATTTAAACTATCTTTCAAGTATCAGAAACAGAGATCCTACTTATTTTTTCTAAAAAGTTATTTTTATAATTTTAAAATATTTAAACTATCTTTCAAGTTTTTAGAAACAGAGATGCTACTTAGTTTTTTTTAACATTATTTTTACAATATTAAAACATTTAAACTATCATTCAAGTAACAGACAGAGAGATCCTGTATACCTTGTAAAACAAATTAATTTTTATACTTTTAAAACATTTAAACCATATTTAAAGTTTTATAAACAGAGATCCTACTTACTTTTTTTAAAACATTATTTTTAAAATTTTAAAACATTTAAAGTATCTTTCAAGTATCAGAAACAGAGATCCCACTTACTATTTTAAAAAATTATTTTTATAATTTTGAAACATTCAAACTTTCATTCAAGTATCAGAAACAGAGATACTACTTTCTTTTTTTAAAAATTATTTTTATAATTTTAAAACATTTAAACTATCATTCAAGAATCAGAAATAGAGATCCTACTTATTTTTTTAAAAAAATTATTTTTATAATTTTAAAACTTTTAAACCATTTTTCAAGAATCAGACACAGAGATCCTACTTACTTTTTGAAAAAAATTATTTTTACAATATTAAAATATTTATAGTATCATTCAAGTACCAGACACAGAGATGCTACTTACTTTTTAAAAGAAAAATATTTTTATTCTTTTAGAACATTTAAACTATCTTTCAAGTATCAGAAACAGAGATCCTACTTATTTTTTCTAAAAAGTTATTTTTATAATTTTAAAATATTTAAACTATCTTTCATGTTTTTAGAAACAGAAATGCTACTTAGTTTTTTTTAACATTATTTTTACAATATTAAAACATTTAAACTATCATTCAAGTAACAGACAGAGAGATCCTGTATACCTTGTAAAACAAATTAATTTTTATACTTTTAAAACATTTAAACCATCTTTAAAGTTTTAGAAACAGAGATCCTACTTACTTTTTTAAAAAAATTATTTTTATTCTTTTAAAACATTTAAAGTATCAGAAACAGATATCCTACTTACTTTTTCTAAAAATTATTTTTATAATTTTAAAAGATTTAAATTATCTTTCAAGTTTCAAAAACAGAGATACTACTTACTTTTTCTAAAAAATAATTTTTATAATTTTAAAACATTTAAACTATCATTCATGTAGCAGACACAGAGATCCTACTTACCTTTTAAAAAAAAATTAGTTTTTATTCCTTTAAAACATTTAAACCATCTTTAAAGTTTTAGAAATAGAGATCCTACTTAGTCTTTTTAAAAAATTATTTTTATAATTTTAAAACATTTAAACTATCATTCAAGAATCAGAAATAGAGATCCTACTTATTTTTTTAAAAAACTTATTTTTATAATTTTAAAACTTTTAAACCATTTTTCAATAATCAGACACAGAGATCCTACTTACTTTTTGAAAAAAAATATTTTTACAATATTAAAATATTTATAGTATCATTCAAGTACCAGACACAGAGATGCTACTTACTTTTTTTAAAAAAATTATTTTTATTGTTTTAGAACATTTAAACTATCTTTCAAGTATCAGAAACAGAGATTTTACTTATTTTTTCTAAAAAGTTATTTTTATAATTTTAAAATATTTAAACTATCTTTCAAGTTTTTAGAAACAGAGATGCTACTTAGTTTTTTTAACATTATTTTTACAATATTAAAACATTTAAACTATCATTCAAGTAACAGACAGAGAGATCCTGTATACCTTGTAAAACAAATTAATTTTTATACTTTTAAAACATTTAAACCATCTTTAAAGTTTTAGAAACAGAGATCCTACTTACTTTTTTTAAAAAATTATTTTTAAAATTTTAAAACATTTAAAGTATCTTTCAAGTATCAGAAACAGAGATCCCACTTACTATTTTAAAAAATTATTTTTATAATTTTAAAAGATTTAAACTATCTTTCAAGTTTCAGAAACAGAGATACTATTTACTTTTTCTAAAACATTATTTTTATAATTTTAAAACATTTAAACTGTCATTCATGTAGCAGACACAGAGATCCTACTTACCTTTTAAAAAAAATTAGTTTTTATTCCTTTAAAACATTTAAACCATCTTTAAAGTTTTAGAAATAGAGATCCTACTTAGTCTTTTTAAAAAATTATTTTTAAAATTTTAAAACATTTAAAGTATCTTTCAAGTATCAGAAACAGAGATCTTACTTACTTTTTCTAAAAAATTATTTTTATAATTTTAAAAGATTTAAACTATCTTTCAAGTTTCAGAAACAGAGATACTACTTACTTTTTCTAAAAAATTATTTTTATAATTTTAAAACATTTAAACTATCATTCATGTAGCAGACACAGAGATCCTACTTACCTTTTAAAAAAAATTAGTTTTTATTCTTTTAAAACATTTAAACCATCTTTAAAGTTTTAGAAATAGAGATCCTACTTAGTTTTTTTAAAAAATTATTTTTATAATTTTAAAACATTTAATCTATCTTTCAAGTACCAGAAACATAGATCCTACTTACTTTTTTTTAAAAAATATATGTTTATAATTTTAAAACATTTAAACCATCTTTCAAGTATCAGAAACAGAGATGCTACTTACTTTTTTATAAATTGTTTTTTTATATATAATTTTGAAACATTCAAACTTTCATTCAAGTATCAGAAACACAGATACTACTTTCTTTTTTTTAAAAATAATTTTTATAATTTTAAAACATTTATACTATCATTCAAGAATCAGAAATAGAGATCCTACTTATTTTTTTAAAAAAATTATTTTTATAATTTTAAAACTTTTAAACCATTTTTCAAGAATCAGACACAGAGATCCTACTTACTTTTTGAAAAAAAATTATTTTTACAATATTAAAATATTTATAGTATCATTCAAGTACCAGACACAGAGATGCTACTTACTTTTTAAAAAAATTTATTTTTATTCTTTTAGAACATTTAAACTATCTTTCAAGTATCAGAAACAGAGATCCTACTTATTTTTTCTAAAAAGTTATTTTTATAATTTTAAAGTATTTAAACTATCTTTTAAGTTTTTAGAAACAGAGATGCTACTTAGTTTTTTTTAACATTATTTTTACAATATTAAAACATTTAAACTATCATTCAAGTAACAGACAGAGAGATCATGTATACCTTGTAAAACAAATTAATTTTTATACTTTTAAAACATTTAAACCATTTTTAAAGTTTTAGAAACAGAGATCCTACTTACTTTTTTAAAAAAATTATTTTTATTCTTTTAAAACATTTAAAGTATCTTTCAAGTATCAGAAACAGAGATCCTACTTACTTTTTCTAAAAATTATTTTTTTAATTTTAAAAGATTTAAACTATCTTTCAAGTTTCAGAAACAGAGATGCTACTTACTTTTCTAAAAAAATTATATTTACAATATTAAAACATTTAAACTATCATTCATGTACCAGACACAGAGATCCTACTTACCTTTTAAAAAAAATTAATTTTTATTCCTTTAAAACATTTAAACCATCTTTAAAGTTTTAGAAATAGAGATCCTACTTAGTTTTTTTTAAAAATTATTTTTATAATTTTAAAACATTTAATCTATCTTTTAAGTACCAGAAACAGAGATCCTACTTACTTTTTCTAAAAATTATTTTTTTAATTTTAAAAGATTTAAACTATCTTTCAAGTTTCAGAAACAGAGATACTACTTACTTTTTCTAAAAAATTATTTTTATAATTTTAAAACATTTAAACTATCATTCATGTAGAAGACACAGAGATCTTACTTACCTTTTAAAAAAAATTAATTTTTATTCTTTTAAAACATTTAAACCATCTTTAAAGTTTTAGAAATAGAGATCCTACATAGTTTTTTTAAAAAATTATTTTTATAATTTTAAAACATTTAATCTATCTTTCAAGTTTCAGAAACAGAGATCCTACTTACTTTTTTTAAGAAAATTATTTTTATAATTTTAAAACATTTAAACCATCTTTCAAGTATCAGAAACAGAGATGCTACTTACTTTTTTATAAAAAAAATTTTATATAATTTTGAAACATTCAAACTTTCATTCAAGTATCAGAAACACAGATACTACTTTCTTTTTTAAAAAATAATTTTTATAATTTTAAAACATTTAAACTATCATTAAAGAATCAGAAATAGAGATCCTACTTATTTTTTTTTAAAAAATTATTTTTATAATTTTAAAACTTTTAAACCATTTTTCAAGAATCAGACATAGAGATCCTACTTACTTTTTGAAAAAAATTATTTTTACAATATTAAAATAATTATAGTATCATTAAAGTACCAGACACAGAGATGCTACTTGCTTTTTTAAAAAAATTTATTTTTATTCTTTTAGAACATTTAAACTATCTTTCAAGTATCAGAAACAGAGATGCTACTTACTTTTTTATAATTTGTTTTTTATATAATTTTGAAACATTCAAACTTTCATTCAAGTATTAGAAACACAGATACTACTTTCTTTTTTAAAAAATAATTTTTATAATTTTAAAACATTTAAACTATCATTCAAGAATCAGAAATAGAGATCCTACTTATTTTTTTTAAAAAATTATTTTTATAATTTTAAAACTTTTAAACCATTTTTCAAGAATCAGACACAGAGATCCTACTTACTTTTTGAAAAAAATTATTTTTACAATATTAAAATATTTATAGTATCATTCAAGTACCAGACACAGAGATTCTACTTACTTTTTTAAAAAAATTTATTTTTATTCTTTTAGAACATTTAAACTATCTTTCAAGTTTTAGAAATAGAGATCCTACTTATTTTTTCTAAAAAGTTATTTTTATAATTTTAAAGTATTTAAACTATCTTTCAAGTTTTTAGAAACAGAGATGCTACTTAGTTTTTTTAACATTATTTTTACAATATTAAAACATTTAAACTATCATTCAAGTAACAGATAGAGAGATCCTGTATACCTTGTAAAACAAATTAATTTTTATACTTTTAAAACATTTAAACCATATTTAAAGTTTTAGAAACAGAGATCCTACTTACTTTTTTTAAAAAATTATTTTTAAAATTTTAAAACATTTAAAGTATCTTTCAAGTATCAGAAACAGAGATCCTACTTACTATTTTAAAAAATTATTTTTATAATTTTAAAAGATTTAAACTATCTTTCAAGTTTCAGAAACAGAGATACTACTTACTTTTTCTAAAAAATTATTTTTATAATTTTAAAACATTTAAACCATCTTTAAAGTTTTAGAAATAGAGATCCTACTTAGTTTTTTTTAAAAATTATTTTTATAATTTTAAAACATTTAATCTATCTTTCAAGTACCAGAAACAGAGATCCTACTTACTTTTTTTAAAAAAATTATTTTTATAATTTTAAAACATTTAAACCATCTTTCAAGTATCAGAAACAGAGATGCTACTTACTTTTTTATAAATTTTTTTTTATATAATTTTGAAACATTCAAACTTTCATTCAAGTATCAGAAACACAGATACTACTTTCTTTTTTAAAAAATAATTTTTATAATTTTAAAACATTTAAACTATCATTCAAGAATCAGAACTAGAGATCCTACTTAATTTTTTTTTAAAATTATTTTTATAATTTTAAAACTTTTAAACCATTTTTCAAGAATCAGACACAGAGATCCTACTTACTTTTTGAAAAAAATTATTTTTAAAAATTTAAAACATTTAAAGTATCTTTCAAGTATCAGAAACAGAGATCCTACTTACTATTTTAAAAAATTATTTTTATAATTTTAAAAGATTTAAACTATCTTTCAAGTTTCAGAAACAGAGATACTACTTACTTTTTCTAAAAAATTATTTTTATAATTTTAAAACATTTAAACTATCATTCATGTAGCAGACATAGAGATCCTACTTACTATTTTAAAAAATTATTTTTATAATTTTAAAAGATTTAAACTATCTTTCAAGTTTCAGAAACAGAGATACTACTTACTTTTTCTAAAAAATTATTTTTATAATTTTAAAACATTTAAACTATCATTCATGTAGCAGACATAGAGATCCTACTTACCATTTAAAAAAAATTAGTTTTTATTCCTTTAAAACATTTAAACCATCTTTAAAGTTTTAGAAATAGAGATCCTACTTAGTTTTTTTAAAAAATTATTTTTATAATTTTAAAACATTTAATCTATCTTTCAAGTACCAGAAACAGAGATCCTACTTACTTTTTTCAAAAAAAATATTTTTATAATTTTAAAACATTTAAACCATCTTTCAAGTATCAGAAACAGAGATGCTACTTACTTTTTTATAAATTTTTTTTTTATAATTTTGAAACATTCAAACTTTCATTCAAGTATCAGAAACACAGATAGTACTTTCTTTTTTAAAAAATAATTTTTATAATTTTAAAAAATTTAAACTATCATTCAAGAATCAGAAATAGAGATCCTACTTATTTTTTAAAAAAAATTATTTTTATAATTTTAAAACTTTTAAACCATTTTTCAAGAATCAGACACAGAGATCCTACTTACTTTTTGAAAAAAAATTATTTTTACAATATTAAAATATTTATAGTATCATTCAAGTACCAGATTTTTTATATAATTTTGAAACATTCAAACTTTCATTCAAGTATCAAAAACACAGATACTACTTTCTTTTTTAAAAAATAATTTTTATAATTTTAAAATATTTAAACTATCATTCAAGAATCAGAAATAGAGATCCTACTTATTTTTTTAAAAATATTATTTTTATAATTTTAAAACTTTTAAACCATTTTTCAAGAATCAGACAGAGAGATCCTACTTACTTTTTGAAAAAAATTATTTTTACAATATTAAAATATTTATAGTATCATTCAAGTACCAGACACAGAGATGCCACTTGCTTTTTTAAAAAAATTTATTTTTATTCTTTTAGAACATTTAAACTATCTTTCAAGTATCAGAAACAGAGATGCTACTTACTTTTTTATAAAAAAAAATTTTATATAATTTTGAAACATTCAAACTTTCATTCAAGTATCAGAAACACAGATACTACTTTCTTTTTTAAAAAATAATTTTTATAATTTTAAAACATTTAAACTATCATTCAAGAATCAGAAATAGAGATCCTACTTATTTTTTTAAAAATATTATTTTTATAATTTTAAAACTTTTAAACCATTTTTCAAGAATCAGACACAGAGATCCTACTTACTTTTTGAAAAAAATTATTTTTACAATATTAAAATATTTATAGTATCATTCAAGTACCAGACACAGAGATGCTACTTACTTTTTTAAAAAAATTTATTTTTATTCTTTTAGAACATTTAAACTATCTTTCAAGTATCAGAAATAGAGATCCTACTTATTTTTTTAAAAAAATTATTTTTATAATTTTAAAACTTTTAAACCATTTTTCAAGAATCAGACACAGAGATCCTACTTACTTTTTGAAAAAAATTATTTTTACAATATTAAAATATTTATAGTATCATTCAAGTACCAGACACAGAGATGCTACTTACTTTTTAAAAAAAATATATTTTTATTCTTTTAGAACATTTAAACTATCTTTCAAGTATCAGAAACAGAGATCCTACTTATTTTTTCTAAAAAGTTATTTTTATAATTTTAAAATATTTAAACTATCTTTCAAGTTTTTAGAAACAGAGATGCTACTTAGTTTTTTTTAACATTATTTTTACAATATTAAAACATTTAAACTATCATTCAAGTAACAGACAGAGAGATCCTGTATACCTTGTAAAACAAATTAATTTTTATACTTTTAAAACATTTAAACCATATTTAAAGTTTTATAAACAGAGATCCTACTTACTTTTTTTAAAAAAATATTTTTAAAATTTTAAAACATTTAAAGTATCTTTCAAGTATCAGAAACAGAGATCCCACTTACTATTTTAAAAAATTATTTTTATAATTTTGAAACATTCAAACTTTCATTCAAGTATCAGAAACAGAGATACTACTTTCTTTTTTAAAAAATTATTTTTATAATTTTAAAACATTTAAACTATCATTCAAGAATCAGAAATAGAGATCCTACTTATTTTATTTAAAAAATTATTTTTGTAATTTTAAAACTTTTAAACCATTTTTCAAGAATCAGACACAGAGATCCTACTTACTTTTTGAAAAAAATTATTTTTACAATATTAAAATATTTATAGTATCATTCAAGTACCAGACACAGCGATGCTACTTACTTTTTAAAAAAAAAATATTTTTATTCTTTTAGAACATTTAAACTATCTTTCAAGTATCAGAAACAGAGATCCTACTTATTTTTTCTAAAAAGTTATTTTTATAATTTTAAAATATTTAAACTATCTTTCAAGTTTTTAGAAACAGAGATGCTACTTAGTTTTTTTTAACATTATTTTTACAATATTAAAACATTTAAACTATCATTCAAGTAACAGACAGAGAGACCCTGTATACCTTGTAAAACAAATTAATTTTTATACTTTTAAAACATTTAAACCATATTTAAAGTTTAAGAAACATAGATCCGACTTACTTTCTTAAAAAAATTATTTTTAAAATTTTAAAACATTTAAAGTATCTTTCAAGTATCAGAAACAGAGATCCCACTTACTATTTTAAAAAATTATTTTTATAATTTTAAAAGATTTAAACTATCTTTCAAGTTTCAAAAACAGAGATACTACTTACTTTTTTTAAAAAAATATTTTTAAAATTTTAAAACATTTAAAGTATCTTTCAAGTATCAGAAACAGAGATCCCACTTACTATTTTAAAAAATTATTTTTATAATTTTGAAACATTCAAACTTTCATTCAAGTATCAGAAACAGAGATACTACTTTCTTTTTTAAAAAATTATTTTTATAATTTTAAAACATTTAAACTATCATTCAAGAATCAGAAATAGAGATCCTACTTATTTTATTTAAAAAATTATTTTTGTAATTTTAAAACTTTTAAACCATTTTTCAAGAATCAGACACAGAGATCCTACTTACTTTTTGAAAAAAATTATTTTTACAATATTAAAATATTTATAGTATCATTCAAGTACCAGACACAGCGATGCTACTTACTTTTTTAAAAAAAAATATTTTTATTCTTTTAGAACATTTAAACTATCTTTCAAGTATCAGAAACAGAGATCCTACTTATTTTTTCTAAAAAGTTATTTTTATAATTTTAAAATATTTAAACTATCTTTCAAGTTTTTAGAAACAGAGATGCTACTTAGTTTTTTTTAACATTATTTTTACAATATTAAAACATTTAAACTATCATTCAAGTAACTGACAGAGAGATCCTGTATACCTTGTAAAACAAATTAATTTTTATACTTTTAAAACATTTAAACCATATTTAAAGTTTAAGAAACATAGATCCGACTTACTTTCTTAAAAAAATTATTTTTAAAATTTTAAAACATTTAAAGTATCTTTCAAGTATCAGAAACAGAGATCCCACTTACTATTTTAAAAAATTATTTTTATAATTTTAAAAGATTTAAACTATCTTTCAAGTTTCAAAAACAGAGATACTACTTACTTTTTTTAAAAAAATATTTTTAAAATTTTAAAACATTTAAAGTATCTTTCAAGTATCAGAAACAGAGATCCCACTTACTATTTTAAAAAATTATTTTTATAATTTTGAAACATTCAAACTTTCATTCAAGTATCAGAAACAGAGATACTACTTTCTTTTTTAAAAAATTATTTTTATAATTTTAAAACATTTAAACTATCATTCAAGAATCAGAAATAGAGATCCTACTTATTTTATTTAAAAAATTATTTTTGTAATTTTAAAACTTTTAAACCATTTTTCAAGAATCAGACACAGAGATCCTACTTACTTTTTGAAAAAAATTATTTTTACAATATTAAAATATTTATAGTATCATTCAAGTACCAGACACAGCGATGCTACTTACTTTTTTAAAAAAAAATATTTTTATTCTTTTAGAACATTTAAACTATCTTTCAAGTATCAGAAACAGAGATCCTACTTATTTTTTCTAAAAAGTTATTTTTATAATTTTAAAATATTTAAACTATCTTTCAAGTTTTTAGAAACAGAGATGCTACTTAGTTTTTTTTAACATTATTTTTACAATATTAAAACATTTAAACTATCATTCAAGTAACAGACAGAGAGATCCTGTATACCTTGTAAAACAAATTAATTTTTATACTTTTAAAACATTTAAACCATATTTAAAGTTTAAGAAACATAGATCCTACTTACTTTCTTAAAAAAATTATTTTTAAAATTTTAAAACATTTAAAGTATCTTTCAAGTATCAGAAACAGAGATCCCACTTACTATTTTAAAAAATTATTTTTATAATTTTAAAAGATTTAAACTATCTTTCAAGTTTCAAAAACAGAGATACTACTTACTTTTTCTAAAAAATAATTTTTATAATTTTAAAACATTTAAACTATCATTCATGTAGCAGACACAGAGATCCTACTTACCTTTTAAAAAAAAATTAGTTTTTATTACTTTAAAACATTTAAACCATCTTTAAAGTTTTAGAAATAGAGATCCTACTTAGTCTTTTTAAAAAATTATTTTTATAATTTTAAAACATTTAAACTATCATTCAAGAATCAGAAATAGAGATCCTACTTATTTTTTTAAAAAAATTATTTTTATAATTTTAAAACTTTTAAACCATTTTTCAAGAATCAGACACAGAGATCCTACTTACTTTTTGAAAAAAATTATTTTTACAATATTAAAATATTATAGTATCATTCAAGTACCAGACACAGAGATGCTACTTACTTTTTAAAAAAAAAAATATTTTTATTCTTTTAGAACATTTAAACTATCTTTCAAGTATCAGAAACAGAGATCCTACTTATTTTTTCTAAAAAGTTATTTTTATAATTTTAAAATATTTAAACTATCTTTCAAGTTTTTAGAAACAGAGATGCTACTTAGTTTTTTTTAACATTATTTTTACAATATTAAAACATTTAAACTATCATTCAAGTAACTGACAGAGAGATCCTGTATACCTTGTAAAACAAATTAATTTTTATACTTTTAAAACATTTAAACCATATTTAAAGTTTAAGAAACATAGATCCTACTTACTTTCTTAAAAAAATTATTTTTAAAATTTTAAAACATTTAAAGTATCTTTCAAGTATCAGAAACAGAGATCCCACTTACTATTTTAAAAAATTATTTTTATAATTTTAAAAGATTTAAACTATCTTTCAAGTTTCAAAAACAGAGATACTACTTACTTTTTCTAAAAAATAATTTTTATAATTTTAAAACATTTAAACTATCATTCATGTAGCAGACACAGAGATCCTACTTACCTTTTAAAAAAAAATTAGTTTTTATTACTTTAAAACATTTAAACCATCTTTAAAGTTTTAGAAATAGAGATCCTACTTAGTCTTTTTAAAAAATTATTTTTATAATTTTAAAACATTTAAACTATCATTCAAGAATCAGAAATAGAGATCCTACTTATTTTTTTTAAAAAATTATTTTTATAATTTTAAAACTTTTAAACCATCTTTCAAGAATCAGACACAGAGATCCTACTTACTTTTTGAAAAAAATTATTTTTACAATATTAAAATATTATAGTATCATTCAAGTACCAGACACAGAGATGCTACTTACTTTTTAAAAAAAAAAATATTTTTATTCTTTTAGAACATTTAAACTATCTTTCAAGTATCAGAAACAGAGATCCTACTTATTTTTTCTAAAAAGTTATTTTTATAATTTTAAAATATTTAAACTATCTTTCAAGTTTTTAGAAACAGAGATGCTACTTAGTTTTTTTTAACATTATTTTTACAATATTAAAACATTTAAACTATCATTCAAGTAACTGACAGAGAGATCCTGTATACCTTGTAAAACAAATTAATTTTTATACTTTTAAAACATTTAAACCATATTTAAAGTTTAAGAAACATAGATCCTACTTACTTTCTTAAAAAAATTATTTTTAAAATTTTAAAACATTTAAAGTATCTTTCAAGTATCAGAAACAGAGATCCCACTTACTATTTTAAAAAATTATTTTTATAATTTTAAAAGATTTAAACTATCTTTCAAGTTTCAAAAACAGAGATACTACTTACTTTTTCTAAAAAATAATTTTTATAATTTTAAAACATTTAAACTATCATTCATGTAGCAGACACAGAGATCCTACTTACCTTTTAAAAAAAAATTAGTTTTTATTACTTTAAAACATTTAAACCATCTTTAAAGTTTTAGAAATAGAGATCCTACTTAGTCTTTTTAAAAAATTATTTTTATAATTTTAAAACATTTAAACTATCATTCAAGAATCAGAAATAGAGATCCTACTTATTTTTTTTAAAAAATTATTTTTATAATTTTAAAACTTTTAAACCATCTTTCAAGAATCAGACACAGAGATCCTACTTACTTTTTGAAAAAAATTATTTTTACAATATTAAAATATTTATAGTATCATTCAAGTACCAGACACAGAGATGCTACTTACTTTTTAAAAAAAAAATATTTTTATTCTTTTAGAACATTTAAACTATCTTTCAAGTATCAGAAACAGAGATCCTACTTATTTTTTCTAAAAAGTTATTTTTATAATTTTAAAATATTTAAACTATCTTTCAAGTTTTTAGAAACAGAGATGCTACTTAGTTTTTTTTAACATTATTTTTACAATATTAAAACATTTAAACTATCATTCAAGTAACTGACAGAGAGATCCTGTATACCTTGTAAAACAAATTAATTTTTATACTTTTAAAACATTTAAACCATATTTAAAGTTTAAGAAACATAGATCCTACTTACTTTCTTAAAAAAATTATTTTTAAAATTTTAAAACATTTAAAGTATCTTTCAAGTATCAGAAACAGAGATCCCACTTACTATTTTAAAAAATTATTTTTATAATTTTAAAAGATTTAAACTATCTTTCAAGTTTCAAAAACAGAGATACTACTTACTTTTTCTAAAAAATAATTTTTATAATTTTAAAACATTTAAACTATCATTCATGTAGCAGACACAGAGATCCTACTTACCTTTTAAAAAAAAATTAGTTTTTATTACTTTAAAACATTTAAACCATCTTTAAAGTTTTAGAAATAGAGATCCTACTTAGTCTTTTTAAAAAATTATTTTTATAATTTTAAAACATTTAAACTATCATTCAAGAATCAGAAATAGAGATCCTACTTATTTTTTAAAAAAAATTATTTTTATAATTTTAAAACTTTTAAACCATCTTTCAAGAATCAGACACAGAGATCCTACTTACTTTTTGAAAAAAATTATTTTTACAATATTAAAATATTTATAGTATCATTCAAGTACCAGACACAGAGATGCTACTTACTTTTTAAAAAAATTTATTTTTATTCTTTTAGAACATTTAAACTATCTTTCAAGTATCAGAAACAGAGATCCTACTTATTTTTTCTAAAAAGTTATTTTTATAATTTTAAAATATTTAAACTATCTTTCAAGTTTTTAGAAACAGAGATGCTACTTAGTTTTTTTTAACATTATTTTTACAATATTAAAACATTTAAACTATCATTCAAGTAACAGACAGAGAGATCCTGTATACCTTGTAAAACAAATTAATTTTTATACTTTTAAAACATTTAAACCATCTTTAAAGTTTTAGAAACAGAGATCCTACTTACTTTTTTTAAAAAAATATTTTTAAAATTTTAAAACATTTAAAGTATCTTTCAAGTATCAGAAACAGAGATCCCACTTACTATTTTAAAAAATTATTTTTATAATTTTAAAAGATTTAAACTATCTTTCAAGTTTTAGAAACAGAGATACTACTTACTTTTTCTAAAACATTATTTTTATAATTTTAAAACATTTAAACTATCATTCATGTAGCAGACACAGAGATCCTACTTACCTTTTTAAAAAAATTAGTTTTTATTCCTTTAAAACATTTAAACCATCTTTAAAGTTTTAGAAATAGAGATCCTACTTAGTCTTTTTAAAAAATTATTTTTACAATATTAAAATATTTATAGTATCATTCAAGTACCAGACACAGAGATGCTACTTACTTTTTTAAAAAAATTTATTTTTATTCTTTTAGAACATTTAAACTATCTTTCAAGTATCAGAAACAGAGATCCTACTTATTTTTTCTAAAAAGTTATTTTTATAATTTTAAAATATTTAAACTATCTTTCAAGTTTTTAGAAACAGAGATGCTACTTCCTTTTTTATAATTTGTTTTTTAATAATTTTGAAACATTCAAACTTTCATTCAAGTTTCAGAAACACTGATACTACTTTCTTTTTTAAAAAATAATTTTTATAATTTTAAAACATTTAAACTATCATTCAAGAATCATAAATAGAGATCCTACTTATTTTTTTAAAAAAATTATTTTTATATTTTTAAATCTTTTAAACCATTTTTCAAGAATCAGAAACAGAGATCCAACTTATTTTTTAAAAAAATTATTTTTACAATAATAAAATATTTTTGTATTATCATTCAAGTACCAGACACAGAGATACTACTTACTTTTTTAAAAAAAATTATTTTTATTCTTTTAAAACATTTAAACTATCTTTCAAGTATCAGAAACAGAGATCCTACTTACTTTTTCTAAAAAGTTATTTTTATAATTTTAAATCATTTAAACTATCTTTCAAGTTTCAGAATCAGAGATGCTACTTAGTTTTTTTAAAAAAATTATTTTTACAACATTTAAATTATCATTCAAGTAACAGACACAGAGATCCTACTTACCTTTTAAAAAAAATTAATTTTTATTCCTTTAAAACATTTAAACCATTTTTAAAGTTTTAGAAATAGAGATCCTACTTAGTTTTTTTAAAAAATAATTTTGATAATTTTAAAACATTTAATCTATCTTTCAAGTACCAGAAACAGAGATCCTACTTAATTTTTTTAAAAAAATTATTTTTATAATTTTAAAACATTTAAACCATCTTTCAAGTATCAGAAACAGAGATGCTACTTACTTTTTTATAAAGTTTTTTTTTATAATTTTGAAACATTCAAACTTTCATTCTAGTATCAGAAACACAGATACTACATTCTTTTTAAAAAATAATTTTTATAATTTTAAAACATTTAAACTATCATTCAAGAATCAGAAATAGAGATCCTACTTATTTTTTAAAAAAAATTATTTTTATAATTTTAAAACTTTTAAACCATTTTTCAAGAATCAGAAACAGAGATCCTACTTACTTTTTGAAAAAAATTATTTTTACAATATTAAAATATTTATAGTATCATTCAAGTACCAGACACAGAGATGCTACTTACTTTTAAAAAAAAATTTATTTTTATTCTTTTAAAACATTTAAACTATCTTTCAAGTATCAGAAACAGAGATCCTACTTACTTTTTCTAAAAAGTTATTTTTATAATTTTAAAACATTTAAACTATCTTTCAAGTTTCAGAAACAGAGATGCTACTTAGTTTTTTTAAAAAAATTATTTTTACAATATTAAAACATTTAAACTATCATTCAAGTAACAGACACAGAGATCCTACTTACCTTTTAAAACAAATTAATTTTTATACTTTTAAAACATTTAAACCATTTTTAAAGTTTTAGAAACAGAGATCCTACTTACTTTTTTAAAATAATTATTTTTATTCTTTTAAAACATTTAAAGTATCTTTCAAGTATCAGAAACAGAGATCTTACTTACTTTTTCTAAAAATTATTTTTATAATTTTAAAAGATTTAAACTATCTTTCAAGTTTCAGAAACAGAGATGCTATTTACTTTTCTAAAAAAATTATATGTACAATATTAAAACATTTAAACTATCATTCATGTACCAGACACAGAGATCCTACTTACCTTTTAAAAAAAATTAATTTTTATTCCTTTAAAACATTTAAACCATCTTTAAAGTTTTAGAAATAGAGATCCTACTTAGTTTTTTTAAAAAATTATTTTTATAATTTTAAAACATTTAAACTATCATTCAAGAATCAGAAAGAGAGATCCTACTTATTTTTTTTAAAAAATTATTTTTATATTTTTAAATCTTTTAAACCATTTTTCAAGAATCAGAAACAGAGATCCAACTTATTTTTTTAAAAAAATTATTTTTACAATATTAAAATATTTTTGTATTATCATTCAAGTACTAGACACAGAGATGCTACTTACTTTTTGGAAAAATTTTATTTTTATTCTCTTAAAATATTTAAACTATCTTTCAAGTATCAGAAACAGAGATCCTACTTACTTTTTCTAAAAAGTTATTTTTATAATTTTAAAACATTTAAACTATCTTTCAAGTTTCAGAAACAGAGATGCTACTTAGTTTTTTTTAACATTATTTTTACAATGTTAAAACATTTAAACTATCATTCAAGTAACAGACAGAGAGATCCTGTATACCTTGTAAAACAAATTAATTTTTATACTTTTAAAACATTTAAACCATATTTAAAGTTTTAGAAACAGAGATCCTACTTACTTTTTTTAAAAAATTATTTTTATTCTTTTAAAACATTTAAAGTATCTTCCAAGTATCAGAAACAGAGATCCTACTTACTTTTTCTAAAAATTATTTTTATAATTTTAAAAGATTTAAACTATCTTTCAAGTTTCAGAAACAAAGATGCTACTTACTTTTCTAAAAAAATTATATTTACAATATTAAAACATTTAAACTATCATTCATGTACCAGACACAGAGATACTACTTACTTTTTTTAAAAAATATATTTTTATTCTTTTAAAACATTAAAACTATCTTTAAAGTATTAGAAATAGAGATCCTACTTAGTTTTTTTAAAAAATTATTTTTATAATTTTAAAACATTTAATATATCTTCAGAAACAGAGATCCTACTTAAATTTTTTTTAAAAATTATTTTTATAATTTTAAAACATTTAAACCATCTTTCAAGTATCAGAAACAGAGATGCTACTTACTTTTTTATAAAGTTTTTTTTTATAATTTTGAAACATTCAAACTTTCATTCTAGTATCAGAAACACAGATACTACATTCTTTTTAAAAAATAATTTTTATAATTTTAAAACATTTAAACTATCATTCAAGAATCAGAAATAGAGATCCTACTTATTTTTTTTAAAAAATTATTTTTATAATTTTAAAACTTTTAAACCATTTCTCAAGAATCAGAAACAGAGATCCTACTTACTTTTTGAAAAAAATTATTTTTACAATATTAAAATATTTATAGTATCATTCAAGTACCAGACACAGAGATGCTACTTACTTTTAAAAAAAAATTTATTTTTATTCTTTTAAAACATTTAAACTATCTTTCAAGTATCAGAAACAGAGATCCTACTTACTTTTTCTAAAAAGTTATTTTTATAATTTTAAAACATTTAAACTATCTTTCAAGTTTCAGAAACAGAGATGCTACTTAGTTTTTTTAAAAAAATTATTTTTACAATATTAAAACATTTAAACTATCATTCAAGTAACAGACACAGAGATCCTACTTACCTTTTAAAACAAATTAATTTTTATACTTTTAAAACATTTAAACCATTTTTAAAGTTTTAGAAACAGAGATCCTACTTACTTTTTTAAAATAATTATTTTTATTCTTTTAAAACATTTAAAGTATCTTTCAAGTATCAGAAACAGAGATCTTACTTACTTTTTCTAAAAATTATTTTTATAATTTTAAAAGATTTAAACTATCTTTCAAGTTTCAGAAACAGAGATGCTATTTACTTTTCTAAAAAAATTATATGTACAATATTAAAACATTTAAACTATCATTCATGTACCAGACACAGAGATCCTACTTACCTTTTAAAAAAAATTAATTTTTATTCCTTTAAAACATTTAAACCATCTTTAAAGTTTTAGAAATAGAGATCCTACTTAGTTTTTTTAAAAAATTATTTTTATAATTTTAAAACATTTAAACTATCATTCAAGAATCAGAAAGAGAGATCCTACTTATTTTTTTTAAAAAATTATTTTTATATTTTTAAATCTTTTAAACCATTTTTCAAGAATCAGAAACAGAGATCCAACTTATTTTTTTAAAAAAATTATTTTTACAATATTAAAATATTTTTGTATTATCATTCAAGTACTAGACACAGAGATGCTACTTACTTTTTGGAAAAAGTTTATTTTTATTCTCTTAAAATATTTAAACTATCTTTCAAGTATCAGAAACAGAGATCCTACTTACTTTTTCTAAAAAGTTATTTTTATAATTTTAAAACATTTAAACTATCTTTCAAGTTTCAGAAACAGAGATGCTACTTAGTTTTTTTTAACATTATTTTTACAATGTTAAAACATTTAAACTATCATTCAAGTAACAGACAGAGAGATCCTGTATACCTTGTAAAACAAATTAATTTTTATACTTTTAAAACATTTAAACCATATTTAAAGTTTTAGAAACAGAGATCCTACTTACTTTTTTTAAAAAATTATTTTTATTCTTTTAAAACATTTAAAGTATCTTCCAAGTATCAGAAACAGAGATCCTACTTACTTTTTCTAAAAATTATTTTTATAATTTTAAAAGATTTAAACTATCTTTCAAGTTTCAGAAACAAAGATGCTACTTACTTTTCTAAAAAAATTATATTTACAATATTAAAACATTTAAACTATCATTCATGTACCAGACACAGAGATACTACTTACTTTTTTTAAAAAATATATTTTTATTCTTTTAAAACATTAAAACTATCTTTAAAGTATTAGAAATAGAGATCCTACTTAGTTTTTTTAAAAAATTATTTTTATAATTTTAAAACATTTAATATATCTTCAGAAACAGAGATCCTACTTAAATTTTTTTTAAAAATTATTTTTATAATTTTAAAACATTTAAACCATCTTTCAAGTATCAGAAACAGAGATGCTACTTACTTTTTTATAAAGTTTTTTTTTATAATTTTGAAACATTCAAACTTTCATTCTAGTATCAGAAACACAGATACTACATTCTTTTTAAAAAATAATTTTTATAATTTTAAAACATTTAAACTATCATTCAAGAATCAGAAATAGAGATCCTACTTATTTTTTTAAAAAAATTATTTTTATAATTTTAAAACTTTTAAACCATTTCTCAAGAATCAGAAACAGAGATCCTACTTACTTTTTGAAAAAAATTATTTTTACAATATTAAAATATTTATAGTATCATTCAAGTACCAGACACAGAGATGCTACTTACTTTTAAAAAAAAATTTATTTTTATTCTTTTAAAACATTTAAACTATCTTTCAAGTATCAGAAACAGAGATCCTACTTACTTTTTCTAAAAAGTTATTTTTATAATTTTAAAACATTTAAACTATCTTTCAAGTTTCAGAAACAGAGATGCTACTTAGTTTTTTTAAAAAAATTATTTTTACAATATTAAAACATTTAAACTATCATTCAAGTAACAGACACAGAGATCCTACTTACCTTTTAAAACAAATTAATTTTTATACTTTTAAAACATTTAAACCATTTTTAAAGTTTTAGAAACAGAGATCCTACTTACTTTTTTAAAATAATTATTTTTATTCTTTTAAAACATTTAAAGTATCTTTCAAGTATCAGAAACAGAGATCTTACTTACTTTTTCTAAAAATTATTTTTATAATTTTAAAAGATTTAAACTATCTTTCAAGTTTCAGAAACAGAGATGCTATTTACTTTTCTAAAAAAATTATATGTACAATATTAAAACATTTAAACTATCATTCATGTACCAGACACAGAGATCCTACTTACCTTTTAAAAAAAATTAATTTTTATTCCTTTAAAACATTTAAACCATCTTTAAAGTTTTAGAAATAGAGATCCTACTTAGTTTTTTTAAAAAATTATTTTTATAATTTTAAAACATTTAAACTATCATTCAAGAATCAGAAAGAGAGATCCTACTTATTTTTTTTAAAAAATTATTTTTATATTTTTAAATCTTTTAAACCATTTTTCAAGAATCAGAAACAGAGATCCAACTTATTTTTTTAAAAAAATTATTTTTACAATATTAAAATATTTTTGTATTATCATTCAAGTACTAGACACAGAGATGCTACTTACTTTTTGGAAAAATTTTATTTTTATTCTCTTAAAATATTTAAACTATCTTTCAAGTATCAGAAACAGAGATCCTACTTACTTTTTCTAAAAAGTTATTTTTATAATTTTAAAACATTTAAACTATCTTTCAAGTTTCAGAAACAGAGATGCTACTTAGTTTTTTTTAACATTATTTTTACAATGTTAAAACATTTAAACTATCATTCAAGTAACAGACAGAGAGATCCTGTATACCTTGTAAAACAAATTAATTTTTATACTTTTAAAACATTTAAACCATATTTAAAGTTTTAGAAACAGAGATCCTACTTACTTTTTTTAAAAAATTATTTTTATTCTTTTAAAACATTTAAAGTATCTTCCAAGTATCAGAAACAGAGATCCTACTTACTTTTTCTAAAAATTATTTTTATAATTTTAAAAGATTTAAACTATCTTTCAAGTTTCAGAAACAAAGATGCTACTTACTTTTCTAAAAAAATTATATTTACAATATTAAAACATTTAAACTATCATTCATGTACCAGACACAGAGATACTACTTACTTTTTTTAAAAAATATATTTTTATTCTTTTAAAACATTAAAACTATCTTTAAAGTATTAGAAATAGAGATCCTACTTAGTTTTTTTAAAAAATTATTTTTATAATTTTAAAACATTTAATATATCTTCAGAAACAGAGATCCTACTTAAATTTTTTTTAAAAATTATTTTTATAATTTTAAAACATTTAAACCATCTTTCAAGTATCAGAAACAGAGATGCTACTTACTTTTTTATAAAGTTTTTTTTTATAATTTTGAAACATTCAAACTTTCATTCTAGTATCAGAAACACAGATACTACATTCTTTTTAAAAAATAATTTTTATAATTTTAAAACATTTAAACTATTATTCAAGAATCAGAAATAGAGATCCTACTTATTTTTTTAAAAAAATTATTTTTATAATTTTAAAACTTTTAAACCATTTCTCAAGAATCAGAAACAGAGATCCTACTTACTTTTTGAAAAAAATTATTTTTACAATATTAAAATATTTATAGTATCATTCAAGTACCAGACACAGAGATGCTACTTACTTTTAAAAAAAAATTTATTTTTATTCTTTTAAAACATTTAAACTATCTTTCAAGTATCAGAAACAGAGATCCTACTTACTTTTTCTAAAAAGTTATTTTTATAATTTTAAAACATTTAAACTATCTTTCAAGTTTCAGAAACAGAGATGCTACTTAGTTTTTTTAAAAAAATTATTTTTACAATATTAAAACATTTAAACTATCATTCAAGTAACAGACACAGAGATCCTACTTACCTTTTAAAACAAATTAATTTTTATACTTTTAAAACATTTAAACCATTTTTAAAGTTTTAGAAACAGAGATCCTACTTACTTTTTTAAAATAATTATTTTTATTCTTTTAAAACATTTAAAGTATCTTTCAAGTATCAGAAACAGAGATCTTACTTACTTTTTCTAAAAATTATTTTTATAATTTTAAAAGATTTAAACTATCTTTCAAGTTTCAGAAACAGAGATGCTATTTACTTTTCTAAAAAAATTATATGTACAATATTAAAACATTTAAACTATCATTCATGTACCAGACACAGAGATCCTACTTACCTTTTAAAAAAAATTAATTTTTATTCCTTTAAAACATTTAAACCATCTTTAAAGTTTTAGAAATAGAGATTCTACTTAGTTTTTTTAAAAAATTATTTTTATAATTTTAAAACATTTAAACTATCATTCAAGAATCAGAAAGAGAGATCCTACTTATTTTTTTAAAAAAATTATTTTTATATTTTTAAATCTTTTAAACCATTTTTCAAGAATCAGAAACAGAGATCCAACTTATTTTTTTAAAAAAATTATTTTTACAATATTAAAATATTTTTGTATTATCATTCAAGTACTAGACACAGAGATGCTACTTACTTTTTAAAAATTTTTTATTTTTATTCTCTTAAAATATTTAAACTATCTTTCAAGTATCAGAAACAGAGATCCTACTTATTTTTTCTAAAAAGTTATTTTTATAATTTTAAAACATTTAAACTATCTTTCAAGTTTCAGAAACAGAGATGCTACTTAGTTTTTTTAAAAAAATTATTTTTATAATTTTAAAACATTTAAACCATCTTTCAAGAATCAGAAACAGAGATGCTACTTACTTTTTTATAAAGTTTTTTTTTATAATTTTGAAACATTCAAACTTTCATTCTAGTATCAGAAACACAGATACTACATTCTTTTTTGAAAAATAATTTTTATAATTTTAAAACATTTAAACTATCATTCAAGTTTCAGAAATAGAGATACTACTTACTTTTTCTAAAAAATTATTTTTATAATTTTAAAACATTTAAACTATCATTCATGTAGCAGACACAGAGATCCTACTTGCCTTTTAAAAAAAATTAATTTTTATTCCTTTAAAACATTTAAACCATCTTTAAAGTTTTAGAAATAGAGATCCTACTTAGTTTTTTTAAAAAATTATTTTTATAATTTTAAAACATTTAATCTATCTTTCAAGTACCAGAAAAAGAGATCCTACTTATTTTTTTTTAAAATTATTTTTATAATTTTAAAACATTTAAACCATCTTTCAAGTATCAGAAACAGAGATGCTACTTCCTTTTTTATAATTTTGAAACATTCAAACTTTCATATCAGAAACACTGATACTACTTTCTTTTTTAAAAAATAATTTTTATAATTTTAAAACATTTAAACTATCATTCATGTAGCAGACATAGAGATCCTACTTACCTTTTAAAAAAAATTAATTTTTATTCTTTTAAAACATTTAAACCATCTTTAAAGTTTTAGAAATAGAGATCCCACTTAGTTTTTTAAAAAAATTATTTTTATAATTTTAAAACATTTAATCTATCTTTCAAGTACCAGAAACAAAGATCCTACTTACTTTTTTTAAAAAAATTATTTTTATAATTTTAAAACATTTAAACCATCTTTAAAGTTTTAGAAACAGAGATCCTACTTATTTTTTAAAAAAAATTATTTTTATAATTTTAAAACATTTAAACCATCTTTCAAGAATCAGAAACAGAGATGCTACTTACTTTTTTATAAAGTTTTTTTTTATAATTTTGAAACATTCAAACTTTCATTCTAGTATCAGAAACACAGATACTACATTCTTTTTTGAAAAATAATTTTTATAATTTTAAAACATTTAAACTATCATTCAAGTTTCAGAAATAGAGATACTACTTACTTTTTCTAAAAAATTATTTTTATAATTTTAAAACATTTAAACTATCATTCATGTAGCAGACACAGAGATCCTACTTGCCTTTTAAAAAAAATTAATTTTTATTCCTTTAAAACATTTAAACCATCTTTAAAGTTTTAGAAATAGAGATCCTACTTAGTTTTTTTAAAAAATTATTTTTATAATTTTAAAACATTTAATCTATCTTTCAAGTACCAGAAAAAGAGATCCTACTTATTTTTTTTTAAAATTATTTTTATAATTTTAAAACATTTAAACCATCTTTCAAGTATCAGAAACAGAGATGCTACTTCCTTTTTTATAATTTTGAAACATTCAAACTTTCATATCAGAAACACTGATACTACTTTCTTTTTTAAAAAATAATTTTTATAATTTTAAAACATTTAAACTATCATTCATGTAGCAGACATAGAGATCCTACTTACCTTTTAAAAAAAATTAATTTTTATTCTTTTAAAACATTTAAACCATCTTTAAAGTTTTAGAAATAGAGATCCCACTTAGTTTTTTAAAAAAATTATTTTTATAATTTTAAAACATTTAATCTATCTTTCAAGTACCAGAAACAAAGATCCTACTTACTTTTTTTAAAAAAATTATTTTTATAATTTTAAAACATTTAAACCATCTTTAAAGTTTTAGAAACAGAGATCCTACTTATTTTTTTAAAAAAATTATTTTTATAATTTTAAAACATTTAAACCATCTTTCAAGAATCAGAAACAGAGATGCTACTTACTTTTTTATAAAGTTTTTTTTTATAATTTTGAAACATTCAAACTTTCATTCTAGTATCAGAAACACAGATACTACTTTCTTTTTTGAAAAATAATTTTTATAATTTTAAAACATTTAAACTATCATTCAAGTTTCAGAAATAGAGATACTACTTACTTTTTCTAAAAAATTATTTTTATAATTTTAAAACATTTAAACTATCATTCATGTAGCAGACACAGAGATCCTACTTGCCTTTTAAAAAAAATTAATTTTTATTCCTTTAAAACATTTAAACCATCTTTAAAGTTTTAGAAATAGAGATCCTACTTAGTTTTTTTAAAAAATTATTTTTATAATTTTAAAACATTTAATCTATCTTTCAAGTACCAGAAAAAGAGATCCTACTTATTTTTTTTTAAAATTATTTTTATAATTTTAAAACATTTAAACCATCTTTCAAGTATCAGAAACAGAGATGCTACTTCCTTTTTTATAATTTTGAAACATTCAAACTTTCATATCAGAAACACTGATACTACTTTCTTTTTTAAAAAATAATTTTTATAATTTTAAAACATTTAAACTATCATTCATGTAGCAGACATAGAGATCCTACTTACCTTTTAAAAAAAATTAATTTTTATTCTTTTAAAACATTTAAACCATCTTTAAAGTTTTAGAAATAGAGATCCCACTTAGTTTTTTAAAAAAATTATTTTTATAATTTTAAAACATTTAATCTATCTTTCAAGTACCAGAAACAAAGATCCTACTTACTTTTTTTAAAAAAATTATTTTTATAATTTTAAAACATTTAAACCATCTTTAAAGTTTTAGAAACAGAGATCCTACTTATTTTTTTAAAAAAATTATTTTTATAATTTTAAAACATTTAAACCATCTTTCAAGAATCAGAAACAGAGATGCTACTTACTTTTTTATAAAGTTTTTTTTTATAATTTTGAAACATTCAAACTTTCATTCTAGTATCAGAAACACAGATACTACATTCTTTTTTGAAAAATAATTTTTATAATTTTAAAACATTTAAACTATCATTCAAGTTTCAGAAATAGAGATACTACTTACTTTTTCTAAAAAATTATTTTTATAATTTTAAAACATTTAAACTATCATTCATGTAGCAGACACAGAGATCCTACTTGCCTTTTAAAAAAAATTAATTTTTATTCCTTTAAAACATTTAAACCATCTTTAAAGTTTTAGAAATAGAGATCCTACTTAGTTTTTTTAAAAAATTATTTTTATAATTTTAAAACATTTAATCTATCTTTCAAGTACCAGAAAAAGAGATCCTACTTATTTTTTTTTAAAATTATTTTTATAATTTTAAAACATTTAAACCATCTTTCAAGTATCAGAAACAGAGATGCTACTTCCTTTTTTATAATTTTGAAACATTCAAACTTTCATATCAGAAACACTGATACTACTTTCTTTTTTAAAAAATAATTTTTATAATTTTAAAACATTTAAACTATCATTCATGTAGCAGACATAGAGATCCTACTTACCTTTTAAAAAAAATTAATTTTTATTCTTTTAAAACATTTAAACCATCTTTAAAGTTTTAGAAATAGAGATCCCACTTAGTTTTTTAAAAAAATTATTTTTATAATTTTAAAACATTTAATCTATCTTTCAAGTACCAGAAACAAAGATCCTACTTACTTTTTTTAAAAAAATTATTTTTATAATTTTAAAACATTTAAACCATCTTTAAAGTTTTAGAAACAGAGATCCTACTTATTTTTTAAAAAAAATTATTTTTATAATTTTAAAACATTTAAACCATCTTTCAAGAATCAGAAACAGAGATGCTACTTACTTTTTTATAAAGTTTTTTTTTATAATTTTGAAACATTCAAACTTTCATTCTAGTATCAGAAACACAGATACTACTTTCTTTTTTAAAAAATAATTTTTATAATTTTAAAACATTTAAACTATCATTCAAGAATCAGAAACAGAGATCCTACTTATTTTTTTAAAAAAATTATTTTTATAATTTTAAAACATTTAAACCATCTTTCAAGAATCAGAAACAGAGATGCTACTTAGTTTTTTATAAAGTTTTTTTTTATAATTTTGAAACATTTAAACTTTCATTCTAGTATCAGAAACACAGATACTACTTTCTTTTTTAAAAAATAATTTTTATAATTTTAAAACATTTAAACTATCATTCAAGAATCAGAAATAGATATCCTACTTTTTTTAAAAAAAATTATTTTTATAATTTTAAAACTTTTTAAACCATTTTTCAAGAATCAGAAACAGAGATCCTACTTACTTTTTGAAAAAAATTATTTTTACGATATTAAAATATTTTTGTATTATCATTCAAGTATTAGAGACAGAGATACTACTTACTTTTTAAAAAAATATATATTTTTATTCTTTTAAAACATTAAAACTATCTTTAAAGTATTAGAAATAGAGATCCTACTTAGTTTTTTTAAAAAATTATTTTTATAATTTTAAAACATTTAATATATCTTTCAAGTACCAGAAACAGAGATCCTACTTACTTTTTTTTAAAAAAATTATTTTTATTATTTTAAAACATTTAAACCATCTTTCAAGTATCAGAAACAGAGATGCTACTTCCTTTTTTATAATTTGTTTTTTATAATTTTGAAACATTTAAACTTTCATTCTAGTATCAGAAACACAGATACTACTTTCTTTTTTAAAAAATAATTTTTATAATTTTAAAACATTTAAACTATCATTCAAGTTTCAGAAATAGAGATACTACTTACTTTTTCTAAAAAAATATTTTTATAATTTTAAAACATTTAAACTATCATTCATGTAGCAGACACAGAGATCCTACTTGCCTTTTAAAAAAAAATAGTTTTTATTCCTTTAAAACATTTAAACCATCTTTAAAGTTTTAGAAATAGACATCCTACTTAGTTTTTTTAAAAAATTATTTTTATAATTTTAAAACATTTAATCTATCTTTCAAGTACCAGAAACAGAGATCCTACTTTTTTTTTTTTTAAAATTATTTTTATAATTTTAAAACATTTAAACCATCTTTCAAGTATCAGAAACAGAGATGCTACTTCCTTTTTTATAATTTGTTTTTTATAATTTTGAAACATTCAAACTTTCATTCAAGTATCAGAAACACTGATACTACTTTCTTTTTTAAAAAATAATTTTTATAATTTTAAAACATTTAAACTATCATTCATGTAGCAGACATAGAGATCCTACTTACCTTTTAAAAAAAATTAATTTTTATTCTTTTAAAACATTTAAACCATCTTTAAAGTTTTAGAAATAGAGATCCCACTTAGTTTTTTAAAAAAATTATTTTTATAATTTTAAAACATTTAATCTATCTTTCAAGTACCAGAAACAAAGATCCTACATACTTTTTTTTTAAAAAATTATTTTTATAATTTTAAAACATTTAAACCATCTTTAAAGTTTTAGAAACAGAGATCCTACTTACTTTTTGAAAAAAATTATTTTTACAATATTAAAATATTTATAGTATCATTCAAGTACCAGACACAGATATGCTACTTACTTTTTTAAAAAAAATTATTTTTATTCTTTTAAAACATTTAAACTATCTTTCAAGTATCAGAAACAGAGATCCTACTTACTTTTTCTAAAAAGTTATTTTTATAATTTTAAAACATTTAAACTATCATTCATGTAGCAGACACAGAGATCCTACTTGCCTTTTAAAAAAAATTAGTTTTTATTCCTTTAAAACATTTAAACCATCTTTAAAGTTTTAGAAATAGAGATCCTACTTAGTTTTTTTAAAAAATTATTTTTATAATTTTAAAACATTTAATCTATCTTTCAAGTACCAGAAACAGAGATCCTACTTACTTTTTTTAAAAAAATTATTTTTATAATTTTAAAACATTTAAACTATCATTCAAGAATCAGAAATAGAGATCCTACTTATTTTTTTAAAAAAATTATTTTTATATTTTTAAATCTTTTAAACCATTTTTCAAGAATAAGAAACAGAGATCCAACTTATTTTTTTTAAAAAATTATTTTTACAATATTAAAATATTTTTGTATTATCATTCAAGTACCAGACATAGAGATGCTACTTATTTTTTTTAAAAACATTATTTTTATTCTTTTAAAACATTTAATCTATCTTTCAAGTACCAGAAACAGAGATCCTACTTAATTTTTTTAAAAAAATTATTTTTATAATTTTAAAACATTTAAACCATCTTTCAAGAATCAGAAACAGAGATGCTACTTACTTTTTTATAAAGTTTTTTTTTATAATTTTGAAACATTCAAACTTTCATTCTAGTATCAGAAACACAGATACTACATTCTTTTTTAAAAAATAATTTTTATAATTTTAAAACATTTAAACTATCATTCAAGAATCAGAAACAGAGATCCTACTTATTTTTTAAAAAAAATTATTTTTATAATTTTAAAACATTTAAACCATCTTTCAAGAATCAGAAACAGAGATGCTACTTACTTTTTTATAAAGTTTTTTTTTATAATTTTGAAACATTTAAACTTTCATTCTAGTATCAGAAACACAGATACTACTTTCTTTTTTAAAAAATAATTTTTATAATTTTAAAACATTTAAACTATCATTCAAGAATCAGAAATAGATATCCTACTTTTTTTAAAAAAATTATTTTTATAATTTTAAAACTTTTTAAACCATTTTTCAAGAATCAGAAACAGAGATCCTACTTACTTTTTGAAAAAAATTATTTTTACGATATTAAAATATTTTTGTATTATCATTCAAGTATTAGAGACAGAGATACTACTTACTTTTTAAAAAAATATATATTTTTATTCTTTTAAAACATTAAAACTATCTTTAAAGTATTAGAAATAGAGATCCTACTTAGTTTTTTTAAAAAATTATTTTTATAATTTTAAAACATTTAATATATCTTTCAAGTACCAGAAACAGAGATCCTACTTACTTTTTTTTAAAAAAATTATTTTTATTATTTTAAAACATTTAAACCATCTTTCAAGTATCAGAAACAGAGATGCTACTTCCTTTTTTATAATTTGTTTTTTATAATTTTGAAACATTTAAACTTTCATTCTAGTATCAGAAACACAGATACTACTTTCTTTTTTAAAAAATAATTTTTATAATTTTAAAACATTTAAACTATCATTCAAGAATCAGAAACAGAGATCCTACTTATTTTTTTTAAAAAAATATTTTTATAATTTTAAAACATTTAAACCATCTTTCAAGAATCAGAAACAGAGATGCTACTTACTTTTTTATAAAGTTTTTTTTTATAATTTTGAAACATTCAAACTTTCATTCTAGTATCAGAAACACAGATACTACATTCTTTTTTGAAAAATAATTTTTATAATTTTAAAACATTTAAACTATCATTCAAGTTTCAGAAATAGAGATACTACTTACTTTTTCTAAAAAATTATTTTTATAATTTT
Organism: Populus davidiana; assembly: GCA_030145905.1. Lineage (NCBI taxonomy): Eukaryota > Viridiplantae > Streptophyta > Magnoliopsida > Malpighiales > Salicaceae > Populus > Populus davidiana. The sequence continues at coordinate 2,213,332 of CM057802.1, read as the reverse complement.
AAAACATTTAAACTATCATTCATGTAGCAGACACAGAGATCCTACTTGCCTTTTAAAAAAAATTAATTTTTATTCCTTTAAAACATTTAAACCATCTTTAAAGTTTTAGAAATAGAGATCCTACTTAGTTTTTTTAAAAAATTATTTTTATAATTTTAAAACATTTAATCTATCTTTCAAGTACCAGAAAAAGAGATCCTACTTATTTTTTTTTAAAATTATTTTTATAATTTTAAAACATTTAAACCATCTTTCAAGTATCAGAAACAGAGATGCTACTTCCTTTTTTATAATTTGTTTTTTATAATTTTGAAACATTCAAACTTTCATTCAAGTATCAGAAACACTGATACTACTTTCTTTTTTAAAAAATAATTTTTATAATTTTAAAACATTTAAACTATCATTCATGTAGCAAACATAGAGATCCTACTTACCTTTTAAAAAAAATTAATTTTTATTCTTTTAAAACATTTAAACCATCTTTAAAGTTTTAGAAATAGAGATCCTACTTAATTTTTTTAAAAAATTATTTTTATAATTTTAAAACATTTAATCTATCTTTCAAGTACCAGAAACAAAGATCCTACTTACTTTTTTTTAAAAAAATATTTTTATAATTTTAAAACATTTAAACCATCTTTAAAGTTTTAGAAACAGAGATCCTACTTATTTTTTGAAAAAAATTATTTTTACAATATTAAAATATTTATAGTATCATGCAAGTACCAGACACAGAGATGCTACTTATTTTTTTTAAAAAAATTATTTTTATAATTTTAAAACTTTTAAACCATTTTTCAAGAATCAGAAACAGAGATCCTACTTACTTTTTGAAAAAAATTATTTTTACAATATTAAAATATTTATAGTATCATTCAAGTACCAGACACAGAGATGCTACTTACTTTTAAAAAAAAAATTATTTTTATTCTTTTAAAACATTTAAACTATCTTTCAAGTATCAGAAACAGAGATCCTACTTACTTTTTCTAAAAAGTTATTTTTATAATTTTAAAACATTTAAACTATCATTCATGTAGCAGACACAGAGATCCTACTTGCCTTTTAAAAAAAATTAGTTTTTATTCCTTTAAAACATTTAAACCATCTTTAAAGTTTTAGAAATATAGATCCTACTTAGTTTTTTTAAAAAATTATTTTTATAATTTTAAAACATTTAATCTATCTTTCAAGTACCAGAAACAGAGATCCTACTTATTTTTTTAAAAAAATTATTTTTATAATTTTAAAACATTTAAACCATCTTTCAAGTATCAGAAACAGAGATGCTACTTCCTTTTTTATAATTTGTTTTTTATAATTTTGAAACATTCAAACTTTCATTCAAGTATCAGAAACACTGATACTACTTTCTTTTTTAAAAAATAATTTTTATAATTTTAAAACATTTAAACTATCATTCATGTAGCAAACATAGAGATCCTACTTACCTTTTAAAAAAAATTAATTTTTATTCTTTTAAAACATTTAAACCATCTTTAAAGTTTTAGAAATAGAGATCCTACTTAATTTTTTTAAAAAATTATTTTTATAATTTTAAAACATTTAATCTATCTTTCAAGTACCAGAAACAAAGATCCTACTTACTTTTTTTTAAAAAAATATTTTTATAATTTTAAAACATTTAAACCATCTTTAAAGTTTTAGAAACAGAGATCCTACTTATTTTTTGAAAAAAATTATTTTTACAATATTAAAATATTTATAGTATCATGCAAGTACCAGACACAGAGATGCTACTTATTTTTTTTAAAAAAATTATTTTTATTCTTTTAAAACATTTAAACTATCTTTCAAGTATCAGAAACAGAGATCCTACTTACTTTTTCTAAAAAGTTATTTTTATAATTTTAAAATATTTAAACTATCTTTCAAGTTTCAGAAACAGAGATGCTACTTAGTTTATTAAAAAAAATTATTTTTACAATATTAAAACATTTAAACTATCATTCAAGTAACAGACACAGAGATCCTACTTACCTTTTAAAACAAATTAATTTTTATACTTTTAAAACATTTAAACCATTTTTAAAGTTTTAGAAACAGAGATCCTACTTACTTTTTTTAAAAAATTATTTTTATTCTTTTAAAACATTTAAAGTATCTTTCAAGTATAAGAAACAGAGATCCTACTTACTTTTTCTAAAAAATTATTTTTATAATTTTATAACATTTAAACTATCATTCATGTAGCAGACACAGAGATCCTACTTACCTTTTAAAAAAAAATAGTTTTTATTCCTTTAAAACATTTAAACCATCTTTAAAGTTTTAGAAATAGAGATCCTACTTAGTTTTTTTAAAACATAATTTTTATAATTTTAAAACATTTAATCTATCTTTCAAGTACCAGAAACAGAGATCCTACTTAATTTTTTTTAAAAAATTATTTTTATAATTTTAAAACATTTAAACCATCTTTCAAGTATCAGAAACAGAGATGCTACTTCCTTTTTTATAATTTGTTTTTTATAATTTTGAAACATTCAAACTTTCATTCAAGTATCAGAAACACTGATACTACTTTCTTTTTTAAAAAATAATTTTTATAATTTTAAAACATTTAAACTATCATTCATGTAGCAGACATAGAGATCCTACTTACCTTTTAAAAAAAATTAATTTTTATTCTTTTAAAACATTTAAACCATCTTTAAAGTTTTAGAAATAGAGATCCTACTTAGTTTTTTTTAAAAATTATTTTTATAATTTTAAAACATTTAATCTATCTTTCAAGTACCAGAAACAGAGATCCTACTTAATTTTTTTAAAAAAATTATTTTTATAATTTTAAAACATTTAAACCATCTTTCAAGAATCAGAAACAGAGATGCTACTTACTTTTTTATAAAGTTTTTTTTTATAATTTTGAAACATTCAAACTTTCATTCTAGTATCAGAAACACAGATACTACATTCTTTTTTAAAAAATAATTTTTATAATTTTAAAACATTTAAACTATCATTCAAGTTTCAGAAACAGAGATACTACTTACTTTTTCTAAAACATTATTTTTATAATTTTAAAATATTTAAACTATCATTCAAGAATCAGAAATAGAGATCCTACTTATTTTTTTTTAAAAATTATTTTTATATTTTTAAATCTTTTAAACCATTTTTCAAGAATCAGAAACAGAGATCCAACTTATTTTTTTAAAAAAATTATTTTTACAATATTAAAATATTTTTGTATTATCATTCAAGTACCAGACATAGAGATGCTACTTATTTTTTTTAAAAAAATTATTTTTATTCTTTTAAAACATTAAAACTATCTTTAAACTATTAGAAATAGAGATCCTACTTAGTTTTTTTATAAATTATTTTTATAATTTTAAAACATTTAATATATCTTTCAAGTACCAGAAACAGAGATCCTACTTACTTTTTAAAAAAAAAATTATTTTTATGATTTTAAAACATTTAAACCATCTTTCAAGTATCAGAAACAGAGATGCTACTTCCTTTTTTATAATTTGTCTTTTATAATTTTGAAACATTTAAACTTTCATTCTAGTATCAGAAACACAGATACTACTTTCTTTTTTAAAAAATAATTTTTATAATTTTAAAACATTTAAACTATCATTCAAGAATCAGAAATAGAGATCCTACTTATTTTTTTTAAAAAATTATTTTTATAATTTTAAAACTTTTAAACCATTTTTCAAGAATCAGACACAGAGATCCTACTTACTTTTTGGAAAAAAATATTTTTACAATATTAAAATATTTATAGTATCATTCAAGTACCAGACACAGAGATGCTACTTACTTTTTTAAAAAAATTTATTTTTATTCTTTTAGAACATTTAAACTATCTTTCAAGTATCAGAAACAGAGATCCTACTTATTTTTTCTAAAAAGTTATTTTTATAATTTTAAAATATTTAAACTATCTTTCAAGTTTTTAGAAACAGAGATGCTACTTAGTTTTTTTTAACATTATTTTTACAATATTAAAACATTTAAACTATCATTCAAGTAACAGACAGAGAGATCCTGTATACCTTGTAAAACAAATTAATTTTTATACTTTTAAAACATTTAAACCATCTTTAAAGTTTTAGAAACAGAGATCCTACTTACTTTTTAAAAAAAATTATTTTTAAAATTTTAAAACATTTAAAGTATCTTTCAAGTATCAGAAACAGATATCACACTTACTATTTTAAAAAATTATTTTTATAATTTTAAAAGATTTAAACTATCTTTCAAGTTTCAGAAACAGAGATACTACTTACTTTTTCTAAAAAATTATTTTTATAATTTTATAACATTTAAACTATCATTCATGTAGCAGACACAGAGATCCTACTTACCTTTTAAAAAAAAATAGTTTTTATTCCTTTAAAACATTTAAACCATCTTTAAAGTTTTAGAAATAGAGATCCTACTTAGTTTTTTTTAAAAATTATTTTATAATTTTAAAATATTTAATCTATCTTTCAAGTACCAGAAACAGAGATCCTACTTACTTTTTTAAAAAAAAATTATTTTTATGATTTTAAAACATTTAAACCATCTTTCAAGTATCAGAAACAGAGATGCTACTTCCTTTTTTATAATTTGTTTTTTATAATTTTGAAACATTTAAACTTTCATTCTAGTATCAGAAACACAGATACTACTTTCTTTTTTAAAAAATAATTTTTATAATTTTAAAACATTTAAACTATCATTCAAGAATCAGAAATAGAGATCCTACTTTTTTTAAAAAAAATTATTTTTATAATTTTAAAACTTTTTAAACCATTTTTCAAGAATCAGAAACAGAGATCCTTCTTACTTTTTGAAAAAAATTATTTTTACGATATTAAAATATTTTTGTATTATCATTCAAGTATTAGAGACAGAGATACTACTTACTTTTTAAAAAAATATATATTTTTATTCTTTTAAAACATTACAACTATCTTTAAAGTATTAGAAATAGAGATCCTACTTAGTTTTTTTAAAAAATTATTTTTATAATTTTAAAACATTTAATATATCTTTCAAGTACCAGAAACAGAGATCCTACTTACTTTTTTTTAAAAAAATTATTTTTATTATTTTAAAACATTTAAACCATCTTTCAAGTATCAGAAACAGAGATGCTACTTCCTTTTTTATAATTTGTTTTTTATAATTTTGAAACATTTAAACTTTCATTCTAGTATCAGAAACACAGATACTACTTTCTTTTTTAAAAAATAATTTTTATAATTTTAAAACATTTAAACTATCATTCAAGAATCAGAAATAGAGATTCTACTTATTTGTTTAAAAAAATTATTTTTATAATTTTAAAACTTTTAAACCATTTTTCAAGAATCAGAAACAGAGATCCTACTTACTTTTTGAAAAAAATTATTTTTACAATATTAAAATATTTATAGTATCATTCAAGTACCAGACACAGAGATGCTACTTACTTTTTTAAAAAAAATTATTTTTATTCTTTTCAAACATTTAAACTATCTTTCAAGTATCAGAAACAGAGATCCTACTTACTTTTTCTAAAAAGTTATTTTTATAATTTTAAAACATTTAAACTATCTTTCAAGTTTTTAGAAACAGAGATGCTACTTAGTTTTTTTTAACATTATTTTTACAATATTAAAACATTTAAACTATCATTCAAGTAACAGACATAGAGATCCTGTATACCTTGTAAAACAAATTAATTTTTATACTTTTAAAACATTTAAACCATCTTTAAAGTTTTAGAAACAGAGATCCTACTTACTTTTTTAAAAAAATTATTTTTAAAATTTTAAAACATTTAAAGTATCTTTCAAGTATCAGAAACAGAGATCACACTTAGTATTTTAAAAAATTATTTTTATAATTTTAAAAGATTTAAACTATCTTTCAAGTTTCAGAAACAGAGATACTACTTACTTTTTCTAAAAAATTATTTTTATAATTTTATAACATTTAAACTATCATTCATGTAGCAGACACAGAGATCCTACTTACCTTTTAAAAAAAATTAGTTTTTATTCCTTTAAAACATTTAAACCATCTTTAAAGTTTTAGAAATAGAGATCCTACTTAGTTTTTTAAAAAAATTATTTTTATAATTTTAAAACATTTAATCTATCTTTCAAGTACCAGAAACAAAGATCCTACTTACTTTTTTTTTAAAAATTATTTTTATAATTTTAAAACATTTAAACCATCTTTAAAGTTTTAGAAACAGAGATCCTACTTACTTTTTGAAAAAAATTATTTTTATAATTTTAAAACATTTAAACCATCTTTAATGTTTTAGAAACAGAGATCCTACTTACTTTTTGAAAAAAATTATTTTTACAATATTAAAATATTTATAGTATCATTCAAGTACCAGACACAGTGATGCTACTTACTTTTTTTTAAAAAATTATTTTTATTCTTTTAGAACATTTAAACTATCTTTCAAGTATCAGAAACAGAGATCCTACTTACTTTTTTTTAAAAAATTATTTTTATAATTTTAAAACATTTAAACCATCTTTCAAGTATTAGAAACAGAGATGCAACTTACTTTTTTATAAAAAAAAATTTATATAATTTTGAAACATTCAAACTTTCATTCAAGTATCAGAAACACAGATACTACTTTCTTTTTAAAAAAATAATTTTTATAATTTTAAAACATTTAAACTATCATTCAAGAATCAGAAATAGAGATCCTACTTAATTTTATAAAAAAATTATTTTTATAATTTTAAAACTTTTAAACCATTTTTCAAGAATCAGACACAGAGATCCTACTTACTTTTTGAAAAAACATTATTTTTACAATATTAAAATATTTATAGTATCATTCAAGTACCAGACACAGAGATGCTACTTACTTTTTTAAAAAAAATTATTTTTATTCTTTTAGAACATTTAAACTATCTTTCAAGTATCAGAAACAGAGATCCTACTTATTTTTTTGTAAAAAGTTATTTTTATAAATTTAAAATATTTAAACTATCTTTCAAGTTTTTAGAAACAGAGATGCTACTTAGTTTTTTTTAACATTATTTTTACAATATTAAAACATTTAAACTATCATTCAAGTAACAGACATAGAGATCCTGTATACCTTGTAAAACAAATTAATTTTTATACTTTTAAAACATTTAAACCATCTTTAAAACATTTATACTTTTAAAACATTTAAACAATATTAAAATATTTATAGTATCATTCAAGTACCAGACACAGAGATGCTACTTACGTTTTTAAAAAAAATTATTTTTATTCTTTTAGAACATTTAAACTATCTTTCAAGTATCAGAAACAGAGATCCTACTTATTTTTTTGTAAAAAGTTATTTTAATAAATTTAAAATATTTAAACTATCTTTCAAGTTTTTAGAAACAGAGATGCTACTTTGTTTTTTTTAACATTATTTTTACAATATTAAAACATTTAAACTATCATTCAAGTAACAGACATAGAGATCCTGTATACCTTGTAAAACAAATTAATTTTTATACTTTTAAAACATTTAAACCATCTTTAAATTTTAGAAACAGAGATCCTACTTACTTTTTTAAAAAAATTATTTTTAAAATTTTAAAACATTTAAAGTATCTTTCAAGTATCAGAAACAGATATCACACTTACTATTTTAAAAAATTATTTTTATAATTTTAAAAGATTTAAACTATCTTTCAAGTTTCAGAAACAGAGATACTACTTACTTTTTCTAAAAAATTATTTTTATAATTTTATAACATTTAAACTATCATTCATGTAGCAGACACAGAGATCCTACTTACCTTTTAAAAAAAAATAGTTTTTATTCCTTTAAAACATTTAAACCATCTTTAAAGTTTTAGAAATAGAGATCCTACTTAGTTTTTTTTAAAAATTATTTTATAATTTTAAAATATTTAATCTATCTTTCAAGTACCAGAAACAGAGATCCTACTTACTTTTTAAAAAAAAAATTATTTTTATGATTTTAAAACATTTAAACCATCTTTCAAGTATCAGAAACAGAGATGCTACTTCCTTTTTTATAATTTGTTTTTTATAATTTTGAAACATTTAAACTTTCATTCTAGTATCAGAAACACAGATACTACTTTCTTTTTTAAAAAATAATTTTTATAATTTTAAAACATTTAAACTATCATTCAAGAATCAGAAATAGAGATCCTACTTTTTTTAAAAAAAATTATTTTTATAATTTTAAAACTTTTTAAACCATTTTTCAAGAATCAGAAACAGAGATCCTTCTTACTTTTTGAAAAAAATTATTTTTACGATATTAAAATATTTTTGTATTATCATTCAAGTATTAGAGACAGAGATACTACTTACTTTTTAAAAAAATATATATTTTTATTCTTTTAAAACATTACAACTATCTTTAAAGTATTAGAAATAGAGATCCTACTTAGTTTTTTTAAAAAATTATTTTTATAATTTTAAAACATTTAATATATCTTTCAAGTACCAGAAACAGAGATCCTACTTACTTTTTTTTAAAAAAATTATTTTTATTATTTTAAAACATTTAAACCATCTTTCAAGTATCAGAAACAGAGATGCTACTTCCTTTTTTATAATTTGTTTTTTATAATTTTGAAACATTTAAACTTTCATTCTAGTATCAGAAACACAGATACTACTTTCTTTTTTAAAAAATAATTTTTATAATTTTAAAACATTTAAACTATCATTCAAGAATCAGAAATAGAGATTCTACTTATTTGTTTAAAAAAATTATTTTTATAATTTTAAAACTTTTAAACCATTTTTCAAGAATCAGAAACAGAGATCCTACTTACTTTTTGAAAAAAATTATTTTTACAATATTAAAATATTTATAGTATCATTCAAGTACCAGACACAGAGATGCTACTTACTTTTTTTAAAAAAATTATTTTTATTCTTTTCAAACATTTAAACTATCTTTCAAGTATCAGAAACAGAGATCCTACTTACTTTTTCTAAAAAGTTATTTTTATAATTTTAAAACATTTAAACTATCTTTCAAGTTTCAGAAACAGAGATGCTACTTATTTTTTTTTTAACATTATTTTTACAATATTAAAACATTTAAACTATCATTCAAGTAACAGACATAGAGATCCTGTATACCTTGTAAAACAAATTAATTTTTATACTTTTAAAACATTTAAACCATCTTTAAAGTTTTAGAAACAGAGATCCTACTTACTTTTTTAAAAAAATTATTTTTAAAATTTTAAAACATTTAAAGTATCTTTCAAGTATCATAAACAGAGATCCCACTTACTATTTTAAAAAATTATTTTTATAATTTTAAAAGATTTAAACTATCTTTCAAGTTTCAGAAACAGAGATACTACTTACTTTTTCTAAAAAAATATTTTTATAATTTTATAACATTTAAACTATCATTCATGTAGCAGACACAGAGATCCTACTTACCTTTTAAAAAAAATTAGTTTTTATTCCTTTAAAACATTTAAACCATCTTTAAAGTTTTAGAAATAGAGATCCTACTTAGTTTTTTAAAAAAATTATTTTTATAATTTTAAAACATTTAATCTATCTTTCAAGTACCAGAAACAAAGATCCTACTTACTTTTTTTTAAAAAATTATTTTTATAATTTTAAAACATTTAAACCATCTTTAAAGTTTTAGAAACAGAGATCCTACTTACTTTTTGAAAAAAATTATTTTTATAATTTTAAAACATTTAAACCATCTTTAATGTTTTAGAAACAGAGATCCTACTTACTTTTTGAAAAAAATTATTTTTACAATATTAAAATATTTATAGTATCATTCAAGTACCAGACACAGTGATGCTACTTACTTTTTTAAAAAAAATTATTTTTATTCTTTTAGAACATTTAAACTATCTTTCAAGTATCAGAAACAGAGATCCTACTTACTTTTTTTTAAAAAATTATTTTTATAATTTTAAAACATTTAAACCATCTTTCAAGTATTAGAAACAGAGATGCAACTTACTTTTTTATAAAAAAAAATTTATATAATTTTGAAACATTCAAACTTTCATTCAAGTATCAGAAACACAGATACTACTTTCTTTTTAAAAAAATAATTTTTATAATTTTAAAACATTTAAACTATCATTCAAGAATCAGAAATAGAGATCCTACTTAATTTTATAAAAAAATTATTTTTATAATTTTAAAACTTTTAAACCATTTTTCAAGAATCAGACACAGAGATCCTACTTACTTTTTGAAAAAACATTATTTTTACAATATTAAAATATTTATAGTATCATTCAAGTACCAGACACAGAGATGCTACTTACTTTTTTAAAAAAAATTATTTTTATTCTTTTAGAACATTTAAACTATCTTTCAAGTATCAGAAACAGAGATCCTACTTATTTTTTTGTAAAAAGTTATTTTTATAAATTTAAAATATTTAAACTATCTTTCAAGTTTTTAGAAACAGAGATGCTACTTAGTTTTTTTTAACATTATTTTTACAATATTAAAACATTTAAACTATCATTCAAGTAACAGACATAGAGATCCTGTATACCTTGTAAAACAAATTAATTTTTATACTTTTAAAACATTTAAACCATCTTTAAAACATTTATACTTTTAAAACATTTAAACAATATTAAAATATTTATAGTATCATTCAAGTACCAGACACAGAGATGCTACTTACGTTTTTAAAAAAAATTATTTTTATTCTTTTAGAACATTTAAACTATCTTTCAAGTATCAGAAACAGAGATCCTACTTATTTTTTTGTAAAAAGTTATTTTAATAAATTTAAAATATTTAAACTATCTTTCAAGTTTTTAGAAACAGAGATGCTACTTTGTTTTTTTTAACATTATTTTTACAATATTAAAACATTTAAACTATCATTCAAGTAACAGACATAGAGATCCTGTATACCTTGTAAAACAAATTAATTTTTATACTTTTAAAACATTTAAACCATCTTTAAATTTTAGAAACAGAGATCCTACTTACTTTTTTAAAAAAATTATTTTTAAAATTTTAAAACATTTAAAGTATCTTTCAAGTATCATAAACAGAGATCCCACTTACTATTTTAAAAAATTATTTTTATAATTTTAAAAGATTTAAACTATCTTTCAAGTTTCAGAAACAGAGATACTACTTACTTTTTCTAAAAAATTATTTTTAATAATTTTATAACATTTAAACTATCATTCATGTAGCTGACACAGAGATCCTACTTACCTTTTAAAAAAAATTAGTTTTTATTCCTTTAAAACATTTAAACCATCTTTAAAGTTTTAGAAATAGAGATCCTACTTAGTTTTTTTAAAAAATTATTTTTATAATTTTAAAACATTTAATCTATCTTTCAAGTACCAGAAACAGAGATCCTACTTTTTAAAAAAAAAAAATTATTTTTATAATTTTAAAAGATTTAAACTATCTTTCAAGTATCAGAAACAGAGATGCTACTTACTTTTTTATAAAAAACATTTTATAATTTTGAAACATTCAAACTTTCATTCAAGTATCAGAAACACAGATACTACTTTCTTTTTTAAAAAATAATTTTTATAATTTTAAAAGATTTAAACTATCTTTCAAGTTTCAGAAACAGAGATACTACTTACTTTTTCTAAAAAAATTATTTTTATAATTTTAAAACATTTAAACCATCTTTCAAGTATCAGAAACAGAGATGCTACTTACTTTTTTATAAAAAAAATATTTTATATAATTTTGAAACATTCAAACTTTCATTCAAGTATCAGAAACACAGATACTACTTTCTTTTTTAAAAAATAATTTTTATAATTTTAAAACATTTAAACTATCATTCAAGAATCAGAAATAGAGATCCTACTTAATTTTTTTAAAAACTATTTTTATAATTTTAAAACTTTTAAACCCTTTTTCAAGAACCAGACACAGAGATCCTACTTACTTTTTGAAAAAAATTATTTTTACAATATTAAAATATTTATAGTATCATTCAAGTACCAGACACAGAGATGCTACTTACTTTTTTAAAAAAATTTATTTTTATTCTTTTAGAACATTTAAACTATCTTTCAAGTATCAGAAACAGAGATCCTACTTTTTTTTTCTAAAAATTTATTTTTATAATTTTAAAATATTTAAACTATCTTTCAAGTTTTTAGAAACAGAGATGCTACTTAGTTTTTTTTAACATTATTTTTACAATATTAAAACATTTAAACTATCATTCAAGTAACAGACATAGAGATCCTGTATACCTTGTAAAACAAATTAATTTTTATACTTTTAAAACATTTAAACCATCTTTAAAACATTTATACTTTTAAAACATTTAAACAATATTAAAATATTTATAGTATCATTCAAGTACTAGACACAGAGATGCTACTTACGTTTTTAAAAAAAATTATTTTTATTCTTTTAGAACATTTAAACTATCTTTCAAGTATCAGAAACAGAGATCCTACTTATTTTTTTGTAAAAAGTTATTTTAATAAATTTAAAATATTTAAACTATCTTTCAAGTTTTTAGAAACAGAGATGCTACTTTGTTTTTTTTAACATTATTTTTACAATATTAAAACATTTAAACTATCATTCAAGTAACAGACATAGAGATCCTGTATACCTTGTAAAACAAATTAATTTTTATACTTTTAAAACATTTAAACCATCTTTAAATTTTAGAAACAGAGATCCTACTTACTTTTTTAAAAAAATTATTTTTAAAATTTTAAAACATTTAAAGTATCTTTCAAGTATCATAAACAGAGATCCCACTTACTATTTTAAAAAATTATTTTTATAATTTTAAAAGATTTAAACTATCTTTCAAGTTTCAGAAACAGAGATACTACTTACTTTTTCTAAAAAATTATTTTTAATAATTTTATAACATTTAAACTATCATTCATGTAGCTGACACAGAGATCCTACTTACCTTTTAAAAAAAATTAGTTTTTATTCCTTTAAAACATTTAAACCATCTTTAAAGTTTTAGAAATAGAGATCCTACTTAGTTTTTTTAAAAAATTATTTTTATAATTTTAAAACATTTAATCTATCTTTCAAGTACCAGAAACAGAGATCCTACTTTTTAAAAAAAAAAAATTATTTTTATAATTTTAAAAGATTTAAACTATCTTTCAAGTATCAGAAACAGAGATGCTACTTACTTTTTTATAAAAAACATTTTATAATTTTGAAACATTCAAACTTTCATTCAAGTATCAGAAACACAGATACTACTTTCTTTTTTAAAAAATAATTTTTATAATTTTAAAAGATTTAAACTATCTTTCAAGTTTCAGAAACAGAGATACTACTTACTTTTTCTAAAAAAATTATTTTTATAATTTTAAAACATTTAAACCATCTTTCAAGTATCAGAAACAGAGATGCTACTTACTTTTTTATAAAAAAAACATTTTATATAATTTTGAAACATTCAAACTTTCATTCAAGTATCAGAAACACAGATACTACTTTCTTTTTTAAAAAATAATTTTTATAATTTTAAAAGATTTAAACTATCTTTCAAGTTTCAGAAACAGAGATACTACTTACTTTTTCTAACATTATTTTTAACAATATTAAAACATTTAAACTATCATTCAAGTAACAGACAGAGAGATCCTGTATACCTTGTAAAACAAATTAATTTTTATACTTTTAAAACATTTAAACCATCTTTAAAGTTTTAGAAACAGAGATCCTACTTACTTTTTTTAAAAAAATAATTTTTATAATTTTAAAAGATTTAAACTATCTTTCATGTTTCAGAAACAGAGATGCTACTTAGTTTTTTCTAACATTATTTTTACAATATTAAAACATTTAAACTATCATTCAAGTAACAGACAGAGAGATCCTGTATACCTTGTAAAACAAATTAATTTTTATACTATTAAAACATTTAAACCATCTTTAAAGTTTTAGAAACAGACATCCTACTTACTTTTTTAAAAAAATTATTTTTAAAATTTTAAAACATTTAAAGTATCTTTCAAGTATCAGAAACAGAGATCCCACTTACTATTTTAAAAAATTATTTTTATAATTTTAAAAGATTTAAACTATCTTTCAAGTTTCAGAAACATAGATACTCTTATTTTTTCTAAAAAATTATTTTTATAATTTTAAAACATTTAAACTATCATTCATGTAGCAGACACAGAGATCCTACTTACCTTTAAAAAAAAAGAGTTATAATTCCTTGAAAACATTTAAACCATCTTTAAAGTTTTAGAAATAGAGATCCTACTTAGTTTTTTAAAAAATTATTTTTATAATTTTAAAACATTTAATCTATCTTTCAAGTACCAGAAACAGAGATCCTACTTACTTTTTTTAAAAAAATTATTTTTATAATTTTAAAACATTTAAACCATCTTTCAAGTATCAGAAACAGAGATGCTACTTACTTTTTTATAAAAAAACATTTTATATAATTTTGAAACATTCAAACTTTCATTCAAGTATCAGAAACACAGATACTACTTTCTTTTTTAAAAAATAATTTTTATAATTTTAAAAGATTTAAACTATCTTTCAAGTTTCAGAAACAGAGATACTACTTACTTTTTCTAAAAAAATTATTTTTATAATTTTAAAACATTTAAACCATCTTTCAAGTATCAGAAACAGAGATGCTACTTACTTTTTTATAAAAAAACATTTTATATAATTTTGAAACATTCAAACTTTCATTCAAGTATCAGAAACACAGATACTACTTTCTTTTTTAAAAAATAATTTTTATAATTTTAAAAGATTTAAACTATCTTTCAAGTTTCAGAAACAGAGATACTACTTACTTTTTCTAACATTATTTTTAACAATATTAAAACATTTAAACTATCATTCAAGTAACAGACAGAGAGATCCTGTATACCTTGTAAAACAAATTAATTTTTATACTTTTAAAACATTTAAACCATCTTTAAAGTTTTAGAAACAGAGATCCTACTTACTTTTTTTAAAAAAATAATTTTTATAATTTTAAAAGATTTAAACTATCTTTCATGTTTCAGAAACAGAGATGCTACTTAGTTTTTTCTAACATTATTTTTACAATATTAAAACATTTAAACTATCATTCAAGTAACAGACAGAGAGATCCTGTATACCTTGTAAAACAAATTAATTTTTATACTATTAAAACATTTAAACCATCTTTAAAGTTTTAGAAACAGACATCCTACTTACTTTTTTAAAAAAATTATTTTTAAAATTTTAAAACATTTAAAGTATCTTTCAAGTATCAGAAACAGAGATCCCACTTACTATTTTAAAAAATTATTTTTATAATTTTAAAAGATTTAAACTATCTTTCAAGTTTCAGAAACAGAGATACTCTTATTTTTTCTAAAAAATTATTTTTATAATTTTAAAACATTTAAACTATCATTCATGTAGCAGACACAGAGATCCTACTTACCTTTAAAAAAAAAGAGTTATAATTCCTTGAAAACATTTAAACCATCTTTAAAGTTTTAGAAATAGAGATCCTACTTAGTTTTTTAAAAAATTATTTTTATAATTTTAAAACATTTAATCTATCTTTCAAGTACCAGAAACAGAGATCCTACTTACTTTTTTTAAAAAAATTATTTTTATAATTTTAAAACATTTAAACCATCTTTCAAGTATCAGAAACAGAGATGCTACTTACTTTTTTATAAAAAAACATTTTATATAATTTTGAAACATTCAAACTTTCATTCAAGTATCAGAAACACAGATACTACTTTCTTTTTTAAAAAATAATTTTTATAATTTTAAAAGATTTAAACTATCTTTCAAGTTTCAGAAACAGAGATACTACTTACTTTTTCTAACATTATTTTTAACAATATTAAAACATTTAAATTATCATTCAAGTAACAGACAGAGAGATCCTGTATACCTTGTAAAACAAATTAATTTTTATACTATTAAAACATTTAAACCATCTTTAAAGTTTTAGAAACAGAGATCCTACTTACTTTTTTAAAAAAATTATTTTTAAAATTTTAAAATATTTAAAGTATCTTTCAAGTATCAGAAACAGAGATCCCACTTACTATTTTAAAAAAATATTTTTATAATTTTAAAAGATTTAAACTATCTTTCAAGTTTCAGAAACAGAGATACTCTTATTGTTTCTAAAAAATTATTTTTATAATTTTAAAACATTTAAACTATCATTCATGTAGCAGACACAGAGATCCTACTTACCTTTAAAAAAAAAAGAGTTATAATTCCTTGAAAACATTTAAACCATCTTTAAAGTTTTAGAAATAGAGATCCTACTTAGTTTTTTAAAAAATTATTTTTATAATTTTAAAACATTTAATCTATCTTTCAAGTACCAGAAACAGAGATCCTACTTACTTTTTTTAAAAAAATTATTTTTATAATTTTAAAACATTTAAACCATCTTTCAAGTATCAGAAACAGAGATGCTACTTACTTTTTTATAAAAAAAATTTTATATAATTTTGAAACATTCAAACTTTCATTCAAGTATCAGAAACACAGATACTACTTTCTTTTTTAAAAAATAATTTTTATAATTTTAAAAGATTTGAACTATCTTTCAAGTTTTAGAAACAGAGATACTACTTACTTTTTCTAACATTATTTTTAACAATATTAAAACATTTAAACTATCATTCAAGTAATAGACAGAGAGATCCTGTATACCTTGTAAAACAAATTAATTTTTATACTTTTAAAACATTTAAACCATCTTTAAAGTTTTAGAAACAGAGATCCTACTTACTTTTTTTAAAAAAATATTTTTAAAATTTTAAAACATTTAAAGTATCTTTCAAGTATCAGAAACAGAGATTCCACTTACTATTTTAAAAAATTATTTTTATAATTTTAAAAGATTTAAACTATCTTTCAAGTTTCAGAAACAGAGATACTACTTACTTTTTCTAAAAAAATATTTTTATAATTTTAAAACATTTAAACTATCATTCATGTAGCAGACACAGAGATCCTACTTACCTTTTAAAAAAAATGAGTTATAATTCCTTTAAAACATTTAAACCATCTTTAAAGTTTTAGAAATAGAGATCCTACTTAGTTTTTTAAAAAATTATTTTTATAATTTTAAAACATTTAATGTATCTTTCAAGTACCAGAAACAGAGATCCTACTTACTTTTTAAAAAAAAAATTATTTTTATAATTTTAAAACATTTAAACCATCTTTCAAGTATCAGAAACAGAGATGCTACTTACTTTTTTATAAAAAACATTTTATATAATTTTGAAACATTCAAACTTTCATTCAAGTATCAGAAACACAGATACTACTTTCTTTTTTAAAAAATAATTTTTATAATTTTAAAAGATTTAAATTATCTTTCAAGTTTCAGAAACAGAGATACTACTTACTTTTTCTAACATTATTTTTAACAATATTAAAACATTTAAACTATCATTCAAGTAACAGACAGAGAGATCCTGTATACCTTGTAAAACAAATTAATTTTTATACTTTTAAAACATTTAAACCATCTTTAAAGTTTTAGAAACAGAGATCCTACTTAATTTTTTAAAAAAATTATTTTAAAAATTTTAAAAGATTTAAAGTATCTTTCAAGTATCAGAAATAGAGATCCCACTTACTATTTTAAAAAATTATTTTTATAATTTTAAAAGATTTAAACTATCTTTCAAGTTTCAGAAACAGAGATACTACTTACTTTTTCTAAAAAATTATTTTTATAATTTTATAACATTTAAACTATCATTCATGTAGCAGACACAGAGATCCTACTTACCTTTAAAAAAAAAGAGTTATAATTCCTTGAAAACATTTAAACCATCTTTAAAGTTTTAGAAATAGAGATCCTACTTAATTTTTTAAAAAATTATTTTTATAATTTTAAAACATTTAATCTATCTTTCAAGTACCAGAAACAGAGATCCTACTTACTTTTTTTAAAAAAATTATTTTTATAATTTTAAAACATTTAAACCATCTTTCAAGTATCAGAAACAGAGATGCTACTTACTTTTTTATAAAAAAAACATTTTATATAATTTTGAAACATTCAAACTTTCATTCAAGTATCAGAAACACAGATACTACTTTCTTTTTAAAAAAATAATTTTTATAATTTTAAAAGATTTAAATTATCTTTCAAGTTTCAGAAACAGAGATACTACTTACTTTTTCTAACATTATTTTTAACAATATTAAAACATTTAAACTATCATTCAAGTAACAGACAGAGAGATCCTGTATACCTTGTAAAACAAATTAATTTTTATACTTTTAAAACATTTAAACCATCTTTAAAGTTTTAGAAACAGAGATCCTACTTAATTTTTTAAAAAAATTATTTTAAAAATTTTAAAAGATTTAAAGTATCTTTCAAGTATCAGAAATAGAGATCCCACTTACTATTTTAAAAAATTATTTTTATAATTTTAAAAGATTTAAACTATCTTTCAAGTTTCAGAAACAGAGATACTACTTACTTTTTCTAAAAAATTATTTTTATAATTTTATAACATTTAAACTATCATTCATGTAGCAGACACAGAGATCCTACTTACCTTTAAAAAAAAAGAGTTATAATTCCTTGAAAACATTTAAACCATCTTTAAAGTTTTAGAAATAGAGATCCTACTTAATTTTTTAAAAAATTATTTTTATAATTTTAAAACATTTAATCTATCTTTCAAGTACCAGAAACAGAGATCCTACTTACTTTTTTTAAAAAAATTATTTTTATAATTTTAAAACATTTAAACCATCTTTCAAGTATCAGAAACAGAGATGCTACTTACTTTTTTATAAAAAAAACATTTTATATAATTTTGAAACATTCAAATTTTCATTCAAGTATCAGAAACACAGATACTACTTTCTTTTTAAAAAAATAATTTTTATAATTTTAAAAGATTTAAACTATCTTTCAAGTTTCAGAAACAGAGATACTACTTACTTTTTCTAACATTATTTTTAACAATATTAAAACATTTAAACTATCATTCAAGTAACAGACAGAGAGATCCTGTATACCTTGTAAAACAAATTAATTTTTATACTTTTAAAACATTTAAACCATCTTTAAAGTTTTAGAAACAGAGATCCTACTTACTTTTTTAAAATAATTATTTTTAAAATTTTAAAACATTTAAAGTATCTTTCAAGTATCAGAAACAGAGATCCCACTTACTATTTTAAAAAATAATTTTTATAATTTTAAAAGATTTAAACTATCTTTCAAGTTTCAGAAACAGAGATACTACTTACTTTTTCTAAAAAATTATTTTTAATAATTTTATAACATTTAAACTATCATTCATGTAGCTGACACAGAGATCCTACTTACCTTTTAAAAAAATTAGTTTTTATTCCTTTAAAACATTTAAACCATCTTTAAAGTTTTAGAAATAGTGATCCTACTTAGTTTTTTTTAAAAATTATTTTTATAATTTTAAAACATTTAATCTATCTTTCAAGTACCAGAAATAGAGATCCTACTTATGTTTTTTAAAAAAATTATTTTTATAATTTTAAAACATTTAAACCATCTTTCAAGTATCAGAAACAGAGATGCTACTTACTTTTTTATAAAAAAAATTTTATATAATTTTGAAACATTCAAACTTTCATTCAAGTATCAGAAACACAGATACTACTTTCTTTTTTAAAAAATAATTTTTATAATTTTAAAAGATTTAAACTATCTTTCATGTTTCAGAAACAGAGATACTACTTACTTTTTCTAACATTATTTTTAACAATATTAAAACATTTAAACTATAATTCAAGTAACAGACAGAGAGATCCTGTATACCTTGTAAAACAAATTAATTTTTATACTTTTAAAACATTTAAACCATCTTTAAAGTTTTAGAAACAGAGATCCTACTTACTTTTTTTAAAAAATTATTTTTAAAATTTTAAAACATTTAATGTATCTTTCAAGTATCAGAAACAGAGATCCCACTTACTATTTTAAAAAATTATTTTTATAATTTTAAAAGATTTAAACTATCTTTCAAGTTTCAGAAACAGAGATACTACTTACTTTTTCTAAAAAAATATTTTTATAATTTTATAACATTTAAACTATCATTCATGTAGCAGACACAGAGATCCTACTTACCTTTTAAAAACAATTAGTTTTTATTCCTTTAAAACATTTAAACCATCTTTAAAGTTTTAGAAATAGAGATCCTACTTAGTTTTTTAAAAAAATTATATTTATAATTTTAAAACATTTAATCTATCTTTCAAGTACCAGAAACAGAGATCCTACTTACTTTTTTAAAAAAAATTATTTTTATTATTTTAAAACATTTAAACCATCTTTCAAGTATCAGAAACAGAGATGCTACTTCCTTTTTTATAATTTGTTTTTTATAATTTTGAAACATTTAAACTTTCATTCAAGTATCAGAAACACAGATACTACTTTCTTTTTTAAAAAATAATTTTTATAATTTTAAAACATTTAAACTATCATTCAAGAATCAGAAATAGAGATCCTACTTAATTTTTTTAAAAAATTATTTTTATAATTTTAAAACTTTTAAACCATTTTTCAAGAACCAGACACAGAGATCCTACTTACTTTTTGAAAAAATTATTTTTATAATATTAAAATATTTATAGTATCATTCAAGTACCAGACACAGAGATGCTACTTACTTTTTTAAAAAAATTTATTTTTATTCTTTTAGAACATTTAAACTATCTTTCAAGTATCAGAAACAGAGATCCTACTTTTTTTTCTAAAAAGTTATTTTTATAATTTTAAAATATTTAAACTATCTTTCAAGTTTTTAGAAACAGAGATGCTACTTAGTTTTTTTTAACATTATTTTTACAATATTAAAACATTTAAACTATCATTCAAGTAACAGACATAGAGATCCTGTATACCTTGTAAAACAAATTAATTTTTATACTTTTAAAACATTTAAACCATCTTTAAAACATTTATACTTTTAAAACATTTAAACAATATTAAAATATTTATAGTATCATTCAAGTACCAGACACAGAGATGCTACTTACGTTTTTAAAAAAAATTATTTTTATTCTTTTAGAACATTTAAACTATCTTTCAAGTATCAGAAACAGAGATCCTACTTATTTTTTTGTAAAAAGTTATTTTAATAAATTTAAAATATTTAAACTATCTTTCAAGTTTTTAGAAACAGAGATGCTACTTTGTTTTTTTTAACATTATTTTTACAATATTAAAACATTTAAACTATCATTCAAGTAACAGACATAGAGATCCTGTATACCTTGTAAAACAAATTAATTTTTATACTTTTAAAACATTTAAACCATCTTTAAATTTTAGAAACAGAGATCCTACTTACTTTTTTTAAAAAATTATTTTTAAAATTTTAAAACATTTAAAGTATCTTTCAAGTATCAGAAACAGAGATCACACTTACTATTTTAAAAAATTATTTTTATAATTTTAAAAGATTTAAACTATCTTTCAAGTTTCAGAAACAGAGATACTACTTACTTTTTCTAAAAAATTATTTTTATAATTTTATAACATTTAAACTATCATTCATGTAGCAGACACAGAGATCCTACTTACCTTTTAAAAAAAAATAGTTTTTATTCCTTTAAAACATTTAAACCATCTTTAAAGTTTTAGAAATAGAGATCCTACTTAGTTTTTTTTAAAAATTATTTTATAATTTTAAAATATTTAATCTATCTTTCAAGTACCAGAAACAGAGATCCTACTTACTTTTTAAAAAAAAAATTATTTTTATGATTTTAAAACATTTAAACCATCTTTCAAGTATCAGAAACAGAGATGCTACTTCCTTTTTTATAATTTGTTTTTTATAATTTTGAAACATTTAAACTTTCATTCTAGTATCAGAAACACAGATACTACTTTCTTTTTTAAAAAATAATTTTTATAATTTTAAAACATTTAAACTATCATTCAAGAATCAGAAATAGAGATCCTACTTTTTTTAAAAAAAATTATTTTTATAATTTTAAAACTTTTTAAACCATTTTTCAAGAATCAGAAACAGAGATCCTTCTTACTTTTTGAAAAAAATTATTTTTACGATATTAAAATATTTTTGTATTATCATTCAAGTATTAGAGACAGAGATACTACTTACTTTTTTAAAAAATATATATTTTTATTCTTTTAAAACATTACAACTATCTTTAAAGTATTAGAAATAGAGATCCTACTTAGTTTTTTTAAAAAATTATTTTTATAATTTTAAAACATTTAATATATCTTTCAAGTACCAGAAACAGAGATCCTACTTACTTTTTTTAAAAAAAATTATTTTTATTATTTTAAACATTTAAACCATCTTTCAAGTATCAGAAACAGAGATGCTACTTCCTTTTTTATAATTTGTTTTTTATAATTTTGAAACATTTAAACTTTCATTCTAGTATCAGAAACACAGATACTACTTTCTTTTTTAAAAAATAATTTTTATAATTTTAAAACATTTAAACTATCATTCAAGAATCAGAAATAGAGATTCTACTTATTTTTTAAAAAAAATTATTTTTATAATTTTAAAACTTTTAAACCATTTTTCAAGAATCAGAAACAGAGATCCTACTTACTTTTTGAAAAAAATTATTTTTACAATATTAAAATATTTATAGTATCATTCAAGTACCAGACACAGAGATGCTACTTACTTTTTTAAAAAAAAATTATTTTTATTCTTTTCAAACATTTAAATTATCTTTCAAGTATCAGAAACAGAGATCCTACTTACTTTTTCTAAAAAGTTATTTTTATAATTTTAAAACATTTAAACTATCTTTCAAGTTTCAGAAACAGAGATGCTACTTAGTTTTTTTTTAACATTATTTTTACAATATTAAAACATTTAAACTATCATTCAAGTAACAAACATAGAGATCCTGTATACCTTGTAAAACAAATTAATTTTTATACTTTTAAAACATTTAATCTATCTTTCAAGTACCAGAAACAGAGATCCTACTTACTTTTTTTAAAAAAATTATTTTTATAATTTTAAAACATTTAAACCATCTTTCAAGTATCAGAAACAGAGATGCTACTTACTTTTTTATAAAAAAACATTTTATATAATTTTGAAACATTCAAACTTTCATTCAAGTATCAGAAACACAGATACTACTTTCTTTTTTAAAAAATAATTTTTATAATTTTAAAAGATTTAAACTATCTTTCAAGTTTCAGAAACAGAGATACTACTTACTTTTTCTAACATTATTTTTAACAATATTAAAACATTTAAACTATCATTCAAGTAACAGACAGAGAGATCCTGTATACCTTGTAAAACAAATTAATTTTTATACTATTAAAACATTTAAACCATCTTTAAAGTTTTAGAAACAGAGATCCTACTTACTTTTTTAAAAAAATTATTTTTAAAATTTTAAAACATTTAAAGTATCTTTCAAGTATCAGAAACAGAGATCCCACTTACTATTTTAAAAAATTATTTTTATAATTTTAAAAGATTTAAACTATCTTTCAAGTTTCAGAAACAGAGATACTCTTATTGTTTCTAAAAAATTATTTTTATAATTTTAAAACATTTAAACTATCATTCATGTAGCAGACACAGAGATCCTACTTACCTTTAAAAAAAAAAGAGTTATAATTCCTTTAAAACATTTAAACCATCTTTAAAGTTTTAGAAATAGAGATCCTACTTAGTTTTTTAAAAAATTATTTTTATAATTTTAAAACATTTAATCTATCTTTCAAGTACCAGAAACAGAGATCCTACTTACTTTTTTTAAAAAAATTATTTTTATAATTTTAAAACATTTAAACCATCTTTCAAGTATCAGAAACAGAGATGCTACTTACTTTTTTATAAAAAAAATTTTATATAATTTTGAAACATTCAAACTTTCATTCAAGTATCAGAAACACAGATACTACTTTCTTTTTAAAAAAATAATTTTTATAATTTTAAAAGATTTAAACTATCTTTCATGTTTCAGAAACAGAGATACTACTTACTTTTTCTAACATTATTTTTAACAATTTTAAAACATTTAAACTATAATTCAAGTAACAGACAGAGAGATCCTGTATACCTTGTAAAACAAAGTAATTTTTATACTTTTAAAACATTTAAACCATCTTTAAAGTTTTAGAAACAGAGATCCTACTTACTTTTTTTAAAAAATTATTTTTAAAATTTTAAAACATTTAAAGTATCTTTCAAGTATCAGAAACAGAGATCCCACTTACTATTTTAAAAAATTATTTTTATAATTTTATAACATTTAACCATCATTCATGTAGCAGACACAGAGATCCTACTTACCTTTTTTTAAAAAAATAGTTTTTATTCCTTTAAAACATTTAAACCATCTTTAAAGTTTTAGAAACAGAGATCCTACTTACTTTTTTAAAAAAATTATTTTAAAAATTTTAAAACATTTAAAGTATCTTTCAAGTATCAGAAACAGAGATCACACTTACTATTTTAAAAAATTATTTTTATAATTTTAAAAGATTTAAACTATCTTTCAAGTTTCAGAAACAGAGATACTACTTACTTTTTCTAAAAAATTATTTTTATAATTTTATAACATTTAAACTATCATTCATGTAGCAGACACAGAGATCCTACTTACCTTTTAAAAAAAAATAGTTTTTATTCCTTTAAAACATTTAAACCATCTTTAAAGTTTTAGAAATAGAGATCCTACTTAGTTTTTTTTAAAAATTATTTTATAATTTTAAAATATTTAATCTATCTTTCAAGTACCAGAAACAGAGATCCTACTTACTTTTTCAAAAAAAAATTATTTTTATGATTTTAAAACATTTAAACCATCTTTCAAGTATCAGAAACAGAGATGCTACTTCTTTTTTTATAATTTGTTTTTTATAATTTTGAAACATTTAAACTTTCATTCTAGTATCAGAAACACAGATACTACTTTCTTTTTTAAAAAATAATTTTTATAATTTTAAAACATTTAAACTATCATTCAAGAATCAGAAATAGAGATCCTACTTTTTTTAAAAAAAATTATTTTTATAATTTTAAAACTTTTTAAACCATTTTTCAAGAATCAGAAACAGAGATCCTTCTTACTTTTTGAAAAAAATTATTTTTACGATATTAAAATATTTTTGTATTATCATTCAAGTATTAGAGACAGAGATACTACTTACTTTTTTAAAAAATATATATTTTTATTCTTTTAAAACATTACAACTATCTTTAAAGTATTAGAAATAGAGATCCTACTTAGTTTTTTTAAAAAATTATTTTTATAATTTTAAAACATTTAATATATCTTTCAAGTACCAGAAACAGAGATCCTACTTACTTTTTTTTAAAAAAATTATTTTTATTATTTTAAAACATTTAAACCATCTTTCAAGTATCAGAAACAGAGATGCTACTTCCTTTTTTATAATTTGTTTTTTATAATTTTGAAACATTTAAACTTTCATTCTAGTATCAGAAACACAGATACTACTTTCTTTTTTAAAAAATAATTTTTATAATTTTAAAACATTTAAACTATCATTCAAGAATCAGAAATAGAGATTCTACTTATTTGTTTAAAAAAATTATTTTTATAATTTTAAAACTTTTAAACCATTTTTCAAGAATCAGAAACAGAGATCCTACTTACTTTTTGAAAAAAATTATTTTTACAATATTAAAATATTTATAGTATCATTCAAGTACCAGACACAGAGATGCTACTTACTTTTTAAAAAAAAATTATTTTTATTCTTTTCAAACATTTAAACTATCTTTCAAGTATCAGAAACAGAGATCCTACTTACTTTTTCTAAAAAGTTATTTTTATAATTTTAAAACATTTAAACTATCTTTCAAGTTTCAGAAACAGAGATGCTACTTAGTTTTTTTTTAACATTATTTTTACAATATTAAAACATTTAAACTATCATTCAAGTAACAGACATAGAGATCCTGTATACCTTGTAAAACAAATTAATTTTTATACTTTTAAAACATTTAAACCATCTTTAAAGTTTTAGAAACAGAGATCCTACTTACTTTTTTAAAAAAATTATTTTTAAAATTTTAAAACATTTAAAGTATCTTTCAAGTATCAGAAACAGAGATCCCACTTACTATTTTAAAAAATTATTTTTATAATTTTAAAAGATTTAAACTATCTTTCAAGTTTCAGAAACAGAGATACTACTTACTTTTTCTAAAAAAATATTTTTATAATTTTATAACATTTAAACTATCATTCATGTAGCAGACACAAAGATCCTACTTACCTTTTAAAAAAAATTAGTTTTTATTCCTTTAAAACATTTAAACCATCTTTAAAGTTTTAGAAATAGAGATCCTACTTAGTTTTTTTTAAAAATTATATTTATAATTTTAAAACATTTAATCTATCTTTCAAGTACCAGAAATAGAGATCCTACTTACTTTTTTTAAAAAAATTATTTTTATAATTTTAAAACATTTAAACCATCTTTCAAGTATCAGAAACAGAGATGCTACTTACTTTTTTATAAAAAAAATATTTTATATAATTTTGAAACATTCAAACTTTCATTCAAGTATCAGAAACACAGATACTACTTTCTTTTTTAAAAAATAATTTTTATAATTTTAAAACATTTAAACTATCATTCAAGAATCAGAAATAGAGATCCTACTTAATTTTTTTAAAAACTATTTTTATAATTTTAAAACTTTTAAACCATTTTTCAAGAACCAGACACAGAGATCCTACTTACTTTTTGAAAAAAATTATTTTTACAATATTAAAATATTTATAGTATCATTCAAGTACCAGACACAGAGATGCTACTTACTTTTTTAAAAAAATTTATTTTTATTCTTTTAGAACATTTAAACTATCTTTCAAGTATCAGAAACAGAGATCCTACTTTTTTTTTCTAAAAATTTATTTTTATAATTTTAAAATATTTAAACTATCTTTCAAGTTTTTAGAAACAGAGATGCTACTTAGTTTTTTTTAACATTATTTTTACAATATTAAAACATTTAAACTATCATTCAAGTAACAGACATAGAGATCCTGTATACCTTGTAAAACAAATTAATTTTTATACTTTTAAAACATTTAAACCATCTTTAAAGTTTTAGAAACAGAGATCCTACTTACTTTTTTAAAAAAATTATTTTTAAAATTTTAAAACATTTAAAGTATCTTTCAAGTATCAGAAACAGAGATCACACTTAGTATTTTAAAAAATTATTTTTATAATTTTAAAAGATTTAAACTATCTTTCAAGTTTCAGAAACAGAGATACTACTTACTTTTTCTAAAAAATTATTTTTATAATTTTATAACATTTAAACTATCATTCATGTAGCAGACACAGAGATCCTACTTACCTTTTAAAAAAAAATAGTTTTTATTCCTTTAAAACATTTAAACCATCTTTAAAGTTTTAGAAATAGAGATCCTACTTAGTTTTTTTAAAAAATTATTTTATAATTTTAAAATATTTAATCTATCTTTCAAGTACCAGAAACAGAGATCCTACTTACTTTTTTGAAAAAAATTATTTTTATAATTTTAAAACATTTAAACCATCTTTCAAGTATTAAAACAGAGATGCTACTTACTTTTTTATAAATTGTTTTTTATATAATTTTGAAACATTCAAACTTTCATTCAAGTATCAGAAACACAGATACTACTTTCTTTTTTAAAAAATAATTTTTATAATTTTAAAACATTTAAACTATCATTCAAGAATCAGAAATAGAGATCCTACTTATTTTTTTTTAAAATTTATTTTTATAATTTTAAAACTTTTAAACCATTTTTCAAGAATCAGACACAGAGATCCTACTTACTTTTTGAAAAAAAATTATTTTTACAATATTAAAATATTTATAGTATCATTCAAGTACCAGACACAGAGATGCTACTTACTTTTTTTAAAAAAAATTATTTTTATTCTTTTAGAACATTTAAACTATCTTTCAAGTATCAAAAACAGATATCCTACTTATTTTTTTATAAAAAGTTATTTTTATAAATTTAAAATATTTAAACTATCTTTCAAGTTTTTAGAAACAGAGATGCTACTTAGTTTTTTTTAACATTATTTTTACAATATTAAAACATTTAAACTATCATTCAAGTAACAGACATAGAGATCCTGTATACCTTGTAAAACAAATTAATTTTTATACTTTTAAAACATTTAAACCATCTTTAAAGTTTTAGAAACAGAGATCCTACTTACTTTTTTAAAAAAATTATTTTTAAAATTTTAAAACATTTAAAGTATCTTTCAAGTATCAGAAACAGAGATCCCACTTACTATTTTAAAAAATTATTTTTATAATTTTGTAACATTTAACCATCATTCATGTAGTAGACACAGAGATCATACTTACCTTTTTTTTTAAAAAATAGTTTTTATTCCTTTAAAACATTTAAACCATCTTTAAAGTTTTAGAAATAGAGATCCTACTTAGTTTTTTAAAAAAATTATTTTTATAATTTTAAAACATTTAAACCATCTTTCAAGTATCAGAAACAGAGATGCTACTTACTTTTTTATAAAAAAAATTTTATATATAATTTTGAAACATTCAAACTTTCATTCAAGTATCAGAAACACAGATACTACTTTCTTTTTTAAAAAATAATTTTTATAATTTTAAAACATTTAAACTATGATTCAAGAATCAGAAATAGAGATCCTACTTATTTTTTTTAAAAAAATATTTTTATAATTTTATAACATTTAAACTATCATTCATGTAGCAGACACAAAGATCCTACTTACCTTTTAAAAAAAATTAGTTTTTATTCCTTTAAAACATTTAAACCATCTTTAAAGTTTTAGAAATAGAGATCCTACTTAGTTTTTTTTTAAAATTATATTTATAATTTTAAAACATTTAATCTATCTTTCAAGTACCAGAAACAGAGATCCTACTTACTTTTTTTAAAAAAATTATTTTTATAATTTTAAAACATTTAAACCATCTTTCAAGTATCAGAAACAGAGATGCTACTTACTTTTTTATAAAAAAAATATTTTATATAATTTTGAAACATTCAAACTTTCATTCAAGTATCAGAAACACAGATACTACTTTCTTTTTTAAAAAATAATTTTTATAATTTTAAAACATTTAAACTATCATTCAAGAATCAGAAATAGAGATCCTACTTAATTTTTTTAAAAACTATTTTTATAATTTTAAAACTTTTAAACCATTTTTCAAGAACCAGACACAGAGATCCTACTTACTTTTTGAAAAAAATTATTTTTACAATATTAAAATATTTATAGTATCATTCAAGTACCAGACACAGAGATGCTACTTACTTTTTTAAAAAAATTTATTTTTATTCTTTTAGAACATTTAAACTATCTTTCAAGTATCAGAAACAGAGATCCTACTTTTTTTTTCTAAAAATTTATTTTTATAATTTTAAAATATTTAAACTATCTTTCAAGTTTTTAGAAACAGAGATGCTACTTAGTTTTTTTTAACATTATTTTTACAATATTAAAACATTTAAACTATCATTCAAGTAACAGACATAGAGATCCTGTATACCTTGTAAAACAAATTAATTTTTATACTTTTAAAACATTTAAACCATCTTTAAAGTTTTAGAAACAGAGATCCTACTTACTTTTTTAAAAAAATTATTTTTAAAATTTTAAAACATTTAAAGTATCTTTCAAGTATCAGAAACAGAGATCACACTTAGTATTTTAAAAAATTATTTTTATAATTTTAAAAGATTTAAACTATCTTTCAAGTTTCAGAAACAGAGATACTACTTACTTTTTCTAAAAAATTATTTTTATAATTTTATAACATTTAAACTATCATTCATGTAGCAGACACAGAGATCCTACTTACCTTTTAAAAAAAAATAGTTTTTATTCCTTTAAAACATTTAAACCATCTTTAAAGTTTTAGAAATAGAGATCCTACTTAGTTTTTTTAAAAAATTATTTTATAATTTTAAAATATTTAATCTATCTTTCAAGTACCAGAAACAGAGATCCTACTTACTTTTTTTAAAAAAATTATTTTTATAATTTTAAAACATTTAAACCATCTTTCAAGTATTAAAACAGAGATGCTACTTACTTTTTTATAAATTGTTTTTTATATAATTTTGAAACATTCAAACTTTCATTCAAGTATCAGAAACACAGATACTACTTTCTTTTTTAAAAAATAATTTTTATAATTTTAAAACATTTAAACTATCATTCAAGAATCAGAAATAGAGATCCTACTTATTTTTTTTTAAAATTTATTTTTATAATTTTAAAACTTTTAAACCATTTTTCAAGAATCAGACACAGAGATCCTACTTACTTTTTGAAAAAAAATTATTTTTACAATATTAAAATATTTATAGTATCATTCAAGTACCAGACACAGAGATGCTACTTACTTTTTAAAAAAAAATTATTTTTATTCTTTTCAAACATTTAAACTATCTTTCAAGTATCAGAAACAGAGATCCTACTTACTTTTTCTAAAAAGTTATTTTTATAATTTTAAAACATTTAAACTATCTTTCAAGTTTCAGAAACAGAGATGCTACTTAGTTTTTTTTTAACATTATTTTTACAATATTAAAACATTTAAACTATCATTCAAGTAACAGACATAGAGATCCTGTATACCTTGTAAAACAAATTAATTTTTATACTTTTAAAACATTTAAACCATCTTTAAAGTTTTAGAAACAGAGATCCTACTTACTTTTTTAAAAAAATTATTTTTAAAATTTTAAAACATTTAAAGTATCTTTCAAGTATCAGAAACAGAGATCCCACTTACTATTTTAAAAAATTATTTTTATAATTTTGTAACATTTAACCATCATTCATGTAGTAGACACAGAGATCATACTTACCTTTTTTTTTAAAAAATAGTTTTTATTCCTTTAAAACATTTAAACCATCTTTAAAGTTTTAGAAATACAGATCCTACTTAGTTTTTTAAAAAAATTATTTTTATAATTTTAAAACATTTAAACCATCTTTCAAGTATCAGAAACAGAGATGCTACTTACTTTTTTATAAATTTTTTTTTATATATAATTTTGAAACATTCAAACTTTCATTCAAGTATCAGAAACACAGATACTACTTTCTTTTTTAAAAAATAATTTTTATAATTTTAAAACATTTAAACTATGATTCAAGAATCAGAAATAGAGATCCTACTTATTTTTTTTAAAAGATTATTTTTATAATTTTAAAACTTTTAAACCATTTTTCAAGAATCAGACACAGAGATCCTACTTACTTCTTGAAAAAAAATTATTTTTACAATATTAAAATATTTATAGTATCATTCAAGTACCAGACACAGAGATGCTAATTACTTTTCTAAAAAAATTTATTTTTATTCTTTTAGAACATTTAAACTATCTTTCAAGTATCAGAAACAGAGATCCTACTTTTTTTTTCTAAAAAGTTATTTTTATAATTTTAAAATATTTAAACTATCTTTCAAGTTTTTAGAAACAGAGATACTACTTAGTTTTTTTTAACATTATTTTTACAATATTAAAACATTTAAACTATCATTCAAGTAACAGACAGAGAGATCCTGTATACCTTGTAAAACAAATTAATTTTTATACTTTTAAAACATTTAAACCATCTTTAAAGTTTTAGAAACAGAGATCCTACTTACTTTTTTAAAAAAATTATTTTTAAAATTTTAAAACATTTAAAGTATCTTTCAAGTATCAGAAACAGAGATCCCACTTACTATTTTAAAAAATTATTTTTATAATTTTAAAAGATTTAAACTATCTTTCAAGTTTCAGAAACAGAGATACTACTTACTTTTTCTAAAAAATTATTTTTATAATTTTAAAATATTTAAACTATCATTCAAGTTTTTAGAAACAGAGATGCTACTTAGTTTTTTTTAACATTATTTTTACAATATTAAAACATTTAAACTATCATTCAAGTAACAGACAGAGAGATCCTGTATACCTTGTAAAACAAATTAATTTTTATACTTTTAAAACATTTAAACCATCTTTAAAGTTTTAGAAACAGAGATTCTACTTACTTTTTTAAAAAAATTATTTTTAAAATTTTAAAACATTTAAAGTATCTTTCAAGTATCAGAAACAGAGATCCCACTTACTATTTTAAAAAATTATTTTTATAATTTTAAAAGATTTAAACTATCTTTCAAGTTTCAGAAACAAAGATACTACTTACTTTTTCTAAAAAATTATTTTTATAATTTTAAAACATTTAAACTATCATTCAAGTAGCAGACACAGAGATCCTACTTACCTTTTTAAAAAAATTAGTTTTTATTCCTTTAAAGCATTTAAACCATCTTTAAAGTTTTAGAAATAGAGATCCTACTTAGTTTTTTTAAAAAATTATTTTTATAATTTTAAAACATTTAATCTATCTTTCAAGTACCAGAAACAGAGATCCTACTTACGTTTTTTAAAAAAATTATTTTTATAATTTTAAAACATTTAAACCATCTTTCAAGTATTAGAAACAGAGATGCTACTTAATTTTTTATAAAAAACATTTTATATAATTTTGAAACATTTATCAGAAACACAGATACTACTTTCTTTTTTAAAAAATAATTTTTATAATTTTAAAACATTTAAACTATCATTCAAGAATCAGAAATAGAGATCCTACTTATTTTTTAAAAAAATTTATTTTTATAATTTTAAAACTTTTAAACCATTTTTCAAGAATCAGACATAGAGATCCGACTTACTTTTTGAAAAAAAATTATTTTTATAATATTAAAATATTTATAGTATCATTCAAGTACCAGACACAGAGATGCTACTTACTTTTTAAAAAAAAATTATTTTTATTCTTTTAGAACATTTAAACTATCTTTCAAGTATCAGAAACAGAGATCCTACTTATTTTTTTATAAAAAGTTATTTTTATAAATTTAAAATATTTAAACTATCTTTCAAGTTTTTAGAAACAGAGATGCTACTTTGTTTTTTGTAACATTATTTTTACAATATTAAAACATTTAAACTATCATTCAAGTAACAGACATAGAGATCCTGTATACCTTGTAAAACAAATTAATTTTTATACTTTTAAAACATTTAAACCATCTTTAAAGTTTTAGAAACAGAGATCCTACTTACTTTTTTAAAAAAATTATTTTTAAAATTTTAAAACATTTAAAGTATCTTTCAAGTATCAGAAACAGAGATCCCACTTACTATTTTAAAAAATTATTTTTATAATTTTAAAAGATTTAAACTATCTTTCAAGTTTCAGAAACAGAGATACTACTTACTTTTTCTAAAAAAATATTTTTATAATTTTATAACATTTAAACTATCATTCATGTAGCAGACACAGAGATCCTACTTACCTTTTAAAAAAAATTAGTTTTTATTCCTTTAAAACATTTAAACCATCTTTAAAGTTTTAGAAATAGAGATCCTACTTAGTTTTTTAAAAAAATTATTTTTATAATTTTAAAACATTTAATCTATCTTTCAAGTACCAGAAACAGAGATCCTACTTACTTTTTTTTAAAAAATTATTTTTATAATTTTAAAACATTTAAACCATCTTTAAAGTTTTAGAAACAGAGATCCTACTTACTTTTTGAAAAAAATTATTTTTATAATTTTAAAACATTTAAACCATCTTTAATGTTTTAGAAACAGAGATCCTACTTACTTTTTGAAAAAAATTATTTTTACAATATTAAAATATTTATAGTATCATTCAAGTACCAGACACAATGATGCTACTTACTTTTTTTTAAAAAATTATTTTTATTCTTTTAGAACATTTAAACTATCTTTCAAGTATCAGAAACAGAGATCCTACTTACTTTTTTAAAAAAAATTATTTTTATAATTTTAAAACATTTAAACCATCTTTCAAGTATTAGAAACAGAGATGCAACTTCCTTTTTTATAAAAAATTTTTTATATAATTTTGAAACATTCAAACTTTCATTCAAGTATCAGAAACACAGATACTACTTTCTTTTTTAAAAAATAATTTTTATAATTTTAAAACATTTAAACTATCATTCAAGAATCAGAAATAGAGATCCTACTTAATTTTATAAAAAAATTATTTTTATAATTTTAAAACTTTTAAACGATTTTTCAAGAATCAGACACAGAGATCCTACTTACTTTTTGAAAAAACATTATTTTTACAATATTAAAATATTTATAGTATCATTCAAGTACCAGACACAGAGATGCTACTTACTTTTTTTAAAAAAATTATTTTTATTCTTTTAGAACATTTAAACTATCTTTCAAGTATCAGAAACAGAGATCCTACTTATTTTTTTGTAAAAAGTTATTTTTATAAAATTAAAATATTTAAACTATCTTTCAAGTTTTTAGAAACAGAGATGCTACTTAGTTTTTTTTAACATTATTTTTACAATATTAAAACATTCAAACTATCATTCAAGTAACAGACATAGAGATCCTGTATACCTTGTAAAACAAATTAATTTTTATACTTTTAAAACATTTAAACCATCTTTAAAGTTTTAGAAACAGAGATCCTACTTACTTTTTTAAAAAAATTATTTTTAAAATTTTAAAACATTTAAAGTATCTTTCAAGTATCAGAAACAGAGATCCCACTTACTATTTTAAAAAATTATTTTTATAATTTTAAAAGATTTAAACTATCTTTCAAGTTTCAGAAACAGAGATACTACTTACTTTTTCTAAAAAAATATTTTTATAATTTTATAACATTTAAACTATCATTCATGTAGCAGACACAGAGATCCTACTTACCTTTTAAAAAAAATTAGTTTTTATTCCTTTAAAACATTTAAACCATCTTTAAAGTTTTAGAAATAGAGATCCTACTTAGTTTTTTAAAAAAATTATTTTTATAATTTTAAAACATTTAATCTATCTTTCAAGTACCAGAAACAGAGATCCTACTTACTTTTTTTTAAAAAATTATTTTTATAATTTTAAAACATTTAAACCATCTTTAAAGTTTTAGAAACAGAGATCCTACTTACTTTTTGAAAAAAATTATTTTTATAATTTTAAAACATTTAAACCATCTTTAATGTTTTAGAAACAGAGATCCTACTTACTTTTTGAAAAAAATTATTTTTACAATATTAAAATATTTATAGTATCATTCAAGTACCAGACACAATGATGCTACTTACTTTTTTTTAAAAAATTATTTTTATTCTTTTAGAACATTTAAACTATCTTTCAAGTATCAGAAACAGAGATCCTACTTACTTTTTTAAAAAAAATTATTTTTATAATTTTAAAACATTTAAACCATCTTTCAAGTATTAGAAACAGAGATGCAACTTCCTTTTTTATAAAAAATTTTTTATATAATTTTGAAACATTCAAACTTTCATTCAAGTATCAGAAACACAGATACTACTTTCTTTTTTAAAAAATAATTTTTATAATTTTAAAACATTTAAACTATCATTCAAGAATCAGAAATAGAGATCCTACTTAATTTTATAAAAAAATTATTTTTATAATTTTAAAACTTTTAAACGATTTTTCAAGAATCAGACACAGAGATCCTACTTACTTTTTGAAAAAACATTATTTTTACAATATTAAAATATTTATAGTATCATTCAAGTACCAGACACAGAGATGCTACTTACTTTTTTAAAAAAAATTATTTTTATTCTTTTAGAACATTTAAACTATCTTTCAAGTATCAGAAACAGAGATCCTACTTATTTTTTTGTAAAAAGTTATTTTTATAAAATTAAAATATTTAAACTATCTTTCAAGTTTTTAGAAACAGAGATGCTACTTAGTTTTTTTTAACATTATTTTTACAATATTAAAACATTCAAACTATCATTCAAGTAACAGACATAGAGATCCTGTATACCTTGTAAAACAAATTAATTTTTATACTTTTAAAACATTTAAACCATCTTTAAAGTTTTAGAAACAGACATCCTACTTACTTTTTTAAAAAAATTATTTTTAAAATTTTAAAACATTTAAAGTATCTTTCAAGTATCAGAAACAGAGATCCCACTTACTATTTTAAAAAATTATTTTTATAATTTTAAAAGATTTAAACTATCTTTCAAGTTTCAGAAACAGAGATACTCTTATTTTTTCTAAAAAATTATTTTTATAATTTTAAAACATTTAAACTATCATTCATGTAGCAGACACAGAGATCCTACTTACCTTTAAAAAAAAAAGAGTTATAATTCCTTGAAAACATTTAAACCATCTTTAAAGTTTTAGAAGTAGAGATCCTACTTAGTTTTTTAAAAACTTATTTTTATAATTTTAAAACATTTAATCTATCTTTCAAGTACCAGAAACAGAGATCCTACTTACTTTTTTTTAAAAAATTATTTTTATAATTTTAAAACATTTAAACCATCTTTCAAGTATCAGAAACAGAGATGCTACTTACTTTTTTATAAAAAAACATTTTATATAATTTTGAAACATTCAAACTTTCATTCAAGTATCAGAAACACAGATACTACTTTCTTTTTTAAAAAATAATTTTTATAATTTTAAAAGATTTAAACTATCTTTCAAGTTTCAGAAACAGAGATACTACTTACTTTTTCTAACATTATTTTTAACAATATTAAAACATTTAAACT
The DNA here is from genome assembly GCA_030145905.1 of Populus davidiana. Taxonomy (NCBI): domain Eukaryota; kingdom Viridiplantae; phylum Streptophyta; class Magnoliopsida; order Malpighiales; family Salicaceae; genus Populus; species Populus davidiana. The sequence goes on along the minus strand of CM057802.1, from coordinate 2,176,739 downwards.
ATCATTCAAGTAACAGACAGAGAGATCCTGTATACCTTGTAAAACAAATTAATTTTTATACTATTAAAACATTTAAACCATCTTTAAAGTTTTAGAAACAGAGATCCTACTTACTTTTTTAAAAAAATTATTTTTAAAATTTTAAAACATTTAAAGTATCTTTCAAGTATCAGAAACAGAGATCCCACTTACTATTTTAAAAAATTATTTTTATAATTTTAAAACATTTAAACCATCTTTCAAGTATTAGAAACAGAGATGCAACTTCCTTTTTTATAAAAAATTTTTTATATAATTTTGAAACATTCAAACTTTCATTCAAGTATCAGAAACACAGATACTACTTTCTTTTTTAAAAAATAATTTTTATAATTTTAAAACATTTAAACTATCATTCAAGAATCAGAAATAGAGATCCTACTTAATTTTATAAAAAAATTATTTTTATAATTTTAAAACTTTTAAACGATTTTTCAAGAATCAGACACAGAGATCCTACTTACTTTTTGAAAAAACATTATTTTTACAATATTAAAATATTTATAGTATCATTCAAGTACCAGACACAGAGATGCTACTTACTTTTTTAAAAAAAATTATTTTTATTCTTTTAGAACATTTAAACTATCTTTCAAGTATCAGAAACAGAGATCCTACTTATTTTTTTGTAAAAAGTTATTTTTATAAAATTAAAATATTTAAACTATCTTTCAAGTTTTTAGAAACAGAGATGCTACTTAGTTTTTTTTAACATTATTTTTACAATATTAAAACATTCAAACTATCATTCAAGTAACAGACATAGAGATCCTGTATACCTTGTAAAACAAATTAATTTTTATACTTTTAAAACATTTAAACCATCTTTAAAGTTTTAGAAACAGACATCCTACTTACTTTTTTAAAAAAATTATTTTTAAAATTTTAAAACATTTAAAGTATCTTTCAAGTATCAGAAACAGAGATCCCACTTACTATTTTAAAAAATTATTTTTATAATTTTAAAAGATTTAAACTATCTTTCAAGTTTCAGAAACAGAGATACTCTTATTTTTTCTAAAAAATTATTTTTATAATTTTAAAACATTTAAACTATCATTCATGTAGCAGACACAGAGATCCTACTTACCTTTAAAAAAAAAAGAGTTATAATTCCTTGAAAACATTTAAACCATCTTTAAAGTTTTAGAAGTAGAGATCCTACTTAGTTTTTTAAAAACTTATTTTTATAATTTTAAAACATTTAATCTATCTTTCAAGTACCAGAAACAGAGATCCTACTTACTTTTTTTAAAAAAATTATTTTTATAATTTTAAAACATTTAAACCATCTTTCAAGTATCAGAAACAGAGATGCTACTTACTTTTTTATAAAAAAACATTTTATATAATTTTGAAACATTCAAACTTTCATTCAAGTATCAGAAACACAGATACTACTTTCTTTTTTAAAAAATAATTTTTATAATTTTAAAAGATTTAAACTATCTTTCAAGTTTCAGAAACAGAGATACTACTTACTTTTTCTAACATTATTTTTAACAATATTAAAACATTTAAACTATCATTCAAGTAACAGACAGAGAGATCCTGTATACCTTGTAAAACAAATTAATTTTTATACTATTAAAACATTTAAACCATCTTTAAAGTTTTAGAAACAGAGATCCTACTTACTTTTTAAAAAAAATTATTTTTAAAATTTTAAAACATTTAAAGTATCTTTCAAGTATCAGAAACAGAGATCCCACTTACTATTTTAAAAAATTATTTTTATAATTTTAAAAGATTTAAACTATCTTTCAAGTTTCAGAAACAGAGATACTCTTATTGTTTCTAACAAATTATTTTTATAATTTTAAAACATTTAAACTATCATTCATGTAGCAGACACAGAGATCCTACTTACCTTTAAAAAAAAAAGAGTTATAATTCCTTTAAAACATTTAAACCATCTTTAAAGTTTTAGAAATAGAGATCCTACTTAGTTTTTTAAAAAATTATTTTTATAATTTTAAAACATTTAATCTATCTTTCAAGTACCAGAAACAGAGATCCTACTTACTTTTTTAAAAAAATTATTTTTATAATTTTAAAACATTTAAACCATCTTTCAAGTATCAGAAACAGAGATGCTACTTACTTTTTTATAAAAAAAATTTTATATAATTTTGAAACATTCAAACTTTCATTCAAGTATCAGAAACACAGATACTACTTTCTTTTTTAAAAAATAATTTTTATAATTTTAAAAGATTTGAACTATCTTTCAAGTTTCAGAAACAGAGATACTACTTACTTTTTCTAACATTATTTTTAACAATATTAAAACATTTAAACTATCATTCAAGTAATAGACAGAGAGATCCTGTATACCTTGTAAAACAAATTAATTTTTATACTTTTAAAACATTTAAACCATCTTTAAAGTTTTAGAAACAGAGATCCTACTTACTTTTTTTAAAAAAATATTTTTAAAATTTTAAAACATTTAAAGTATCTTTCAAGTATCAGAAACAGAGATCCCACTTACTATTTTAAAAAATTATTTTTATAATTTTAAAAGATTTAAACTATCTTTCAAGTTTCAGAAACAGAGATACTACTTACTTTTTCTAAAAAAATATTTTTATAATTTTAAAACATTTAAACTATCATTCATGTAGCAGACACAGAGATCCTACTTACCTTTTAAAAAAAATGAGTTATAATTCCTTTAAAACATTTAAACCATCTTTAAAGTTTTAGAAATAGAGATCCTACTTAGTTTTTTAAAAAATTATTTTTATAATTTTAAAACATTTAATCTATCTTTCAAGTATCAGAAACAGAGATCCTACTTACTTTTTTTAAAAAAATTATTTTTATAATTTTAAAACATTTAAACCATCTTTCAAGTATCAGAAACAGAGATGCTACTTACTTTTTTATAAAAAAAATTTTCTATAATTTTGAAACATTCAAACTTTCATTCAAGTATCAGAAACACAGATACTACTTTCTTTTTTAAAAAATAATTTTTATAATTTTAAAAGATTTGAACTATCTTTCAAGTTTCAGAAACAGAGATACTACTTACTTTTTCTAACATTATTTTTAACAATATTAAAACATTTAAACTATCATTCAAGTAATAGACAGAGAGATCCTGTATACCTTGTAAAACAAATTAATTTTTATACTTTTAAAACATTTAAACCATCTTTAAAGTTTTAGAAACAGAGATCCTACTTACTTTTTTTAAAAAAATATTTTTAAAATTTTAAAACATTTAAAGTATCTTTCAAGTATCAGAAACAGAGATCCCACTTACTATTTTAAAAAATTATTTTTATAATTTTAAAAGATTTAAACTATCTTTCAAGTTTCAGAAACAGAGATACTACTTACTTTTTCTAAAAAAATATTTTTATAATTTTAAAACATTTAAACTATCATTCATGTAGCAGACACAGAGATCCTACTTACCTTTTAAAAAAAATGAGTTATAATTCCTTTAAAACATTTAAACCATCTTTAAAGTTTTAGAAATAGAGATCCTACTTAGTTTTTTAAAAAATTATTTTTATAATTTTAAAACATTTAATGTATCTTTCAAGTACCAGAAACAGTGATCCTACTTACTTTTTTTAAAAAAATTATTTTTATAATTTTAAAACATTTAAACCATCTTTCAAGTATCAGAAACAGAGATGCTACTTACTTTTTTATAATTTTTTTTTTTATAATTTTGAAACATTCAAACTTTCATTCAAGTATCAGAAACACAGATACTACTTTCTTTTTTAAAAAATAATTTTTATAATTTTAAAAGATTTAAACTATCTTTCAAGTTTCAGAAACAGAGATACTACTTACTTTTTCTAAAAAAATTATTTTTATAATTTTAAAACATTTAAACCATCTTTCGAGTATCAGAAACAGAGATGCTACTTACTTTTTTATAAAAAAACATTTTATATAATTTGAAACATTCAAACTTTCATTCAAGTATCAGAAACACAGATACTACTTTCTTTTTTAAAAAATAATTTTTATAATTTTAAAAGATTTAAACTATCTTTCAAGTTTCAGAAACAGAGATACTACTTACTTTTTCTAACATTATTTTTAACAATATTAAAACATTTAAACTATCATTCAAGTAACAGACAGAGAGATCCTGTATACCTTGTAAAACAAATTAATTTTTATACTTTTAAAACATTTAAACCATCTTTAAAGTTTTAGAAACACAGATCCTACTTACTTTTTTTTAAAAAATAATTTTTATAATTTTAAAAGATTTAAACTATCTTTCATGTTTCAGAAACAGAGATGCTACTTAGTTTTTTCTAACATTATTTTTACAATATTAAAACATTTAAACTATCATTCAAGTAACAGACAGAGAGATCCTGTATACCTTGTAAAACAAATTAATTTTTATACTATTAAAACATTTAAACCATCTTTAAAGTTTTAGAAACAGACATCCTACTTACTTTTTAAAAAAAATTATTTTTAAAATTTTAAAACATTTAAAGTATCTTTAAAGTATCAGAAACAGAGATCCCACTTACTATTTTAAAAAATTATTTTTATAATTTTAAAAGATTTAAACTATCTTTCAAGTTTCAGAAACAGAGATACTCTTATTTTTTCTAAAAAATTATTTTTATAATTTTAAAACATTTAAACTATCATTCATGTAGCAGACACAGAGATCCAACTTACCTTTAAAAAAAAAAGAGTTATAATTCCTTGAAAACATTTAAACCATCTTTAAAGTTTTAGAAGTAGAGATCCTACTTAGTTTTTTAAAAACTTATTTTTATAATTTTAAAACATTTAATCTATCTTTCAAGTACCAGAAACAGAGATCCTACTTACTTTTTTTAAAAAAATTATTTTTATAATTTTAAAATATTTAAACCATCTTTCAAGTATCAGAAACAGAGATGCTACTTACTTTTTTATAAAAAAACATTTTATATAATTTTGAAACATTCAAACTTTCATTCAAGTATCAGAAACACAGATACTACTTTCTTTTTTAAAAAATAATTTTTATAATTTTAAAAGATTTAAACTATCTTTCAAGTTTCAGAAACAGAGATACTACTTACTTTTTCTAACATTATTTTTAACAATATTAAAACATTTAAACTATCATTCAAGTAACAGACAGAGAGATCCTGTATACCTTGTAAAACAAATTAATTTTTATACTATTAAAACATTTAAACCATCTTTAAAGTTTTAGAAACAGAGATCCTACTTACTTTTTAAAAAAAATTATTTTTAAAATTTTAAAACATTTAAAGTATCTTTCAAGTATCAGAAACAGAGATCCCACTTACTATTTTAAAAAATTATTTTTATAATTTTAAAAGATTTAAACTATCTTTCAAGTTTCAGAAACAGAGATACTCTTATTGTTTCTAACAAATTATTTTTATAATTTTAAAACATTTAAACTATCATTCATGTAGCAGACACAGAGATCCTACTTACCTTTAAAAAAAAAAGAGTTATAATTCCTTTAAAACATTTAAACCATCTTTAAAGTTTTAGAAATAGAGATCCTACTTAGTTTTTTAAAAAATTATTTTTATAATTTTAAAACATTTAATCTATCTTTCAAGTACCAGAAACAGAGATCCTACTTACTTTTTTAAAAAAATTATTTTTATAATTTTAAAACATTTAAACCATCTTTCAAGTATCAGAAACAGAGATGCTACTTACTTTTTTATAAAAAAAATTTTATATAATTTTGAAACATTCAAACTTTCATTCAAGTATCAGAAACACAGATACTACTTTCTTTTTTAAAAAATAATTTTTATAATTTTAAAAGATTTGAACTATCTTTCAAGTTTCAGAAACAGAGATACTACTTACTTTTTCTAACATTATTTTTAACAATATTAAAACATTTAAACTATCATTCAAGTAATAGACAGAGAGATCCTGTATACCTTGTAAAACAAATTAATTTTTATACTTTTAAAACATTTAAACCATCTTTAAAGTTTTAGAAACAGAGATCCTACTTACTTTTTTTAAAAAAATATTTTTAAAATTTTAAAACATTTAAAGTATCTTTCAAGTATCAGAAACAGAGATCCCACTTACTATTTTAAAAAATTATTTTTATAATTTTAAAAGATTTAAACTATCTTTCAAGTTTCAGAAACAGAGATACTACTTACTTTTTCTAAAAAATTATTTTTATAATTTTAAAACATTTAAACTATCATTCATGTAGCAGACACAGAGATCCTACTTACCTTTTAAAAAAAATGAGTTATAATTCCTTTAAAACATTTAAACCATCTTTAAAGTTTTAGAAATAGAGATCCTACTTAGTTTTTTAAAAAATTATTTTTATAATTTTAAAACATTTAATCTATCTTTCAAGTATCAGAAACAGAGATCCTACTTACTTTTTTTAAAAAAATTATTTTTATAATTTTAAAACATTTAAACCATCTTTCAAGTATCAGAAACAGAGATGCTACTTACTTTTTTATAAAAAAAATTTTCTATAATTTTGAAACATTCAAACTTTCATTCAAGTATCAGAAACACAGATACTACTTTCTTTTTTAAAAAATAATTTTTATAATTTTAAAAGATTTGAACTATCTTTCAAGTTTCAGAAACAGAGATACTACTTACTTTTTCTAACATTATTTTTAACAATATTAAAACATTTAAACTATCATTCAAGTAATAGACAGAGAGATCCTGTATACCTTGTAAAACAAATTAATTTTTATACTTTTAAAACATTTAAACCATCTTTAAAGTTTTAGAAACAGAGATCCTACTTACTTTTTTTAAAAAAATATTTTTAAAATTTTAAAACATTTAAAGTATCTTTCAAGTATCAGAAACAGAGATCCCACTTACTATTTTAAAAAATTATTTTTATAATTTTAAAAGATTTAAACTATCTTTCAAGTTTCAGAAACAGAGATACTACTTACTTTTTCTAAAAAAATATTTTTATAATTTTAAAACATTTAAACTATCATTCATGTAGCAGACACAGAGATCCTACTTACCTTTTAAAAAAAATGAGTTATAATTCCTTTAAAACATTTAAACCATCTTTAAAGTTTTAGAAATAGAGATCCTACTTAGTTTTTTAAAAAATTATTTTTATAATTTTAAAACATTTAATGTATCTTTCAAGTACCAGAAACAGTGATCCTACTTACTTTTTTTAAAAAAATTATTTTTATAATTTTAAAACATTTAAACCATCTTTCAAGTATCAGAAACAGAGATGCTACTTACTTTTTTATAATTTTTTTTTTTATAATTTTGAAACATTCAAACTTTCATTCAAGTATCAGAAACACAGATACTACTTTCTTTTTTAAAAAATAATTTTTATAATTTTAAAAGATTTAAACTATCTTTCAAGTTTCAGAAACAGAGATACTACTTACTTTTTCTAAAAAAATTATTTTTATAATTTTAAAACATTTAAACCATCTTTCGAGTATCAGAAACAGAGATGCTACTTACTTTTTTATAAAAAAACATTTTATATAATTTGAAACATTCAAACTTTCATTCAAGTATCAGAAACACAGATACTACTTTCTTTTTTAAAAAATAATTTTTATAATTTTAAAAGATTTAAACTATCTTTCAAGTTTCAGAAACAGAGATACTACTTACTTTTTCTAACATTATTTTTAACAATATTAAAACATTTAAACTATCATTCAAGTAACAGACAGAGAGATCCTGTATACCTTGTAAAACAAATTAATTTTTATACTTTTAAAACATTTAAACCATCTTTAAAGTTTTAGAAACACAGATCCTACTTACTTTTTTTTAAAAAATAATTTTTATAATTTTAAAAGATTTAAACTATCTTTCATGTTTCAGAAACAGAGATGCTACTTAGTTTTTTCTAACATTATTTTTACAATATTAAAACATTTAAACTATCATTCAAGTAACAGACAGAGAGATCCTGTATACCTTGTAAAACAAATTAATTTTTATACTATTAAAACATTTAAACCATCTTTAAAGTTTTAGAAACAGACATCCTACTTACTTTTTAAAAAAAATTATTTTTAAAATTTTAAAACATTTAAAGTATCTTTAAAGTATCAGAAACAGAGATCCCACTTACTATTTTAAAAAATTATTTTTATAATTTTAAAAGATTTAAACTATCTTTCAAGTTTCAGAAACAGAGATACTCTTATTTTTTCTAAAAAATTATTTTTATAATTTTAAAACATTTAAACTATCATTCATGTAGCAGACACAGAGATCCAACTTACCTTTAAAAAAAAAAGAGTTATAATTCCTTGAAAACATTTAAACCATCTTTAAAGTTTTAGAAGTAGAGATCCTACTTAGTTTTTTAAAAACTTATTTTTATAATTTTAAAACATTTAATCTATCTTTCAAGTACCAGAAACAGAGATCCTACTTACTTTTTTTAAAAAAATTATTTTTATAATTTTAAAATATTTAAACCATCTTTCAAGTATCAGAAACAGAGATGCTACTTACTTTTTTATAAAAAAACATTTTATATAATTTTGAAACATTCAAACTTTCATTCAAGTATCAGAAACACAGATACTACTTTCTTTTTTAAAAAATAATTTTTATAATTTTAAAAGATTTAAACTATCTTTCAAGTTTCAGAAACAGAGATACTACTTACTTTTTCTAACATTATTTTTAACAATATTAAAACATTTAAACTATCATTCAAGTAACAGACAGAGAGATCTTGTATACCTTGTAAAACAAATTAATTTTTATACTATTAAAACATTTAAACCATCTTTAAAGTTTTAGAAACAGAGATCCTACTTACTTTTTAAAAAAAATTATTTTTAAAATTTTAAAACATTTAAAGTATCTTTCAAGTATCAGAAACAGAGATCCCACTTACTATTTTAAAAAATTATTTTTATAATTTTAAAAGATTTAAACTATCTTTCAAGTTTCAGAAACAGAGATACTCTTATTGTTTCTAACAAATTATTTTTATAATTTTAAAACATTTAAACTATCATTCATGTAGCAGACACAGAGATCCTACTTACCTTTAAAAAAAAAAAGAGTTATAATTCCTTTAAAACATTTAAACCATCTTTAAAGTTTTAGAAATAGAGATCCTACTTAGTTTTTTAAAAAATTATTTTTATAATTTTAAAACATTTAATCTATCTTTCAAGTACCAGAAACAGAGATCCTACTTACTTTTTTAAAAAAATTATTTTTATAATTTTAAAACATTTAAACCATCTTTCAAGTATCAGAAACAGAGATGCTACTTACTTTTTTATAAAAAAATTTTTATATAATTTTGAAACATTCAAACTTTCATTCAAGTATCAGAAACACAGATACTACTTTCTTTTTTAAAAAATAATTTTTATAATTTTAAAAGATTTGAACTATCTTTCAAGTTTCAGAAACAGAGATACTACTTACTTTTTCTAACATTATTTTTAACAATATTAAAACATTTAAACTATCATTCAAGTAATAGACAGAGAGATCCTGTATACCTTGTAAAACAAATTAATTTTTATACTTTTAAAACATTTAAACCATCTTTAAAGTTTTAGAAACAGAGATCCTACTTACTTTTTTTAAAAAAATATTTTTAAAATTTTAAAACATTTAAAGTATCTTTCAAGTATCAAAAACAGAGATCCCACTTACTATTTTAAAAAATTATTTTTATAATTTTAAAAGATTTAAACTATCTTTCAAGTTTCAGAAACAGAGATACTACTTACTTTTTCTAAAAAATTATTTTTATAATTTTAAAACATTTAAACTATCATTCATGTAGCAGACACAGAGATCCTACTTACCTTTTAAAAAAAATGAGTTATAATTCCTTTAAAACATTTAAACCATCTTTAAAGTTTTAGAAATAGAGATCCTACTTAGTTTTTTAAAAAATTATTTTTATAATTTTAAAACATTTAATCTATCTTTCAAGTATCAGAAACAGAGATCCTACTTACTTTTTTTAAAAAAATTATTTTTATAATTTTAAAACATTTAAACCATCTTTCAAGTATCAGAAACAGAGATGCTACTTACTTTTTTATAAAAAAAATTTTCTATAATTTTGAAACATTCAAACTTTCATTCAAGTATCAGAAACACAGATACTACTTTCTTTTTAAAAAAATAATTTTTATAATTTTAAAAGATTTGAACTATCTTTCAAGTTTCAGAAACAGAGATACTACTTACTTTTTCTAACATTATTTTTAACAATATTAAAACATTTAAACTATCATTCAAGTAATAGACAGAGAGATCCTGTATACCTTGTAAAACAAATTAATTTTTATACTTTTAAAACATTTAAACCATCTTTAAAGTTTTAGAAACAGAGATCCTACTTACTTTTTTTAAAAAAATATTTTTAAAATTTTAAAACATTTAAAGTATCTTTAAAGTTTTAGAAACAGAGATCCTACTTACTTTTTGAAAAAAATTATTTTTATAATTTTAAAACATTTAAACCATCTTTAAAGTTTTAGAAACAGAGATCCTACTTACTTTTTGAAAAAAAATTATTTTTACAATATTAAAATATTTATAGTATCATTCAAGTACCAAACACAGTGATGCTACTTACTTTTTTTTAAAAAATTATTTTTATTCTTTTAGAACATTTAAACTATCTTTCAAGTATCAGAAACAGAGATCCCACTTACTATTTTAAAAAATTATTTTTATAATTTTAAAAGATTTAAACTATCTTTCAAGTTTCAGAAACAGAGATACTACTTATTTTTTCTAAAAAATTATTTTTATAATTTTATAACATTTAAACTATCATTCATGTAGCAGACACAGAGATCCTACATACCTTTTAAAAAAAAATAGTTTTTATTCCTTTAAAACATTTAAACCATCTTTAAAGTTTTAGAAATACAGATCCTACTTAGTTTTTTTAAAAAATTAATTTTATAATTTTAAAACATTTAATCTATCTTTCAAGTACCAGAAACAGAGATCCTACTTACTTTTTGAAAAAAAATTATTTTTACAATATTAAAATATTTATAGTATCATTCAAGTACCAGACACGGAGATGCTACTTACTTTATTTAAAAAAATTATTTTTATTTTTTTAGAACATTTAAACTATCTTTCAAGTATCAGAAACAGAGATCCTACTTATTTTTTTGTAAAAAGTTATTTTTATAAATTTAAAATATTTAAACTATCGTTCAAGTTTTTAGAAACAGAGATGCTACTTAGTTTTTTTTAACATTATTTTTACAATATTAAAACATTTAAACTATCATTCAAGTAACAGACATAGAGATCCTGTATACCTTGTAAAACAAATTAATTTTTATACTTTTAAAACATTTGAACCATCTTTAAAGTTTTAGAAACAGAGATCCTACTTACTTTTTTAAAAAAATTATTTTTAAAATTTTAAAACATTTAAAGTATCATTCAAGTACCAGACACGGAGATGCTACTTACTTTTTTAAAAAAAATTATTTTTATTCTTTTAGAACATTTAAACTATCTTTCAAGTATCAGAAACAGATATCCTACTTATTATTTTTACAATATTAAAACATTTAAACTATCATTCAAGTAACAGACATAGAGATCCTGTATACCTTGTAAAACAAATTAATTTTTATACTTTTAAAACATTTAAACCATCTTTAAAGTTTTAGAAACAGAGATCCTACTTACTTTTTTAAAAAAATTATTTTTAAAATTTTAAAACATTTAAAGTATCTTTCAAGTATCACAAACAGAGATCCCACTTACTATTTTAAAAAATTATTTTTATAATTTTAAAAGATTTAAACTATCTTTCAAGTTTCAGAAACAAAGATACTACTTACTTTTTCTAAAAAATTATTTTTATAATTTTAAAACATTTAAACTATCATTGATGTAGCTGACATAGAGATCCTACTTACCTTTTAAAAAAAATTAGTTTTTATTCCTTTAAAACATTTAAACCATCTTTAATGTTTTAGAAATAGAGATCCTACTTAGTTTTTTTAAAAATTATTTTTATAATTTTAAAACATTTAATCTATCTTTCAAGTACCAGAAACATATATCCTACTTACTTTTTTAAAAAAAATTATTTTTATAATTTTAAAACATTTAAACCATCTTTCAAGTATCAGAAACAGAGATGCTACTTACTTTTTTATAAAAAAACATTTTATATAATTTTGAAACATTCAAACTTTCATTCAAGTATCAGAAACACAGATACTACTTTCTTTTTTAAAAAATAATTTTTATAATTTTAAAAGATTTAAACTATCTTTCAAGTTTCAGAAACAGAGATACTACTTACTTTTTCTAACATTATTTTTAACAATATTAAAACATTTAAACTATCATTCAAGTAACAGACAGAGAGATCCTGTATACCTTGTAAAACAAATTAATTTTTATACTATTAAAACATTTAAACCATCTTTAAAGTTTTAGAAACAGACATCCTACTTACTTTTTAAAAACAATTATTTTTAAAATTTTAAAACATTTAAAGTATCTTTCAAGTATCAGAAACAGAGATCCCACTTACTATTTTAAAAAATTATTTTTATAATTTTAAAAGATTTAAACTATCTTTCAAGTTTCAGAAACAGAGATACTCTTATTTTTTCTAAAAAATTATTTTTATAATTTTAAAACATTTAAACTATCATTCATGTAGCAGACACAGAGATCCTACTTACCTTTAAAAAAAAAAGAGTTATAATTCCTTGAAAACATTTAAACCATCTTTAAAGTTTTAGAAGTAGAGATCCTACTTAGTTTTTTAAAAACTTATTTTTATAATTTTAAAACATTTAATCTATCTTTCAAGTACCAGAAACAGAGATCCTACATACTTTTTTTAAAAAAAGTATTTTTATAATTTTAAAACATTTAAAGCATCTTTCAAGTATCAGAAACAGAGATGCTACTTTCTTTTTTATAAAAAAAAAAATTTATAATTTTGAAACATTCAAACTTTCATTCAAGTATCAGAAACACAGATACTACTTTCTATTTTAAAAAATAATTTTTATAATTTTAAAACATTTAAACTATCATTCAAGAATCAGAAATAGAGATCCTACTTATTTTTTCTAAAAAATTATTTTTATAATTTTATAACATTTAAACTATCATTCATGTAGCAGACACAGAGATCCTACTTATCTTTTAAAAAAAATTAGTTTTTATTCCTTTAAAACATTTAAACCATCTTTAAAGTTTTAGAAACAGAGATCCTACTTATTTTTTTCTAAAAAGTTATTTTTATAATTTTAAAATATTTAAACTATCTTTCAAGTTTTTAGAAACAGAGATGCTACTTAGTTTTTTTTAACATTATTTTTAGAATATTAAAACATTTAAACTATCATTCAAGTAACAGACAGAGAGATCCTGTACACCTTGTAAAACAAATTAATTTTTATACTTTTAAAACATTTAAACCATCTTTAAAGTTTTAGAAATATAGATCCTACTTACTTTTTTAAAAAAATTATTTTTAAAATTTTAAAACATTTAAAGTATCTTTCAAGTATCAGAAACAGAGATCCCACTTACTATTTAAAAAAAAATTATTTTTATTCTTTTAGAACATTTAAACTATCTTTCAAGTATCAGAAACAGAGATCCCACTTACTATTTTAAAAAATTATTTTTATAATTTTAAAAGATTTAAACTATCTTTCAAGTTTCAGAAACAGAGATACTACTTACTTTTTCTAAAAAATTATTTTTATAATTTTAAAACATTTAAACTATCATTCATGTAGCAGACACAGAGATCCTACTTACCTTTTTTAAAAAATTAGTTTTTATTCCTTTAAAACATTTAAACCATCTTTAAAGTTTTAGAAATAGAGATCCTACTTAGTTTTTTTAAAAAAAGTATTTTTATAATTTTAAAACATTTAATCTATCTTTCAAGTACCAGAAACAGAGATCCTACTTACTTTTTTTAAAAAAATTATTTTTATAATTTTAAAACATTTAAACCATCTTTCAAGTATCAGAAACAGAGATGCTGCTTACTTTTTTATAATTTTTTTTTTATATAATTTTGAAACATTCAAACTTTCATTCAAGTATCAGAAACACAGATACTACTTTCTTTTTTAAAAAATAATTTTTATAATTTTAAAACATTTAAACTACTATTCAAGAATCAGAAATAGAGATCCTACTTATTTTTTTTTAAAAGTTATTTTTATAATTTTAAAACTTTTAAACCATTTTTCAAGAATCAGACACAGCGATCCTACTTACTTTTTGAAAAAAAATTATTTTTACAATATTAAAATATTTATAGTATCATTCAAGTACCAGACACAGAGATGCTACTACTTTTTTTAAAAAAATTATTTTTATTCTTTTAGAACATTTAAACTATCTTTCAAGTATCAGAAACAGAGATCCTACTTATTTTTTTCTAAAAAGTTATTTTTATAATTTTAAAATATTTAAACTATCTTTCAAGTTTTTAGAAACAGAGATGCTACTTAGTTTTTTTTAACATTATTTTTACAATATTAAAACATTTAAACTATCATTCAAGTAACAGACAGAGAGATCCTGTATACCTTGTAAAACAAATTAATTTTTATACTTTTAAAACATTTAAACCATCTTTAAAGTTTTAGAAACAGAGATCCTACTTACTTTTTAATAAAAATTATTTTTAAAATTTTAAAACATTTAAAGTATCTTTCAAGTATCAGAAACAGAGATCCCACTTACTATTTTAAAAAATTATTTTTATAATTTTAAAAGATTTAAACTATCTTTCAAGTTTCAGAAACAGAGATACTACTTACTTTTTCTAAAAAATATTTTTTAAAATTTTTAAACATTTAAACTATCATTCATGTAGCAGACACAGAGATCCTACTTATCTTTTAAAAAAAATTAGTTTTTATTCCTTTAAAACATTTAAACCATCTTTAAAGTTTTAGAAATAGAGATCCTACTTAGTTTTTTTAAAAAATTATTTTTATAATTTTAAAACATTTAATCTATCTTTCAAGTACCAGAAACAGAGATCCTACTTACTTTTTTTTAAAAAATTATTTTTATAATTTTAAAACATTTAAACCATCTTTCAAGTATCAGAAACAGAGATGCTGCTTACTTTTTTATAATTTTTTTTTTATATAATTTTGAAACATTCAAACTTTCATTCAAGTATCAGAAACACAGATACTACTTTCTTTTTTAAAAAATAATTTTTATAATTTTAAAACATTTAAACTACTATTCAAGAATCAGAAATAGAGATCCTACTTATTTTTTTTTAAAAGTTATTTTTATAATTTTAAAACTTTTAAACCATTTTTCAAGAATCAGACACAGCGATCCTACTTACTTTTTGAAAAAAAATTATTTTTACAATATTAAAATATTTATAGTATCATTCAAGTACCAGACACAGAGATGCTACTACTTTTTTAAAAAAAATTATTTTTATTCTTTTAGAACATTTAAACTATCTTTCAAGTATCAGAAACAGAGATCCTACTTATTTTTTTCTAAAAAGTTATTTTTATAATTTTAAAATATTTAAACTATCTTTCAAGTTTTTAGAAACAGAGATGCTACTTAGTTTTTTTTAACATTATTTTTACAATATTAAAACATTTAAACTATCATTCAAGTAACAGACAGAGAGATCCTGTATACCTTGTAAAACAAATTAATTTTTATACTTTTAAAACATTTAAACCATCTTTAAAGTTTTAGAAACAGAGATCCTACTTACTTCTTAATAAAAATTATTTTTAAAATTTTAAAACATTTAAAGTATCTTTCAAGTATCAGAAACAGAGATCCCACTTACTATTTTAAAAAATTATTTTTATAATTTTAAAAGATTTAAACTATCTTTCAAGTTTCAGAAACAGAGATACTACTTACTTTTTCTAAAAAATTATTTTTATAATTTTATAACATTTAAACTATCATTCATGTAGCAGACACAGAGATCCTACTTATCTTTTAAAAAAAATTAGTTTTTATTCCTTTAAAACATTTAAACCATCTTTAAAGTTTTAGAAATAGAGATCCTACTTAGTTTTTTTTAAAAATTATTCTTATAATTTTAAAACATTTAATCTATCTTTCAAGTACCAGAAACAGAGATCCTACTTACTTTTTTTTAAAAAATTATTTTTATAATTTTAAAACATTTAAACCATCTTTCAAGTATCAGAAACAGAGATGCTGCTTACTTTTTTATAATTTTTTTTTTATATAATTTTGAAACATTCAAACTTTCATTCAAGTATCAGAAACACAGATACTACTTTCTTTTTTAAAAAATAATTTTTATAATTTTAAAACATTTAAACTACTATTCAAGAATCAGAAATAGAGATCCTACTTATTTTT
This sequence comes from Populus davidiana, assembly GCA_030145905.1. Taxonomy (NCBI): domain Eukaryota; kingdom Viridiplantae; phylum Streptophyta; class Magnoliopsida; order Malpighiales; family Salicaceae; genus Populus; species Populus davidiana. The sequence goes on along the minus strand of CM057802.1, from coordinate 2,160,311 downwards.
TTTTAAAAGTTATTTTTATAATTTTAAAACTTTTAAACCATTTTTCAAGAATCAGACACAGCGATCCTACTTACTTTTTGAAAAAAAATTATTTTTACAATATTAAAATATTTATAGTATCATTCAAGTACCAGACACAGAGATGCTACTTACTTTTTAAAAAAAATTATTTTTATTCTTTTAGAACATTTAAACTATCTTTCAAGTATCAGAAACAGAGATCCTACTTATTTTTTTCTAAAAAGTTATTTTTATAATTTTAAAATATTTAAACTATCTTTCAAGTTTTTAGAAACAGAGATGCTACTTAGTTTTTTTTAACATTATTTTTAGAATATTAAAACATTTAAACTATCATTCAAGTAACAGACAGAGAGATCCTGTATACCTTGTAAAACAAATTAATTTTTATACTTTTAAAACATTTAAACCATCTTTAAAGTTTTAGAAACAGAGATCCTACTTACTTTTTAATAAAAATTATTTTTAAAATTTTAAAACATTTAAAGTATCTTTCAAGTATCAGAAACAGAGATCCCACTTACTATTTTAAAAAATTATTTTTATAATTTTAAAAGATTTAAACTATCTTTCAAGTTTCAGAAACAGAGATACTACTTACTTTTTCTAAAAAATTATTTTTATAATTTTATAACATTTAAACTATCATTCATGTAGCAGACACAGAGATCCTACTTATCTTTTAAAAAAAATTAGTTTTTATTCCTTTAAAACATTTAAACCATCTTTAAAGTTTTAGAAATAGAGATCCTACTTAGTTTTTTTAAAAAATTATTTTTATAATTTTAAAACATTTAATCTATCTTTCAAGTACCAGAAACAGAGATCCTACTTACTTTTTTTTAAAAAATTATTTTTATAATTTTAAAACATTTAAACCATCTTTCAAGTATCAGAAACAGAGATGCTGCTTACTTTTTTATAATTTTTTTTTATATAATTTTGAAACATTCAAACTTTCATTCAAGTATCAGAAACACAGATACTACTTTCTTTTTTAAAAAATAATTTTTATAATTTTAAAACATTTAAACTACTATTCAAGAATCAGAAATAGAGATCCTACTTATTTTTTTTTAAAAGTTATTTTTATAATTTTAAAACTTTTAAACCATTTTTCAAGAATCAGACACAGCGATCCTACTTACTTTTTGAAAAAAAATTATTTTTACAATATTAAAATATTTATAGTATCATTCAAGTACCAGACACAGAGATGCTACTACTTTTTTTAAAAAAATTATTTTTATTCTTTTAGAACATTTAAACTATCTTTCAAGTATCAGAAACAGAGATCCTACTTATTTTTTTCTAAAAAGTTATTTTTATAATTTTAAAATATTTAAACTATCTTTCAAGTTTTTAGAAACAGAGATGCTACTTAGTTTTTTTTAACATTATTTTTACAATATTAAAACATTTAAACTATCATTCAAGTAACAGACAGAGAGATCCTGTATACCTTGTAAAACAAATTAATTTTTATACTTTTAAAACATTTAAACCATCTTTAAAGTTTTAGAAACAGAGATCCTACTTACTTCTTAATAAAAATTATTTTTAAAATTTTAAAACATTTAAAGTATCTTTCAAGTATCAGAAACAGAGATCCCACTTACTATTTTAAAAAATTATTTTTATAATTTTAAAAGATTTAAACTATCTTTCAAGTTTCAGAAACAGAGATACTACTTACTTTTTCTAAAAAATTATTTTTATAATTTTATAACATTTAAACTATCATTCATGTAGCAGACACAGAGATCCTACTTATCTTTTAAAAAAAATTAGTTTTTATTCCTTTAAAACATTTAAACCATCTTTAAAGTTTTAGAAATAGAGATCCTACTTAGTTTTTTTTAAAAATTATTTTTATAATTTTAAAACATTTAATCTATCTTTCAAGTACCAGAAACAGAGATCCTACTTACTTTTTTTTAAAAAATTATTTTTATAATTTTAAAACATTTAAACCATCTTTCAAGTATCAGAAACAGAGATGCTGCTTACTTTTTTATAATTTTTTTTTTATATAATTTTGAAACATTCAAACTTTCATTCAAGTATCAGAAACACAGATACTACTTTCTTTTTTAAAAAATAATTTTTATAATTTTAAAACATTTAAACTACTATTCAAGAATCAGAAATAGAGATCCTACTTATTTTTTTTTAAAAGTTATTTTTATAATTTTAAAACTTTTAAACCATTTTTCAAGAATCAGACACAGCGATCCTACTTACTTTTTGAAAAAAAATTATTTTTACAATATTAAAATATTTATAGTATCATTCAAGTACCAGACACAGAGATGCTACTTACTTTTTAAAAAAAATTATTTTTATTCTTTTAGAACATTTAAACTATCTTTCAAGTATCAGAAACAGAGATCCTACTTATTTTTTTCTAAAAAGTTATTTTTATAATTTTAAAATATTTAAACTATCTTTCAAGTTTTTAGAAACAGAGATGCTACTTAGTTTTTTTTAACATTATTTTTACAATATTAAAACATTTAAACTATCATTCAAGTAACAGACAGAGAGATCCTGTATACCTTGTAAAACAAATTAATTTTTATACTTTTAAAACATTTAAACCATCTTTAAAGTTTTAGAAACAGAGATCCTACTTACTTTTTAATAAAAATTATTTTTAAAATTTTAAAACATTTAAAGTATCTTTCAAGTATCAGAAACAGAGATCCCACTTACTATTTTAAAAAATTATTTTTATAATTTTAAAAGATTTAAACTATCTTTCAAGTTTCAGAAACAGAGATACTACTTACTTTTTCTAAAAAATTATTTTTATAATTTTATAACATTTAAACTATCATTCATGTAGCAGACACAGAGATCCTACTTACCTTTTAAAAAAAATTAGTTTTTATTCCTTTAAAACATTTAAACCATCTATAAAGTTTTAGAAATAGAGATCCTACTTAGTTTTTTTAAAAAATTATTTTTATAATTTTAAAACATTTAATCTATCTTTCAAGTACCAGAAACAGAGATCCTACTTACTTTTTTTAAAAAAATTATTTTTATAATTTTAAAACATTTAAACCATCTTTCAAGTATCAGAAACAGAGATGCTACTTACTTTTTTATAAAAAAACATTTTTTATAATTTTGAAACATTCAAACTTTCATTCAAGTATCAGAAACACAGATACTACTTTCTTTTTTAAAAAATAATTTTTATAATTTTAAAAGATTTAAACTATCTTTCAAGTTTCAGAAACAGAGATCCTACTTACTTTTTCTAACATTATTTTTATAATTTTATAACATTTAAACTATCATTCATGTAGCAGACACAGAGATCCTACTTACCTTTTAAAAAAAATTAGTTTTTATTCCTTTAAAACATTTAAACCATCTTTAAAGTTTTAGAAATAGAGATCCTACTTAGTTTTTTTAAAAAAATATTTTTATAATTTTAAAACATTTAATCTATCTTTCAAGTACCAGAAACAAAGATCCTACTTACTTTTTTTTAAAAAATTATTTTTATAATTTTAAAACATTTAAACCATCTTTCAAGTATCAGAAACAGAGATGCTACTTACTTTTTTATAATTTTTTTTTTTTATAATTTTGAAACATTCAAACTTTCATTCAAGTATCAGAAACACAGATACTACTTTCTTTTTTAAAAAATAATTTTTATAATTTTAAAACATTTAAACTACTATTCAAGAATCAGAAATAGAGATCCTACTTATTTTTTTAAAAAAGTTATTTTTATAATTTTAAAACTTTTAAACCATTTTTCAAGAATCAGACACAGCGATCCTACTTACTTTTTGAAAAAAAATTATTTTTACAATATTAAAATATTTATAGTATCATTCAAGTACCAGACACAGAGATGCTACTTACTTTTTTAAAAAATATATTTTTATTCTTTTAGAACATTTAAACTATCTTTCAAGTATCAGAAACAGAGATCCTACTTATTTTTTTCTAAAAAGTTATTTTTATAATTTTAAAATATTTAAACTATCTTTCAAGTTTTTAGAAATAGAGATGCTACTTAGTTTTTTTTAACATTATTTTTACAATATTAAAACATTTAAACTATCATTCAAGTAACAGACAGAGAGATCCTGTATACCTTGTAAAACAAATTAATTTTTATACTTTTAAAACATTTAAACCATCTTTAAAGTTTTAGAAACAGAGATCCTACTTACTTTTTAATAAAAATTATTTTTAAAATTTTAAAACATTTAAAGTATCTTTCAAGTATCAGAAACAGAGATCACACTTACTATTTTAAAAAATTATTTTTATAATTTTAAAAGATTTAAACTATCTTTCAAGTTTCAGAAACAGAGATACTACTTACTTTTTCTAAAAAATTATTTTTATAATTTTATAACATTTAAACTATCATTCATGTAGCAGACACAGAGATCCTACTTACCTTTTAAAAAAAATTAGTTTTTATTCCTTTAAAACATTTAAACCATCTTTAAAGTTTTAGAAATAGAGATCCTACTTAGTTTTTTTAAAAAATTATTTTTATAATTTTAAAACATTTAAACCATCTTTCAAGTACCAGAAACAGAGATCCTACTTACTTTTTTTTAAAAAATTATTTTTATAATTTTAAAACATTTAAACCATCTTTCAAGTATCAGAAACAGAGATGCTACTTACTTTTTTATAATTTTTTTTTTTTATAATTTTGAAACATTCAAACTTTCATTCAAGTATCAGAAACACAGATACTACTTTCTTTTTTAAAAAATAATTTTTATAATTTTAAAACATTTAAACTACTATTCAAGAATCAGAAATAGAGATCCTACTTATTTTTTTTAAAAAGTTATTTTTATAATTTTAAAACTTTTAAACCATTTTTCAAGAATCAGACACAGAGATCCTACTTACTTTTTGAAAAAAAATTATTTTTACAATATTAAAATATTTATAGTATCATTCAAGTACCAGACATAGAGATGCTACTTACTTTTTTTAAAAAAATTATTTTTATTCTTTTAGAACATTTAAACTATCTTTCAAGTATCAGAAACAGAGATCCTACTTATTTTTTTCTAAAAAGTTATTTTTATAATTTTAAAATATTTAAACTATCTTTCAAGTTTTTAGAAACAGAGATGCTACTTAGTTTTTTTTAACATTATTTTTAGAATATTAAAACATTTAAACTATCATTCAAGTAACAGACAGAGAGATCCTGTATACCTTGTAAAACAAATTAATTTTTATACTTTTAAAACATTTAAACCATCTTTAAATTTTTGAAACAGAGATCCTACTTACTTTTTAATAAAAATTATTTTTAAAATTTTAAAACATTTAAAGTATCTTTCAAGTATCAGAAACAGAGATCCCACTTACTATTTTAAAAAATTATTTTTATAATTTTAAAAGATTTAAACTATCTTTCAAGTTTCAGAAACAGAGATACTACTTACTTTTTCTAAAAAATATTTTTTATAATTTTATAACATTTAAACTATCATTCATGTAGCAGACACAGAGATCCTACTTACCTTTTAAAAAAAATTAGTTTTTATTCCTTTAAAACATTTAAACCATCTTTAAAGTTTTAGAAATAGAGATCCTACTTAGTTTTTTTAAAAAATTATTTTTATAATTTTAAAACATTTAATCTATCTTTCAAGTACCAGAAACAGAGATCCTACTTACTTTTTTTAAAAAAATTATTTTTATAATTTTAAAACATTTAAACCATCTTTCAAGTATCAGAAACAGAGATGCTACTTACTTTTTTATAATTTTTTTTTTTTATAATTTTGAAACATTCAAACTTTCATTCAAGTATCAGAAACACAGATACTACTTTCTTTTTAAAAAAATAATTTTTATAATTTTAAAAAATTTAAACTACTATTCAAGAATCAGAAATAGAGATCCTACTTATTTTTTTTAAAAAGTTATTTTTATAATTTTAAAACTTTTAAACCATTTTTCAAGAATCAGACACAGCGATCCTACTTACTTTTTGAAAAAAAATTATTTTTACAATATTATAATATTTATAGTATCATTCAAGTACCAGACACAGAGATGCTACTTACTTTTTTAAAAAAAATATTTTTATTCTTTTAGAACATTTAAACTATCTTCCAAGTATCAGAAACAGAGATCCTACTTATTTTTTTCTAAAAAGTTATTTTTATAATTTTAAAATATTTAAACTATCTTTCAAGTTTTTAGAAACAGAGATGCTACTTAGTTTTTTTTAACATTATTTTTAGAATATTAAAACATTTAAACTATCATTCAAGTAACAGACAGAGAGATCCTGTATACCTTGTAAAACAAATTAATTTTTATACTTTTAAAACATTTAAACCATCTTTAAAGTTTTAGAAACAGAGATCCTACTTACTTTTTAATAAAAATTATTTTTAAAATTTTAAAACATTTAAAGTATCTTTCAAGTATCAGAAACAGAGATCCCACTTACTATTTTAAAAAATTATTTTTATAATTTTAAAAGATTTAAACTATCTTTCAAGTTTCAGAAACAGAGATACTACTTACTTTTTCTAAAAAATTATTTTTATAATTTTATAACATTTAAACTATCATTCATGTAGCAGACACAGAGATCCTACTTATCTTTTAAAAAAAATTAGTTTTTATTCCTTTAAAACATTTAAACCATCTTTAAAGTTTTAGAAATAGAGATCCTACTTAGTTTTTTTAAAAAATTATTTTTATAATTTTAAAACATTTAATCTATCTTTCAAGTACCAGAAACAGAGATCCTACTTGCCTTTTAAAAAAAAATTAATTTTTATACTTTTAAAACATTTAAACCATCGTTAAAGTTTTAGAAACAAAGATCCTACTTACTTTTTTTAAAAAAATTATTTTTATTCTTTTAAAACATTTAAAGTATCTTTCAAGTATCAGAAACAGAGATCCTACTTACTTTTTCTAAAAAATTATTTTTATAATTTTAAAAGATTTAAATTATCTTTCAAGTTTTAGAAACAGAGATGCTACTTACTTTTTAAAAAAAATTATATTTACAATATTAAAACATTTAAACTATCATTCATGTACCAGACACAGAGATCCTACTTACTTTTTAAAAAAAACATTATTTTTTATTTTTTTAAAACATTTAAACCATCTTTAAAGTTTTAGAAATAGAGATCCTACTTAGTTTTTTTAAAAAATTATTTTTATAATTTTAAAAGATTTAAACTATCTTCCAAGTTTCAGAAACAGAGATGTTACTTACTTTTTTTAAAAAATTATTTTTATAATTTTAAAATATTTAAACTATCTTTCAAGTTTATAGAAATAGAGATGCTACTTAGTTTTTTTTTAAAAAATTATTTTTACAATATTAAAACATTTAAACTATCATTCAAGTAACAGATAGAGAGATCCTCTATACCTTGTAAAACAAATTAATTTTTATACTTTTAAAACATTTAAACCATCTTTAAAGTTTTAGAAACAGAGATCCTACTTACTTTTTTAAAAAAAATTATTTTTAAAATTTTAAAACATTTAAATTATCTTTCAAGTATCAGAAACAGAGATCCTACTTATTTTTTGTAAAAAATTATTTTTATAATTTTAAAATATTTAAACTATCTTTCATGTTTTTAGAAACAGAGATGCTACTTAGTTTTTTTAAAAAATTATTTTTACAATATTAAAAGATTTAAACTATCATTCAAGTAACAAACACAGAGATCCTACTTGCCTTTTAAAAAAAAATTAATTTTTATACTTTTAAAACATTTAAACCATCGTTAAAGTTTTAGAAACAAAGATCCTACTTACTTTTTTTAAAAAAATTATTTTTATTCTTTTAAAACATTTAAAGTATCTTTCAAGTATCAGAAACAGAGATCCTACTTACTTTTTCTAAAAAATTATTTTTATAATTTTAAAAGATTTAAATTATCTTTCAACTTTTAGAAACAGAGATGCTACTTACTTTTTTAAAAAAATTATATTTACAATATTAAAACATTTAAACTATCATTCATGTACCAGACACAGAGATCCTACTTACTTTTTAAAAAAAACATTATTTTTTATTTTTTTAAAACATTTAAACCATCTTTAAAGTTTTAGAAATAGAGATCCTACTTAGTTTTTTTTAAAAATTATTTTTATAATTTTAAAAGATTTAAACTATCTTCCAAGTTTCAGAAACAGAGATGTTACTTACTTTTTTAAAAAAATTATTTTTATAATTTTAAAATATTTAAACTATCTTTCAAGTTTTTAGAAACAGAGAAGCTACTTAGTTTTTTTTTTTAAAATTATTTTTACAATATTAAAACATTTAAACTATCATTCAAGTAACAGATAGAGAGATCCTACTTACTTTTTTATAAAATTTTTTTTTTATAATTTTGAAACATTTAAATTTTCATTCTAGTATCAGAAACACAGATACTACTTTCTTTTTTTAAAAAATAATTTTTATAATTTTAAAACATTTAAACTATCATTCAAGAATCAGAAACAGAGATCCTACTTATTTTTTTCAAAAAATTATTTTTATAATTTTAAAACTTTTAAACTATCATTCAAGAATCAGAAACAGAGATCCTACTTATTTTTTTCAAAAAATTATTTTTATAATTTTAAAACTTTTAAACCATTTTTCAAGAATCAGAAAAAGAGATCCTACTTACTTTTTGAAAAAAATTATTTTTACAATATTAAAATATTTATAGTATCATTCAAGTACCAGACACAGAGATGCTACTTACTTTTTAAAAAAAATTTATTTTTATTCTTTTATACCATTTAAACTATCTTTCAAGTATCAGAAATAGAGATCCTACTTATTTTTTCTAAAAAATTATTTTTATAATTTTAAAATATTTAAACTATCTTTCATGTTTTTAGAAACAGAGATGCTACTTAGTTTTTTTAAAAAATTATTTTTACAATATTAAAAGATTTAAACTATCATTCAAGTAACAAACACAGAGATCCTACTTGCCTTTAAAAAAAAATTAATTTTTATACTTTTAAAACATTTAAACCATCGTTAAAGTTTTAGAAACAAAGATCCTACTTACTTTTTTTTAAAAAATTATTTTTAAAATTTTAAAACATTTAAATTATCTTTCAAGTATCAGAAACAGAGATCCTACTTATTTTTTGTAAAAAATTATTTTTATAATTTTAAAATATTTAAACTATCTTTCATGTTTTTAGAAACAGAGATGCTACTTAGTTTTTTAAAAAAATTATTTTTACAATATTAAAAGATTTAAACTATCATTCAAGTAACAAACACAGAGATCCTACTTACTTTTTTTAAAAAACATTATTTTTTATTTTTTAAAAACATTTAAACCATCTTTAAAGTTTTAGAAATAGAGATCCTACTTAATTTTTTTAAAAAATTATTTTTATAATTTTAAAAGATTTAAACTATCTTCCAAGTTTCAGAAACAGAGATGTTACTTACTTTTTTAAAAAAATTATTTTTATAATTTTAAAATATTTAAACTATCTTTCAAGTTTTTAGAAATAGAGATGCTACTTAGTTTTTTTTTTAAAAATTATTTTTACAATATTAAAACATTTAAACTATCATTCAAGTAACAGATAGAGAGATCCTGTATACCTTGTAAAACAAATTAATTTTTATACTTTTAAAACATTTAAACCATCTTTAAAGTTTTAGAAACAGAGATCGTACTTACTTTTTTAAAAAAATTATTTTTAAAATTTTATTTTTATCTTAGGTTCTCTGTTTCTAAAACTTTAAAGATGGTTTAAATGTTTTAAAAGTATAAAAATTAATTTGTTTTACAAGGTTTATAGGATCTCTCTATCTGTTACTTGAATGATAGTTTAAATGTTTTAATATTGTAAAAATAATTTAAAAAAAAAACTAAGTAGCATCTCTATTTCTAAAAACTTGAAACATAGTTTAAATATTTTAAAATTATAAAAATAATTTTTTTAAAAAAGTAAGTAACATCTCTGTTTCTGAAACTTGAAAGATAGTTTAAATCTTTTAAAATTATAAAAATAATTTTTTAAAATAGTAAGTAGGATCTCTGTTTCTAATACTTGAAAGATAGTTTAAATGTTTTAAAATTTTAAAAATAATTTTATAAAAAAAGTAAGTAGGATCTCTGTTTCTGGTACTTGAAAGATAGTTTAAATCTTTTAAAATTATAAAAATAATTTTTTAAAAAAACTAAGTAGGATCTCTATTTCTAAAACTTTAAAGATGGTTTAAATGTTTTAAAAAAATAAAAAATAATGTTTTTTTTAAAAAGTAAGTAGGATCTCTGTGTCTGGTACATGAATGATAGTTTAAATGTTTTAATATTGTAAATATAATTTTTTTTAAAAAGTAAGTAGCATCTCTGTTTCTAAAACTTGAAAGATAATTTAAATCTTTTAAAATTATAAAAATAATTTTTTAGAAAAAGTAAGTAGGATCTCTGTTTCTGATACTTGAAAGATACTTTAAATGTTTTAAAAGAATAAAAATAATTTTTTTAAAAAAAGTAAGTAGGATCTTTGTTTCTAAAACTTTAACGATGGTTTAAATGTTTTAAAAGTATAAAAATTAATTTTTTTTTAAAAGGCAAGTAGGATCTCTGTGTTTGTTACTTGAATGATAGTTTAAATCTTTTAATATTGTAAAAATAATTTTTTTAAAAAACTAAGTAGCATCTCTGTTTCTAAAAACATGAAAGATAGTTTAAATATTTTAAAATTATAAAAATAATTTTTTACAAAAAATAAGTAGGATCTCTGTTTCTGATACTTGAAAGATAATTTAAATGTTTTAAAATTTTAAAAATAAGTTTTTTAAAAAAAGTAAGTAGGATCTCTGTTTCTAAAACTTTAAAGATGGTTTAAATGTTTTAAAAGTATAAAAATTAATTTGTTTTACAAGGTATAGAGGATCTCTCTATCTGTTACTTGAATGATAGTTTAAATGTTTTAATATTGTAAAAATAATTTAAAAAAAAAAAACTAAGTAGCATCTCTATTTCTAAAAACTTGAAAGATAGTTTAAATATTTTAAAATTATAAAAATAATTTTTTTAAAAAAGTAAGTAACATCTCTGTTTCTGAAACTTGGAAGATAGTTTAAATCTTTTAAAATTATAAAAATAATTTTTTAAAAAAACTAAGTAGGATCTCTATTTCTAAAACTTTAAAGATGGTTTAAATGTTTTAAAAAAATAAAAAATAATGTTTTTTTTAAAAAGTAAGTAGGATCTCTGTGTCTGGTACATGAATGATAGTTTAAATGTTTTAATATTGTAAATATAATTTTTTTTAAAAAGTAAGTAGCATCTCTGTTTCTAAAACTTGAAAGATAATTTAAATCTTTTAAAATTATAAAAATAATTTTTTAGAAAAAGTAAGTAGGATCTCTGTTTCTGATACTTGAAAGATACTTTAAATGTTTTAAAAGAATAAAAATAATTTTTTAAAAAAAAGTAAGTAGGATCTTTGTTTCTAAAACTTTAACGATGGTTTAAATGTTTTAAAAGTATAAAAATTAATTTTTTTTTAAAAGGCAAGTAGGATCTCTGTGTTTGTTACTTGAATGATAGTTTAAATCTTTTAATATTGTAAAAATAATTTTTTTAAAAAACTAAGTAGCATCTCTGTTTCTAAAAACATGAAAGATAGTTTAAATATTTTAAAATTATAAAAATAATTTTTTACAAAAAATAAGTAGGATCTCTGTTTCTGATACTTGAAAGATAATTTAAATGTTTTAAAATTTTAAAAATAAGTTTTTTAAAAAAAGTAAGTAGGATCTCTGTTTCTAAAACTTTAAAGATGGTTTAAATGTTTTAAAAGTATAAAAATTAATTTGTTTTACAAGGTATAGAGGATCTCTCTATCTGTTACTTGAATGATAGTTTAAATGTTTTAATATTGTAAAAATAATTTTAAAAAAAAAAACTAAGTAGCATCTCTATTTCTAAAAACTTGAAAGATAGTTTAAATATTTTAAAATTATAAAAATAATTTTTTTAAAAAAGTAAGTAACATCTCTGTTTCTGAAACTTGGAAGATAGTTTAAATCTTTTAAAATTATAAAAATAATTTTTTAAAAAAACTAAGTAGGATCTCTATTTCTAAAACTTTAAAGATGGTTTAAATGTTTTAAAAAAATAAAAAATAATGTTTTTTTTAAAAAGTAAGTAGGATCTCTGTGTCTGGTACATGAATGATAGTTTAAATGTTTTAATATTGTAAATATAATTTTTTTTAAAAAGTAAGTAGCATCTCTGTTTCTAAAACTTGAAAGATAATTTAAATCTTTTAAAATTATAAAAATAATTTTTTAGAAAAAGTAAGTAGGATCTCTGTTTCTGATACTTGAAAGATACTTTAAATGTTTTAAAAGAATAAAAATAATTTTTTAAAAAAAAGTAAGTAGGATCTTTGTTTCTAAAACTTTAACGATGGTTTAAATGTTTTAAAAGTATAAAAATTAATTTTTTTTTAAAAGGCAAGTAGGATCTCTGTGTTTGTTACTTGAATGATAGTTTAAATCTTTTAATATTGTAAAAATAATTTTTTTAAAAAACTAAGTAGCATCTCTGTTTCTAAAAACATGAAAGATAGTTTAAATATTTTAAAATTATAAAAATAATTTTTTACAAAAAATAAGTAGGATCTCTGTTTCTGATACTTGAAAGATAATTTAAATGTTTTAAAATTTTAAAAATAATTTTTTTAAAAAAAGTAAGTAGGATCTCTGTTTCTAAAACTTTAAAGATGGTTTAAATGTTTTAAAAGTATAAAAATTAATTTGTTTTACAAGGTATAGAGGATCTCTCTATCTGTTACTTGAATGATAGTTTAAATGTTTTAATATTGTAAAAATAATTTTTAAAAAAAAAACTAAGTAGCATCTCTATTTCTAAAAACTTGAAAGATAGTTTAAATATTTTAAAATTATAAAAATAATTTTTTTAAAAAAGTAAGTAACATCTCTGTTTCTGAAACTTGGAAGATAGTTTAAATCTTTTAAAATTATAAAAATAATTTTTTAAAAAAACTAAGTAGGATCTCTATTTCTAAAACTTTAAAGATGGTTTAAATGTTTTAAAAAAATAAAAAATAATGTTTTTTTTAAAAAGTAAGTAGGATCTCTGTGTCTGGTACATGAATGATAGTTTAAATGTTTTAATATTGTAAATATAATTTTTTTTAAAAAGTAAGTAGCATCTCTGTTTCTAAAACTTGGAAGATAGTTTAAATCTTTTAAAATTATAAAAATAATTTTTTAAAAAAACTAAGTAGGATCTCTATTTCTAAAACTTTAAAGATGGTTTAAATGTTTTAAAAAAATAAAAAATAATGTTTTTTTTAAAAAGTAAGTAGGATCTCTGTGTCTGGTACATGAATGATAGTTTAAATGTTTTAATATTGTAAATATAATTTTTTTTAAAAAGTAAGTAGCATCTCTGTTTCTAAAACTTGAAAGATAATTTAAATCTTTTAAAATTATAAAAATAATTTTTTAGAAAAAGTAAGTAGGATCTCTGTTTCTGATACTTGAAAGATACTTTAAATGTTTTAAAAGAATAAAAATAATTTTTTTTAAAAAAGTAAGTAGGATCTTTGTTTCTAAAACTTTAACGATGGTTTAAATGTTTTAAAAGTATAAAAATTAATTTTTTTTTAAAAGGCAAGTAGGATCTCTGTGTTTGTTACTTGAATGATAGTTTAAATCTTTTAATATTGTAAAAATAATTTTTTTAAAAAACTAAGTAGCATCTCTGTTTCTAAAAACATGAAAGATAGTTTAAATATTTTAAAATTATAAAAATAATTTTTTACAAAAAATAAGTAGGATCTCTGTTTCTGATACTTGAAAGATAATTTAAATGTTTTAAAATTTTAAAAATAATTTTTTTAAAAAAAGTAAGTAGGATCTCTGTTTCTAAAACTTTAAAGATGGTTTAAATGTTTTAAAAGTATAAAAATTAATTTGTTTTACAAGGTATAGAGGATCTCTCTATCTGTTACTTGAATGATAGTTTAAATGTTTTAATATTGTAAAAATAATTTTAAAAAAAAAAACTAAGTAGCATCTCTATTTCTAAAAACTTGAAAGATAGTTTAAATATTTTAAAATTATAAAAATAATTTTTTTAAAAAAGTAAGTAACATCTCTGTTTCTGAAACTTGGAAGATAGTTTAAATCTTTTAAAATTATAAAAATAATTTTTTAAAAAAACTAAGTAGGATCTCTATTTCTAAAACTTTAAAGATGGTTTAAATGTTTTAAAAAAATAAAAAATAATGTTTTTTTTAAAAAGTAAGTAGGATCTCTGTGTCTGGTACATGAATGATAGTTTAAATGTTTTAATATTGTAAATATAATTTTTTTTAAAAAGTAAGTAGCATCTCTGTTTCTAAAACTTGAAAGATAATTTAAATCTTTTAAAATTATAAAAATAATTTTTTAGAAAAAGTAAGTAGGATCTCTGTTTCTGATACTTGAAAGATACTTTAAATGTTTTAAAAGAATAAAAATAATTTTTTTAAAAAAAGTAAGTAGGATCTTTGTTTCTAAAACTTTAACGATGGTTTAAATGTTTTAAAAGTATAAAAATTAATTTTTTTTTAAAAGGCAAGTAGGATCTCTGTGTTTGTTACTTGAATGATAGTTTAAATCTTTTAATATTGTAAAAATAATTTTTTTAAAAAACTAAGTAGCATCTCTGTTTCTAAAAACATGAAAGATAGTTTAAATAATTTTTTACAAAAAATAAGTAGGATCTCTGTTTCTGATACTTGAAAGATAATTTAAATGTTTTAAAATTTTAAAAATAATTTTTTTAAAAAAAGTAAGTAGGATCTCTGTTTCTAAAACTTTAAAGATGGTTTAAATGTTTTAAAAGTATAAAAATTAATTTGTTTTACAAGGTATAGAGGATCTCTCTATCTGTTACTTGAATGATAGTTTAAATGTTTTAATATTGTAAAAATAATTTTTAAAAAAAAAACTAAGTAGCATCTCTATTTCTAAAAACTTGAAAGATAGTTTAAATATTTTAAAATTATAAAAATAATTTTTTTAAAAAAGTAAGTAACATCTCTGTTTCTGAAACTTGGAAGATAGTTTAAATCTTTTAAAATTATAAAAATAATTTTTTAAAAAAACTAAGTAGGATCTCTATTTCTAAAACTTTAAAGATGGTTTAAATGTTTTAAAAAAATAAAAAATAATGTTTTTTTTAAAAAGTAAGTAGGATCTCTGTGTCTGGTACATGAATGATAGTTTAAATGTTTTAATATTGTAAATATAATTTTTTTTAAAAAGTAAGTAGCATCTCTGTTTCTAAAACTTGAAAGATAATTTAAATCTTTTAAAATTATAAAAATAATTTTTTAGAAAAAGTAAGTAGGATCTCTGTTTCTGATACTTGAAAGATACTTTAAATGTTTTAAAAGAATAAAAATAATTTTTTTTAAAAAAGTAAGTAGGATCTTTGTTTCTAAAACTTTAACGATGGTTTAAATGTTTTAAAAGTATAAAAATTAATTTTTTTTTAAAAGGCAAGTAGGATCTCTGTGTTTGTTACTTGAATGATAGTTTAAATCTTTTAATATTGTAAAAATAATTTTTTTAAAAAACTAAGTAGCATCTCTGTTTCTAAAAACATGAAAGATAGTTTAAATATTTTAAAATTATAAAAATAATTTTTTACAAAAAATAAGTAGGATCTCTGTTTCTGATACTTGAAAGATAATTTAAATGTTTTAAAATTTTAAAAATAATTTTTTTAAAAAAAGTAAGTAGGATCTCTGTTTCTAAAACTTTAAAGATGGTTTAAATGTTTTAAAAGTATAAAAATTAATTTGTTTTACAAGGTATAGAGGATCTCTCTATCTGTTACTTGAATGATAGTTTAAATGTTTTAATATTGTAAAAATAATTTTAAAAAAAAAAACTAAGTAGCATCTCTATTTCTAAAAACTTGAAAGATAGTTTAAATATTTTAAAATTATAAAAATAATTTTTTTAAAAAAGTAAGTAACATCTCTGTTTCTGAAACTTGAAAGATAGTTTAAATCTTTTAAAATTATAAAAATAATTTTTTAAAAAAACTAAGTAGGATCTCTATTTCTAAAACTTTAAAGATGGTTTAAATGTTTTAAAAAAATAAAAAATAATGTTTTTTTTAAAAAGTAAGTAGGATCTCTGTGTCTGGTACATGAATGATAGTTTAAATGTTTTAATATTGTAAATATAATTTTTTTTAAAAAGTAAGTAGCATCTCTGTTTCTAAAACTTGAAAGATAATTTAAATCTTTTAAAATTATAAAAATAATTTTTTAGAAAAAGTAAGTAGGATCTCTGTTTCTGATACTTGAAAGATACTTTAAATGTTTTAAAAGAATAAAAATAATTTTTTTTAAAAAAGTAAGTAGGATCTTTGTTTCTAAAACTTTAACGATGGTTTAAATGTTTTAAAAGTATAAAAATTAATTTTTTTTTAAAAGGCAAGTAGGATCTCTGTGTTTGTTACTTGAATGATAGTTTAAATCTTTTAATATTGTAAAAATAATTTTTTTAAAAAACTAAGTAGCATCTCTGTTTCTAAAAACATGAAAGATAGTTTAAATATTTTAAAATTATAAAAATATTTTTTTACAAAAAATAAGTAGGATCTCTGTTTCTGATACTTGAAAGATAATTTAAATGTTTTAAAATTTTAAAAATAATTTTTTTAAAAAAAGTAAGTAGGATCTCTGTTTCTAAAACTTTAAAGATGGTTTAAATGTTTTAAAAGTATAAAAATTAATTTGTTTTACAAGGTATAGAGGATCTCTCTATCTGTTACTTGAATGATAGTTTAAATGTTTTAATATTGTAAAAATAATTTTAAAAAAAAAAACTAAGTAGCATCTCTATTTCTAAAAACTTGAAAGATAGTTTAAATATTTTAAAATTATAAAAATAATTTTTTAAAAAAAGTAAGTAACATCTCTGTTTCTGAAACTTGAAAGATAGTTTAAATCTTTTAAAATTATAAAAATAATTTTTTAAAAAAACTAAGTAGGATCTCTATTTCTAAAACTTTAAAGATGGTTTAAATGTTTTAAAAAAATAAAAAATAATGTTTTTTTTAAAAAGTAAGTAGGATCTCTGTGTCTGGTACATGAATGATAGTTTAAATGTTTTAATATTGTAAATATAATTTTTTTTAAAAAGTAAGTAGCATCTCTGTTTCTAAAACTTGAAAGATAATTTAAATCTTTTAAAATTATAAAAATAATTTTTTAGAAAAAGTAAGTAGGATCTCTGTTTCTGATACTTGAAAGATACTTTAAATGTTTTAAAAGAATAAAAATAATTTTTTTTAAAAAAGTAAGTAGGATCTTTGTTTCTAAAACTTTAACGATGGTTTAAATGTTTTAAAAGTATAAAAATTAATTTTTTTTTAAAAGGCAAGTAGGATCTCTGTGTTTGTTACTTGAATGATAGTTTAAATCTTTTAATATTGTAAAAATAATTTTTTTAAAAAACTAAGTAGCATCTCTGTTTCTAAAAACATGAAAGATAGTTTAAATATTTTAAAATTATAAAAATAATTTTTTACAAAAAATAAGTAGGATCTCTGTTTCTGATACTTGAAAGATAATTTAAATGTTTTAAAATTTTAAAAATAATTTTTTTAAAAAAAGTAAGTAGGATCTCTGTTTCTAAAACTTTAAAGATGGTTTAAATGTTTTAAAAGTATAAAAATTAATTTGTTTTACAAGGTATAGAGGATCTATCTATCTGTTACTTGAATGATAGTTTAAATGTTTTAATATTGTAAAAATAATTTTAAAAAAAAAAAACTAAGTAGCATCTCTATTTCTAAAAACTTGAAAGATAGTTTAAATATTTTAAAATTATAAAAATAATTTTTTTAAAAAAGTAAGTAACATCTCTGTTTCTGAAACTTGGAAGATAGTTTAAATCTTTTAAAATTATAAAAATAATTTTTTAAAAAAACTAAGTAGGATCTCTATTTCTAAAACTTTAAAGATGGTTTAAATGTTTTAAAAAAATAAAAAATAATGTTTTTTTTAAAAAGTAAGTAGGATCTCTGTGTCTGGTACATGAATGATAGTTTAAATGTTTTAATATTGTAAATATAATTTTTTTTAAAAAGTAAGTAGCATCTCTGTTTCTAAAACTTGAAAGATAATTTAAATCTTTTAAAATTATAAAAATAATTTTTTAGAAAAAGTAAGTAGGATCTCTGTTTCTGATACTTGAAAGATACTTTAAATGTTTTAAAAGAATAAAAATAATTTTTTTAAAAAAAGTAAGTAGGATCTTTGTTTCTAAAACTTTAACGATGGTTTAAATGTTTTAAAAGTATAAAAATTAATTTTTTTTTAAAAGGCAAGTAGGATCTCTGTGTTTGTTACTTGAATGATAGTTTAAATCTTTTAATATTGTAAAAATAATTTTTTTAAAAAACTAAGTAGCATCTCTGTTTCTAAAAACATGAAAGATAGTTTAAATATTTTAAAATTATAAAAATAATTTTTTACAAAAAATAAGTAGGATCTCTGTTTCTGATACTTGAAAGATAATTTAAATGTTTTAAAATTTTAAAAATAATTTTTTTAAAAAAAGTAAGTAGGATCTCTGTTTCTAAAACTTTAAAGATGGTTTAAATGTTTTAAAAGTATAAAAATTAATTTGTTTTACAAGGTATAGAGGATCTCTCTATCTGTTACTTGAATGATAGTTTAAATGTTTTAATATTGTAAAAATAATTTTAAAAAAAAAAACTAAGTAGCATCTCTATTTCTAAAAACTTGAAAGATAGTTTAAATATTTTAAAATTATAAAAATAATTTTTTTAAAAAAGTAAGTAACATCTCTGTTTCTGAAACTTGGAAGATAGTTTAAATCTTTTAAAATTATAAAAATAATTTTTTAAAAAAACTAAGTAGGATCTCTATTTCTAAAACTTTAAAGATGGTTTAAATGTTTTAAAAAAATAAAAAATAATGTTTTTTTTAAAAAGTAAGTAGGATCTCTGTGTCTGGTACATGAATGATAGTTTAAATGTTTTAATATTGTAAATATAATTTTTTTTAAAAAGTAAGTAGCATCTCTGTTTCTAAAACTTGAAAGATAATTTAAATCTTTTAAAATTATAAAAATAATTTTTTAGAAAAAGTAAGTAGGATCTCTGTTTCTGATACTTGAAAGATACTTTAAATGTTTTAAAAGAATAAAAATAATCTTTTAAAAAAAAGTAAGTAGGATCTTTGTTTCTAAAACTTTAACGATGGTTTAAATGTTTTAAAAGTATAAAAATTAATTTTTTTTTAAAAGGCAAGTAGGATCTCTGTGTTTGTTACTTGAATGATAGTTTAAATCTTTTAATATTATAAAAATAATTTTTTTAAAAAACTAAGTAGCATCTCTGTTTCTAAAAACATGAAAGATAGTTTAAATATTTTAAAATTATAAAAATAATTTTTTACAAAAAATAAGTAGGATCTCTGTTTCTGATACTTGAAAGATAATTTAAATGTTTTAAAATTTTAAAAATAATTTTTTTAAAAAAAGTAAGTAGGATCTCTGTTTCTAAAACTTTAAAGATGGTTTAAATGTTTTAAAAGTATAAAAATTAATTTGTTTTACAAGGTATAGAGGATCTCTCTATCTGTTACTTGAATGATAGTTTAAATGTTTTAATATTGTAAAAATAATTTTAAAAAAAAAAACTAAGTAGCATCTCTATTTCTAAAAACTTGAAAGATAGTTTAAATATTTTAAAATTATAAAAATAATTTTTTTAAAAAAGTAAGTAACATCTCTGTTTCTGAAACTTGGAAGATAGTTTAAATCTTTTAAAATTATAAAAATAATTTTTAAAAAAAACTAAGTAGGATCTCTATTTCTAAAACTTTAAAGATGGTTTAAATGTTTTAAAAAAATAAAAAATAATGTTTTTTTTAAAAAGTAAGTAGGATCTCTGTGTCTGGTACATGAATGATAGTTTAAATGTTTTAATATTGTAAATATAATTTTTTTAAAAAAGTAAGTAGCATCTCTGTTTCTAAAACTTGAAAGATAATTTAAATCTTTTAAAATTATAAAAATAATTTTTTAGAAAAAGTAAGTAGGATCTCTGTTTCTGATACTTGAAAGATACTTTAAATGTTTTAAAAGAATAAAAATAATTTTTTTAAAAAAAGTAAGTAGGATCTTTGTTTCTAAAACTTTAACGATGGTTTAAATGTTTTAAAAGTATAAAAATTAATTTTTTTTTAAAAGGCAAGTAGGATCTCTGTGTTTGTTACTTGAATGATAGTTTAAATCTTTTAATATTGTAAAAATATTTTTTTAAAAAAACTAAGTAGCATCTCTGTTTCTAAAAACATGAAAGATAGTTTAAATAATTTTTTACAAAAAATAAGTAGGATCTCTGTTTCTGATACTTGAAAGATAATTTAAATGTTTTAAAATTTTAAAAATAATTTTTTTAAAAAAAGTAAGTAGGATCTCTGTTTCTAAAACTTTAAAGATGGTTTAAATGTTTTAAAAGTATAAAAATTAATTTGTTTTACAAGGTATAGAGGATCTCTCTATCTGTTACTTGAATGATAGTTTAAATGTTTTAATATTGTAAAAATAATTTTAAAAAAAAAAACTAAGTAGCATCTCTATTTCTAAAAACTTGAAAGATAGTTTAAATATTTTAAAATTATAAAAATAATTTTTTTAAAAAAGTAAGTAACATCTCTGTTTCTGAAACTTGAAAGATAGTTTAAATCTTTTAAAATTATAAAAATAATTTTTAAAAAAAACTAAGTAGGATCTCTATTTCTAAAACTTTAAAGATGGTTTAAATGTTTTAAAAAAATAAAAAATAATGTTTTTTTTAAAAAGTAAGTAGGATCTCTGTGTCTGGTACATGAATGATAGTTTAAATGTTTTAATATTGTAAATATAATTTTTTTTAAAAAGTAAGTAGCATCTCTGTTTCTAAAACTTGAAAGATAATTTAAATCTTTTAAAATTATAAAAATAATTTTTTAGAAAAAGTAAGTAGGATCTCTGTTTCTGATACTTGAAAGATACTTTAAATGTTTTAAAAGAATAAAAATAATTTTTTTTAAAAAAGTAAGTAGGATCTTTGTTTCTAAAACTTTAACGATGGTTTAAATGTTTTAAAAGTATAAAAATTAATTTTTTTTTAAAAGGCAAGTAGGATCTCTGTGTTTGTTACTTGAATGATAGTTTAAATCTTTTAATATTGTAAAAATAATTTTTTTAAAAAACTAAGTAGCATCTCTGTTTCTAAAAACATGAAAGATAGTTTAAATAATTTTTTACAAAAAATAAGTAGGATCTCTGTTTCTGATACTTGAAAGATAATTTAAATGTTTTAAAATTTTAAAAATAATTTTTTTAAAAAAAGTAAGTAGGATCTCTGTTTCTAAAACTTTAAAGATGGTTTAAATGTTTTAAAAGTATAAAAATTAATTTGTTTTACAAGGTATAGAGGATCTCTCTATCTGTTACTTGAATGATAGTTTAAATGTTTTAATATTGTAAAAATAATTTTAAAAAAAAAAACTAAGTAGCATCTCTATTTCTAAAAACTTGAAAGATAGTTTAAATATTTTAAAATTATAAAAATAATTTTTTTAAAAAAGTAAGTAACATCTCTGTTTCTGAAACTTGGAAGATAGTTTAAATCTTTTAAAATTATAAAAATAATGTTTTAAAAAAACTAAGTAGGATCTCTATTTCTAAAACTTTAAAGATGGTTTAAATGTTTTAAAAAAATAAAAAATAATGTTTTTTTTAAAAAGTAAGTAGGATCTCTGTGTCTGGTACATGAATGATAGTTTAAATGTTTTAATATTGTAAATATAATTTTTTTAAAAAAGTAAGTAGCATCTCTGTTTCTAAAACTTGAAAGATAATTTAAATCTTTTAAAATTATAAAAATAATTTTTTAGAAAAAGTAAGTAGGATCTCTGTTTCTGATACTTGAAAGATACTTTAAATGTTTTAAAAGAATAAAAATAATTTTTTAAAAAAAAGTAAGTAGGATCTTTGTTTCTAAAACTTTAACGATGGTTTAAATGTTTTAAAAGTATAAAAATTAATTTTTTTTTAAAAGGCAAGTAGGATCTCTATGTTTGTTACTTGAATGATAGTTTAAATCTTTTAATATTGTAAAAATAATTTTTTTAAAAAACTAAGTAGCATCTCTGTTTCTAAAAACATGAAAGATAGTTTAAATATTTTAAAATTATAAAAATAATTTTTTACAAAAAATAAGTAGGATCTCTGTTTCTGATACTTGAAAGATAATTTAAATGTTTTAAAATTTTAAAAATAATTTTTTTAAAAAAAGTAAGTAGGATCTCTGTTTCTAAAACTTTAAAGATGGTTTAAATGTTTTAAAAGTATAAAAATTAATTTGTTTTACAAGGTATAGAGGATCTCTCTATCTGTTACTTGAATGATAGTTTAAATGTTTTAATATTGTAAAAATAATTTTAAAAAAAAAAACTAAGTAGCATCTCTATTTCTAAAAACTTGAAAGATAGTTTAAATATTTTAAAATTATAAAAATAATTTTTTTAAAAAAGTAAGTAACATATCTGTTTCTGAAACTTGGAAGATAGTTTAAATCTTTTAAAATTATAAAAATAATTTTTTAAAAAAACTAAGTAGGATCTCTATTTCTAAAACTTTAAAGATGGTTTAAATGTTTTAAAAAAATAAAAAATAATGTTTTTTTTAAAAAGTAAGTAGGATCTCTGTGTCTGGTACATGAATGATAGTTTAAATGTTTTAATATTGTAAATATAATTTTTTTTAAAAAGTAAGTAGCATCTCTGTTTCTAAAACTTGAAAGATAATTTAAATCTTTTAAAATTATAAAAATAATTTTTTAGAAAAAGTAAGTAGGATCTCTGTTTCTGATACTTGAAAGATACTTTAAATGTTTTAAAAGAATAAAAATAATTTTTTTAAAAAAAGTAAGTAGGATCTTTGTTTCTAAAACTTTAACGATGGTTTAAATGTTTTAAAAGTATAAAAATTAATTTTTTTTTAAAAGGCAAGTAGGATCTCTGTGTTTGTTACTTGAATGATAGTTTAAATCTTTTAATATTGTAAAAATAATTTTTTTAAAAAACTAAGTAGCATCTCTGTTTCTAAAAACATGAAAGATAGTTTAAATATTTTAAAATTATAAAAATAATTTTTTACAAAAAATAAGTAGGATCTCTGTTTCTGATACTTGAAAGATAATTTAAATGTTTTAAAATTTTAAAAATAATTTTTTTAAAAAAAGTAAGTAGGATCTCTGTTTCTAAAACTTTAAAGATGGTTTAAATGTTTTAAAAGTATAAAAATTAATTTGTTTTACAAGGTATAGAGGATCTCTCTATCTGTTACTTGAATGATAGTTTAAATGTTTTAATATTGTAAAAATAATTTTAAAAAAAAAAACTAAGTAGCATCTCTATTTCTAAAAACTTGAAAGATAGTTTAAATATTTTAAAATTATAAAAATAATTTTTTTAAAAAAGTAAGTAACATATCTGTTTCTGAAACTTGGAAGATAGTTTAAATCTTTTAAAATTATAAAAATAATTTTTTAAAAAAACTAAGTAGGATCTCTATTTCTAAAACTTTAAAGATGGTTTAAATGTTTTAAAAAAATAAAAAATAATGTTTTTTTTAAAAAGTAAGTAGGATCTCTGTGTCTGGTACATGAATGATAGTTTAAATGTTTTAATATTGTAAATATAATTTTTTTTAAAAAGTAAGTAGCATCTCTGTTTCTAAAACTTGAAAGATAATTTAAATCTTTTAAAATTATAAAAATAATTTTTTAGAAAAAGTAAGTAGGATCTCTGTTTCTGATACTTGAAAGATACTTTAAATGTTTTAAAAGAATAAAAATAATTTTTTTAAAAAAAGTAAGTAGGATCTTTGTTTCTAAAACTTTAACGATGGTTTAAATGTTTTAAAAGTATAAAAATTAATTTTTTTTTAAAAGGCAAGTAGGATCTCTGTGTTTGTTACTTGAATGATAGTTTAAATCTTTTAATATTGTAAAAATAATTTTTTTAAAAAACTAAGTAGCATCTCTGTTTCTAAAAACATGAAAGATAGTTTAAATATTTTAAAATTATAAAAATAATTTTTTACAAAAAATAAGTAGGATCTCTGTTTCTGATACTTGAAAGATAATTTAAATGTTTTAAAATTTTAAAAATAATTTTTTTAAAAAAAGTAAGTAGGATCTCTGTTTCTAAAACTTTAAAGATGGTTTAAATGTTTTAAAAGTATAAAAATTAATTTGTTTTACAAGGTATAGAGGATCTCTCTATCTGTTACTTGAATGATAGTTTAAATGTTTTAATATTGTAAAAATAATTTTAAAAAAAAAAACTAAGTAGCATCTCTATTTCTAAAAACTTGAAAGATAGTTTAAATATTTTAAAATTATAAAAATAATTTTTTTAAAAAAGTAAGTAACATCTCTGTTTCTGAAACTTGGAAGATAGTTTAAATCTTTTAAAATTATAAAAATAATTTTTTAAAAAAACTAAGTAGGATCTCTATTTCTAAAACTTTAAAGATGGTTTAAATGTTTTAAAAAAATAAAAAATAATGTTTTTTTTAAAAAGTAAGTAGGATCTCTGTGTCTGGTACATGAATGATAGTTTAAATGTTTTAATATTGTAAATATAATTTTTTTTAAAAAGTAAGTAGCATCTCTGTTTCTAAAACTTGAAAGATAATTTAAATCTTTTAAAATTATAAAAATAATTTTTTAGAAAAAGTAAGTAGGATCTCTGTTTCTGATACTTGAAAGATACTTTAAATGTTTTAAAAGAATAAAAATAATTTTTTTAAAAAAAGTAAGTAGGATCTTTGTTTCTAAAACTTTAACGATGGTTTAAATGTTTTAAAAGTATAAAAATTAATTTTTTTTTAAAAGGCAAGTAGGATCTCTGTGTTTGTTACTTGAATGATAGTTTAAATCTTTTAATATTGTAAAAATAATTTTTTTAAAAAACTAAGTAGCATCTCTGTTTCTAAAAACATGAAAGATAGTTTAAATATTTTAAAATTATAAAAATAATTTTTTACAAAAAATAAGTAGGATCTCTGTTTCTGATACTTGAAAGATAATTTAAATGTTTTAAAATTTTAAAAATAATTTTTTTAAAAAAAGTAAGTAGGATCTCTGTTTCTAAAACTTTAAAGATGGTTTAAATGTTTTAAAAGTATAAAAATTAATTTGTTTTACAAGGTATAGAGGATCTCTCTATCTGTTACTTGAATGATAGTTTAAATGTTTTAATATTGTAAAAATAATTTTAAAAAAAAAAAACTAAGTAGCATCTCTATTTCTAAAAACTTGAAAGATAGTTTAAATATTTTAAAATTATAAAAATAATTTTTTTTAAAAAGTAAGTAACATCTCTGTTTCTGAAACTTGGAAGATAGTTTAAATCTTTTAAAATTATAAAAATAATTTTTTAAAAAAACTAAGTAGGATCTCTATTTCTAAAACTTTAAAGATGGTTTAAATGTTTTAAAAAAATAAAAAATAATGTTTTTTTTAAAAAGTAAGTAGGATCTCTGTGTCTGGTACATGAATGATAGTTTAAATGTTTTAATATTGTAAATATAATTTTTTTTAAAAAGTAAGTAGCATCTCTGTTTCTAAAACTTGAAAGATAATTTAAATCTTTTAAAATTATAAAAATAATTTTTTAGAAAAAGTAAGTAGGATCTCTGTTTCTGATACTTGAAAGATACTTTAAATGTTTTAAAAGAATAAAAATAATTTTTTTTAAAAAAGTAAGTAGGATCTTTGTTTCTAAAACTTTAACGATGGTTTAAATGTTTTAAAAGTATAAAAATTAATTTTTTTTTAAAAGGCAAGTAGGATCTCTGTGTTTGTTACTTGAATGATAGTTTAAATCTTTTAATATTGTAAAAATAATTTTTTTAAAAAACTAAGTAGCATCTCTGTTTCTAAAAACATGAAAGATAGTTTAAATATTTTAAAATTATAAAAATAATTTTTTACAAAAAATAAGTAGGATCTCTGTTTCTGATACTTGAAAGATAATTTAAATGTTTTAAAATTTTAAAAATAATTTTTTTAAAAAAAGTAAGTAGGATCTCTGTTTCTAAAACTTTAAAGATGGTTTAAATGTTTTAAAAGTATAAAAATTAATTTGTTTTACAAGGTATAGAGGATCTCTCTATCTGTTACTTGAATGATAGTTTAAATGTTTTAATATTGTAAAAATAATTTTAAAAAAAAAAACTAAGTAGCATCTCTATTTCTAAAAACTTGAAAGATAGTTTAAATATTTTAAAATTATAAAAATAATTTTTTTAAAAAAGTAAGTAACATCTCTGTTTCTGAAACTTGGAAGATAGTTTAAATCTTTTAAAATTATAAAAATAATTTTTTAAAAAAACTAAGTAGGATCTCTATTTCTAAAACTTTAAAGATGGTTTAAATGTTTTAAAAAAATAAAAAATAATGTTTTTTTTAAAAAGTAAGTAGGATCTCTGTGTCTGGTACATGAATGATAGTTTAAATGTTTTAATATTGTAAATATAATTTTTTTTAAAAAGTAAGTAGCATCTCTGTTTCTAAAACTTGAAAGATAATTTAAATCTTTTAAAATTATAAAAATAATTTTTTAGAAAAAGTAAGTAGGATCTCTGTTTCTGATACTTGAAAGATACTTTAAATGTTTTAAAAGAATAAAAATAATTTTTTTAAAAAAAGTAAGTAGGATCTTTGTTTCTAAAACTTTAACGATGGTTTAAATGTTTTAAAAGTATAAAAATTAATTTTTTTTTAAAAGGCAAGTAGGATCTCTGTGTTTGTTACTTGAATGATAGTTTAAATCTTTTAATATTGTAAAAATAATTTTTTTAAAAAACTAAGTAGCATCTCTGTTTCTAAAAACATGAAAGATAGTTTAAATATTTTAAAATTATAAAAATAATTTTTTACAAAAAATAAGTAGGATCTCTGTTTCTGATACTTGAAAGATAATTTAAATGTTTTAAAATTTTAAAAATAATTTTTTTAAAAAAAGTAAGTAGGATCTCTGTTTCTAAAACTTTAAAGATGGTTTAAATGTTTTAAAAGTATAAAAATTAATTTGTTTTACAAGGTATAGAGGATCTCTCTATCTGTTACTTGAATGATAGTTTAAATGTTTTAATATTGTAAAAATAATTTTAAAAAAAAAAAACTAAGTAGCATCTCTATTTCTAAAAACTTGAAAGATAGTTTAAATATTTTAAAATTATAAAAATAATTTTTTTTAAAAAGTAAGTAACATCTCTGTTTCTGAAACTTGGAAGATAGTTTAAATCTTTTAAAATTATAAAAATAATTTTTTAAAAAAACTAAGTAGGATCTCTATTTCTAAAACTTTAAAGATGGTTTAAATGTTTTAAAAAAATAAAAAATAATGTTTTTTTTAAAAAGTAAGTAGGATCTCTGTGTCTGGTACATGAATGATAGTTTAAATGTTTTAATATTGTAAATATAATTTTTTTTAAAAAGTAAGTAGCATCTCTGTTTCTAAAACTTGAAAGATAATTTAAATCTTTTAAAATTATAAAAATAATTTTTTAGAAAAAGTAAGTAGGATCTCTGTTTCTGATACTTGAAAGATACTTTAAATGTTTTAAAAGAATAAAAATAATTTTTTTTAAAAAAGTAAGTAGGATCTTTGTTTCTAAAACTTTAACGATGGTTTAAATGTTTTAAAAGTATAAAAATTAATTTTTTTTTAAAAGGCAAGTAGGATCTCTGTGTTTGTTACTTGAATGATATTTTAAATCTTTTAATATTGTAAAAATAATTTTTTAAAAAAACTAAGTAGCATCTCTGTTTCTAAAAACATGAAAGATAGTTTAAATAATTTTTTACAAAAAATAAGTAGGATCTCTGTTTCTGATACTTGAAAGATAATTTAAATGTTTTAAAATTTTAAAAATAATTTTTTTAAAAAAAGTAAGTAGGATCTCTGTTTCTAAAACTTTAAAGATGGTTTAAATGTTTTAAAAGTATAAAAATTAATTTGTTTTACAAGGTATAGAGGATCTCTCTATCTGTTACTTGAATGATAGTTTAAATGTTTTAATATTGTAAAAATAATTTTAAAAAAAAAAACTAAGTAGCATCTCTATTTCTAAAAACTTGAAAGATAGTTTAAATATTTTAAAATTATAAAAATAATTTTTTTAAAAAAGTAAGTAACATCTCTGTTTCTGAAACTTGGAAGATAGTTTAAATCTTTTAAAATTATAAAAATAATTTTTTAAAAAAACTAAGTAGGATCTCTATTTCTAAAACTTTAAAGATGGTTTAAATGTTTTAAAAAAATAAAAAATAATGTTTTTTTTAAAAAGTAAGTAGGATCTCTGTGTCTGGTACATGAATGATAGTTTAAATGTTTTAATATTGTAAATATAATTTTTTTTAAAAAGTAAGTAGCATCTCTGTTTCTAAAACTTGAAAGATAATTTAAATCTTTTAAAATTATAAAAATAATTTTTTAGAAAAAGTAAGTAGGATCTCTGTTTCTGATACTTGAAAGATACTTTAAATGTTTTAAAAGAATAAAAATAATTTTTTTAAAAAAAGTAAGTAGGATCTTTGTTTCTAAAACTTTAACGATGGTTTAAATGTTTTAAAAGTATAAAAATTAATTTTTTTTTAAAAGGCAAGTAGGATCTCTGTGTTTGTTACTTGAATGATAGTTTAAATCTTTTAATATTGTAAAAATAATTTTTTTAAAAAACTAAGTAGCATCTCTGTTTCTAAAAACATGAAAGATAGTTTAAATATTTTAAAATTATAAAAATAATTTTTTACAAAAAATAAGTAGGATCTCTGTTTCTGATACTTGAAAGATAATTTAAATGTTTTAAAATTTTAAAAATAATTTTTTTAAAAAAAGTAAGTAGGATCTCTGTTTCTAAAACTTTAAAGATGGTTTAAATGTTTTAAAAGTATAAAAATTAATTTGTTTTACAAGGTATAGAGGATCTCTCTATCTGTTACTTGAATGATAGTTTAAATGTTTTAATATTGTAAAAATAATTTTAAAAAAAAAAACTAAGTAGCATCTCTATTTCTAAAAACTTGAAAGATAGTTTAAATATTTTAAAATTATAAAAATAATTTTTTTAAAAAAGTAAGTAACATCTCTGTTTCTGAAACTTGGAAGATAGTTTAAATCTTTTAAAATTATAAAAATAATTTTTTAAAAAAACTAAGTAGGATCTCTATTTCTAAAACTTTAAAGATGGTTTAAATGTTTTAAAAAAATAAAAAATAATGTTTTTTTTAAAAAGTAAGTAGGATCTCTGTGTCTGGTACATGAATGATAGTTTAAATGTTTTAATATTGTAAATATAATTTTTTTTAAAAAGTAAGTAGCATCTCTGTTTCTAAAACTTGAAAGATAATTTAAATCTTTTAAAATTATAAAAATAATTTTTTAGAAAAAGTAAGTAGGATCTCTGTTTCTGATACTTGAAAGATACTTTAAATGTTTTAAAAGAATAAAAATAATTTTTTTAAAAAAAGTAAGTAGGATCTTTGTTTCTAAAACTTTAACGATGGTTTAAATGTTTTAAAAGTATAAAAATTAATTTTTTTTTAAAAGGCAAGTAGGATCTCTGTGTTTGTTACTTGAATGATAGTTTAAATCTTTTAATATTGTAAAAATAATTTTTTTAAAAAACTAAGTAGCATCTCTGTTTCTAAAAACATGAAAGATAGTTTAAATATTTTAAAATTATAAAAATAATTTTTTACAAAAAATAAGTAGGATCTCTGTTTCTGATACTTGAAAGATAATTTAAATGTTTTAAAATTTTAAAAATAATTTTTTTAAAAAAAGTAAGTAGGATCTCTGTTTCTAAAACTTTAAAGATGGTTTAAATGTTTTAAAAGTATAAAAATTAATTTGTTTTACAAGGTATAGAGGATCTCTCTATCTGTTACTTGAATGATAGTTTAAATGTTTTAATATTGTAAAAATAATTTTTTTTAAAAAAACTAAGTAGCATCTCTATTTCTAAAAACTTGAAAGATAGTTTAAATATTTTAAAATTATAAAAATAATTTTTTTTAAAAAGTAAGTAACATCTCTGTTTCTGAAACTTGGAAGATAGTTTAAATCTTTTAAAATTATAAAAATAATTTTTAAAAAAAACTAAGTAGGATCTCTATTTCTAAAACTTTAAAGATGGTTTAAATGTTTTAAAAAAATAAAAAATAATGTTTTTTTTAAAAAGTAAGTAGGATCTCTGTGTCTGGTACATGAATGATAGTTTAAATGTTTTAATATTGTAAATATAATTTTTTTTAAAAAGTAAGTAGCATCTCTGTTTCTAAAACTTGAAAGATAATTTAAATCTTTTAAAATTATAAAAATAATTTTTTAGAAAAAGTAAGTAGGATCTCTGTTTCTGATACTTGAAAGATACTTTAAATGTTTTAAAAGAATAAAAATAATTTTTTTAAAAAAAGTAAGTAGGATCTTTGTTTCTAAAACTTTAACGATGGTTTAAATGTTTTAAAAGTATAAAAATTAATTTTTTTTTAAAAGGCAAGT
Source organism: Populus davidiana (assembly GCA_030145905.1). Taxonomy (NCBI): domain Eukaryota; kingdom Viridiplantae; phylum Streptophyta; class Magnoliopsida; order Malpighiales; family Salicaceae; genus Populus; species Populus davidiana. The sequence continues at coordinate 2,129,609 of CM057802.1, read as the reverse complement.
AGGATCTCTGTGTTTGTTACTTGAATGATAGTTTAAATCTTTTAATATTGTAAAAATAATTTTTTAAAAAAACTAAGTAGCATCTCTATTTCTAAAAACATGAAAGATAGTTTAAATATTTTAAAATTATAAAAATAATTTTTTACAAAAAATAAGTAGGATCTCTGTTTCTGATACTTGAAAGATAATTTAAATGTTTTAAAATTTTAAAAATAATTTTTTTAAAAAAAGTAAGTAGGATCTCTATTTCTAAAACTTTAAAGATGGTTTAAATGTTTTAAAAAAATAAAAAATAATGTTTTTTTTAAAAAGTAAGTAGGATCTCTGTGTCTGGTACATGAATGATAGTTTAAATGTTTTAATATTGTAAATATAATTTTTTTTAAAAAGTAAGTAGCATCTCTGTTTCTAAAACTTGAAAGATAATTTAAATCTTTTAAAATTATAAAAATAATTTTTTAGAAAAAGTAAGTAGGATCTCTGTTTCTGATACTTGAAAGATACTTTAAATGTTTTAAAAGAATAAAAATAATTTTTTTTAAAAAAGTAAGTAGGATCTTTGTTTCTAAAACTTTAACGATGGTTTAAATGTTTTAAAAGTATAAAAATTAATTTTTTTTTAAAAGGCAAGTAGGATCTCTGTGTTTGTTACTTGAATGATAGTTTAAATCTTTTAATATTGTAAAAATAATTTTTTTAAAAAACTAAGTAGCATCTCTGTTTCTAAAAACATGAAAGATAGTTTAAATATTTTAAAATTATAAAAATAATTTTTTACAAAAAATAAGTAGGATCTCTGTTTCTGATACTTGAAAGATAATTTAAATGTTTTAAAATTTTAAAAATAATTTTTTTAAAAAAAGTAAGTAGGATCTCTGTTTCTAAAACTTTAAAGATGGTTTAAATGTTTTAAAAGTATAAAAATTAATTTGTTTTACAAGGTATAGAGGATCTCTCTATCTGTTACTTGAATGATAGTTTAAATGTTTTAATATTGTAAAAATAATTTTTTTTAAAAAAACTAAGTAGCATCTCTATTTCTAAAAACTTGAAAGATAGTTTAAATATTTTAAAATTATAAAAATAATTTTTTTTAAAAAGTAAGTAACATCTCTGTTTCTGAAACTTGGAAGATAGTTTAAATCTTTTAAAATTATAAAAATAATTTTTAAAAAAAACTAAGTAGGATCTCTATTTCTAAAACTTTAAAGATGGTTTAAATGTTTTAAAAAAATAAGAAATAATGTTTTTTTTAAAAAGTAAGTAGGATCTCTGTGTCTGGTACATGAATGATAGTTTAAATGTTTTAATATTGTAAATATAATTTTTTTTAAAAAGTAAGTAGCATCTCTGTTTCTAAAACTTGAAAGATAATTTAAATCTTTTAAAATTATAAAAATAATTTTTTAGAAAAAGTAAGTAGGATCTCTGTTTCTGATACTTGAAAGATACTTTAAATGTTTTAAAAGAATAAAAATAATTTTTTTAAAAAAAGTAAGTAGGATCTTTGTTTCTAAAACTTTAACGATGGTTTAAATGTTTTAAAAGTATAAAAATTAATTTTTTTTTAAAAGGCAAGTAGGATCTCTCTATCTGTTACTTGAATGATAGTTTAAATGTTTTAATATTGTAAAAATAATTTTAAAAAAAAAAACTAAGTAGCATCTCTATTTCTAAAAACTTGAAAGATAGTTTAAATGTTTTAAAATTTTAAAAATAATTTTTTTAAAAAAAGTAAGTAGGATCTCTATTTCTAAAACTTTAAAGATGGTTTAAATGTTTTAAAAAAATAAAAAATAATGTTTTTTTTAAAAAGTAAGTAGGATCTCTGTGTCTGGTACATGAATGATAGTTTAAATGTTTTAATATTGTAAATATAATTTTTTTTAAAAAGTAAGTAGCATCTCTGTTTCTAAAACTTGAAAGATAATTTAAATCTTTTAAAATTATAAAAATAATTTTTTAGAAAAAGTAAGTAGGATCTCTGTTTCTGATACTTGAAAGATACTTTAAATGTTTTAAAAGAATAAAAATAATTTTTTTTAAAAAAGTAAGTAGGATCTTTGTTTCTAAAACTTTAACGATGGTTTAAATGTTTTAAAAGTATAAAAATTAATTTTTTTTTAAAAGGCAAGTAGGATCTCTGTGTTTGTTACTTGAATGATAGTTTAAATCTTTTAATATTGTAAAAATAATTTTTTAAAAAAACTAAGTAGCATCTCTATTTCTAAAAACATGAAAGATAGTTTAAATATTTTAAAATTATAAAAATAAGTTTTTACAAAAAATAAGTAGGATCTCTGTTTCTGATACTTAAAAGATAATTTAAATGTTTTAAAATTTTAAAAATAATTTTTTTAAAAAAAGTAAGTAGGATCTCTATTTCTAAAACTTTAAAGATGGTTTAAATGTTTTAAAAAAATAAAAAATAATGTTTTTTTTTAAAAGTAAGTAGGATCTCTGTGTCTGGTACATGAATGATAGTTTAAATGTTTTAATATTGTAAATATAATTTTTTTTAAAAAGTAAGTAGCATCTCTGTTTCTAAAACTTGAAAGATAATTTAAATCTTTTAAAATTATAAAAATAATTTTTTAGAAAAAGTAAGTAGGATCTCTGTTTCTGATACTTGAAAGATACTTTAAATGTTTTAAAAGAATAAAAATAATTTTTTTAAAAAAAGTAAGTAGGATCTTTGTTTCTAAAACTTTAACGATGGTTTAAATGTTTTAAAAGTATAAAAATTAATTTTTTTTTAAAAGGCAAGTAGGATCTCTGTGTTTGTTACTTGAATGATAGTTTAAATCTTTTAATATTGTAAAAATAATTTTTTTAAAAAACTAAGTAGCATCTCTGTTTCTAAAAACATGAAAGATAGTTTAAATATTTTAAAATTATAAAAATAATTTTTTACAAAAAATAAGTAGGATCTCTGTTTCTGATACTTGAAAGATAATTTAAATGTTTTAAAATTTTAAAAATAATTTTTTTAAAAAAAGTAAGTAGGATCTCTGTTTCTAAAACTTTAAAGATGGTTTAAATGTTTTAAAAGTATAAAAATTAATTTGTTTTACAAGGTATAGAGGATCTCTCTATCTGTTACTTGAATGATAGTTTAACTGTTTTAATATTGTAAAAATAATTTAAAAAAAAAAAAAACTAAGTAGCATCTCTATTTCTAAAAACTTGAAAGATAGTTTAAATATTTTAAAATTATAAAAATAATTTTTTTAAAAAAGTAAGTAACATCTTTGTTTCTGAAACTTGAAAGATAGTTTAAATCTTTTAAAATTATAAAAATAATTTTTTAAAATAGTAAGTAGGATCTATGTTTCTGATACTTGAAAGATAGTTTAAATGTTTTAAAATTTTAAAAATAATTTTATAAAAAAAGTAAGTAGGATCTCTGTTTCTGATACTTGAAAGATAGATTAAATGTTTTAAAATTATAAAAATAATTTTTTAAAAAAACTAAGTAGGATCTCTATTTCTAAAACTTTAAAGATGGTTTAAATGTTTTTAAAAAATAAAAAATAATGTTTTTTTTTAAAAGTAAGTAGGATCTCTGTGTCTGGTACATGAATGATAGTTTAAATGTTTTAATATTGTAAATATAATTTTTTAAAAAAACTAAGTAGCATCTCTGTTTCTAAAACTTGAAAGATAGTTTAAATCTTTTAAAATTATAAAAATAATTTTTTAGAAAAAGTAAGTAGGATCTCTGTTTCTGATACTTGAAAGATAGTTTAAATGTTTTAAAAGAATAAAAATAATTTTTTAAAAAAGTAAGTAGCATCTTTGTGTCTGGTACTTGAATGATACTATAAATATTTTAATATTGTAAAAATAATTTTTTTCAAAAAGTAAGTAGGATCTCTGTGTCTGATTCTTGAAAAATGATTTAAAAGTTTTAAAATTATAAAAATAATTTTTTTAAAAAAATAAGTAGGATCTCTATTTCTGATTCTTGAATGATAGTTTAAATGTTTTAAAATTATAAAAATTATTTTTTAAAAATGAAAGTAGTATCTGTGTTTCTTATACTTGAATGAAAGTTTGAATGTTTCAAAATTATATAAAAATTTTTTTATAAAAAAGTAAGTAGCATCTCTGTTTCTGGTACTTGAAAGATAGATTAAATGTTTTAAAATTATAAAAATAATTTTTTAAAAAAAACTAAGTAGGATCTCTATTTCTAAAACTTTAAAGATGGTTTAAATGTTTTAAAGGAATAAAAACTAATTTTTTAAAAAAGGTAAGTAAGATCTCTGTGTCTGCTACATGAATGATAGTTTAAATGTTTTAAAATTATAAAAATAATTTTTTAGAAAAAGTAAGTAGTATCTTTGTTTCTGAAACTTGAAAGATAGTTTAAATCTTTTAAAATTATAAAAATAATTTTTTAAAATAGTAAGTGGGATCTCTGTTTCAGATACTTGAAAGATACTTTAAATGTTTTAAAATTATAAAATTATAAAATTAATTTTTTGAAAAAAATAAGTAGGATCTATGTTTCTCATTTTTGAATGATAGTTTAAATGTTTTAAAATTATAAAAATTATTTTTAAAAAAAGAAAGTATGATTTGTGTTTCTGATACTTGAATGATAGTTTAAATGTTTCAAAATTATAACAAAAATTTTATAAAAAAGTAAGTAGCATCTCTGTTTCTGATACTTGAAAGATGGTTTAAATGTTTTAAAATTTTAAAATTATGTTTTTTGAAAAAGTAAGTAGGATCTCTGTTTCTAGTACTTGAAAGATAGATTAAATGTTTTAAAATTATAAAAATATTTTTTTAAAAAAACTAAGTAGGATCTCTGTTTCTAAAACTTTAAAGATGGTCTAAATGTTTTAAAAGAATAAAAATTGATTTTTTTTAAAAGGTAAGTAGGATTTCTGTGTCTGTTACTTGAATGATAGTTTAAATGTTTTAATATTGTAAAAATAATTTTTTTAAAAAAAGTAAGTAGCATCTCTGTTTCTGAAACTTAAAAGATAGTTTAAATCTTTCAAAATTATAAAAATAACTTTTTAGAAAAAGTAAGTAGGATCTCTGTTTCTGATACTTGAAAGATAGTTTTAATGTTTTAAAAGAATAAAAATATATTTTTTTTAAAAAGTAAGTAGCATCTCTGTGTCTAGTACTTGAATGATAATACAAAAATATTTTAATATTGTAAAAATAATTTTTTTCAAAAACTAAGTAGGATCTCTATTTCTGATTCTTGAAAAATGGTTTAAAAGTTTTAAAATTATAAAAATAATTTTTTTTTAAAAAAAAGTAGGATCTCTATTTCTGATTCTTAAATGATAGTTTAAATGTTTTAAAATTATAAAAATTATTTTTTAAAAAAAAAAGTAGTATCTGTGTTTCTGATACTAGAATGAAAGTTTAAATGTTTCAAAATTATAAAATTTTTTTTTATAAAAAAGTAAGTAGCATCTCTGTTTCTGATACTTGAAAGATGGTTTAAATGTTTTAAAATTATAAAAATTATTTTTTAAAAAAAAGTAAGTAGGATCTCTGTTTGTAGTACTTGAAAGATAGATTAAATGTTTTAAAATTATAAAAATAATTTTTTAAAAAAAACTAAGTAGGATCTCTATTTCTAAAACTTTAAAGATGGTTTAAATGTTTTAAAAAAATAAAAAATATATTTTTTTAAAAGGTAAGTAGGATCTCTGTGTCTGGTATATGAATGATAGTTTAAATGTTTTAATATTGTAAATATAATTTTTTTAAAAAAGTAAGTAGCATCTCTGTTTCTAAAAGTTGAAAGATAGTTTAAATCTTTTAAAATTATAAAAATAATTTTTTAAAATAGTAAGTCGGATCTCTGTTTCTGATACTTGAAAGATACTTTAAATGTTTTAAAATTTTAAAAATAATTTTTTTAAAAAAGTAAATAGGATCTCTGTTTCTAAAACTTTAAAGATGGTTTAAATGTTTTAAAAGTATAAAAATTAATTTGTTTTACAAGGTATACAGGATCTCTCTGTCTGTTACTTGAATGATAGTTTAAATGTTTTAATATTGTAAAAATAATGTTAAAAAAAACTAAGTAGCATCTCTGTTTCTAAAAACTTGAAAGATAGTTTAAATGTTTTAAAAGAATAAAAATAATTTTTTATAAAAAGTATGTAGGATCTCTGTTTATAAAACTTTAACGATGGTTTAAATGTTTTAAAAGTATAAAAATTAATGTTTTTTAAAAGGTAAGTAGGATCTCTGTGTCTGTTACTTGAATGCTAGTTTAAATGTTTTAATATTGTAAAAATAATTTTTTTACAAAAAGTAAGTAGCATCTCTGTTTCTGAAACTTGAAAGATAGTTTAAATCTTTTAAAATTATAAAAATAATTTTTTAAAATAGTAAGTAGGATCTCTGTTTCTGATACTTGAAAGATACTTTAAATGTTTTAAAATTTTAAAAATAATTTTTTTTAAAAAGTAAGTAGGATCTCTGTTTCTAAAACTTTAAAGATGGTTTAAATGTTTTAAAAGTATAAAAATTAATTTGTTTTACAAGGTATATAGGATCTCTCTGTCTGTTACTTGAATGATAGTTTAAATGTTTTAATATTGTAAAAATAATTTTTAAGAAAAAACTAAGTAGCATCTCTGTTTCTAAAAACTTGAAAGATAGTTTAAATATTTTAAAATTATAAAAATAGTTTTTTAGAAAACATAAGTAGGATCTCTGTTTCTGATACTTGGAAGATAGTTTAAATGTTCTAAAAGAATAAAAATAATTTTTTTTAAAAAAGTAAATAGCATCTCTGTGTCTGGTACTTGAATGATAATACAAAAATATTTTAATATTGTAAAAATAATTTTTTTCAAAAAGTAAGTAGGATCTCTGTTTCTGATTCTTGAAAAATGGTTTAAAAGTTTTAAAATTATAAAAATAATTTTTTGAAAAAAATAAGTAGGATCTATGTTTCTCATTCTTGAATGATAGTTTAAATGTTTTAAAATTATAAAAATTATTTTTAAAAAAAAGAAAGTAGTATCTGTGTTTCTGATACTAAATTGAAAGTTTAAATGTTTCAAAATTATAAAAAACAATTTATAAAAAAGTAAGTAGCATCTCTGTTTCTGATACTTGAAAGATGATTTAAATGTTTTAAAATTATAAAAATAATTTTTATAAAAAAAGTAAGTAGGATCTCTGTTTCTGGTACTTGAAAGATAGATTAAATGTTTTAAAATTATAAAAATAATTTTTTAAAAAAACTAAGTAGAATATCTATTTCTAAAACTTTAAAGATGATTTAAATGTTTTAAAAGAATAAAAATTAATTTTTTTAAAAGGTAAGTAGGATCTTTGTGTCTGGTACATGAATGATAGTTTAAATGTTTTAAAATTATAAAAATAATTTTTTAGAAAAAGTAAGTAGCATCTCTGTTTCTTACTTTTTAAAAAATATATATTTTTTTTCAATTTTAAAACCTTTAAACTATCATTCAAGTATCAGAAACACACATCCTACTTACTATTAAAAAACATTATTTTTATAGTCTTAAAACATTCAAATATGAGAAACAGAGATCCTACTAACTTTTTTTTTTTTAAATAATTTTTATAATTTTAAAACATTTAAACTATCATTCAAGTATAAGAAATAGAGGTCCTACTTACTTTTTTAAAAAACTATTCTTTCAATTTTAAAACATTTAAAACTATCTTTCAAGTATCAGAAACACACATCCTACTTACTTTTTTAAAAAAATTGTTTTTATTCATTGAAAACATTTAAATTATCATTTAAGTATCAGAAACAGAGATCCTACTTACTTTTTTAAAAAAATTATTTTTATAATTTTAAACTATTTAAACTATCTTTCAAGTATCACAAATAGAGATCCAACTTACTATTTTTTAAAAAATTATTTTTATAGTTTTAAAACATTTAAACTATCGTTCAAGTATTAGAAACATATATCCTATTTACTTTTTTAAAAAATTATTTTTATAGTCTTAAAACATTTAAACTATCTTTAAAGTTTGAGAAACAAAGATCCTACTTACTTTTTTAAAAAAAATTATTTTTATAGTCTGAAAAAATTTAAACTATCATTCAAGTATCAGAAACAGAGATCCTACTTAATGTTTTTTAAAACAATTATTTTTATAATTTGAAAACATTTAAACTATTAATCAAGTATCAGAAATAGAGATGCTACATACTTTTGTAAAAAAAATGTTTTTATAATTGAAAAACATTTAAACAATCTTTCAACTATCAGAAATAGAAATCCTACTTACTTTTTTTAAAAAAATATTTTTATAATTTTAAAACATTGAAACTATCATTCAAGTATCAGAAACAGAGATCCTACTTACTTTTTTAAAAAAATATTTTTATAATTTAAAAACCTTTAAACTATCTTTCAATTATCAGAAACATTGATACTACTTACTTTTTTTAAAAAAATATTTTTTCAATTTTAAAACATTTAAATTATCATTCAAGTATCAGAAACACACATCCTACATACTTTTTTTTAAAAAAATTGTTTTTATTCTTTTCAAACATTTAAACCGTCTTTCAAGTATCAGAAATAGAGGTCCTACTTAATTTTTTAAAAAAATATTTTTTCAAATTTAAAACCTTCAAAACTATCATTCAAGTATCAGAAACACGCATCGTACATACTTTTTTTAAAAAATATTTTATTCTTTTAAAACATTCAAACCATCTTTCAAGTATCAGAAACAAAGATCCTACTTACTTTTTTAAAAAATCATTTTTATAGTATTAAAATATTTAAACTATCTTTCAAGTTTGAGAAAAAAAGATCCTACTTACTTTTTAAAAAAAAATTATTTTTATAGTCTTAAAACAATTAAACTATCATTTAATTATCAGAAACAGAGATTGTACTTACTTTTTAAAAAAAATTATTTTTATAATTTGAAAATATTTAAACTATCTTTCAAGTATTAGAAACAGAGATAATAGTTAATTTTTTTTAAAATTGTTTTTATAATTTAAAAAAATTTAAACAATCTTTTAAGTATAAGAAACAGGAATCCTACTTACTTTTTTAAAAAATTGTTTTTATAGTATTAAAATATTTAAACTATCTTTCAAGTTTGAGAAAAAAAGATCCTACTTACTTTTAAAAATATATATATTTTTATAGTCTTAAAAAAATTAAACTATCATTTAATTATCAGAAACAGAGATTTTACTTACTTTTTTTAAAAAATTATTTTTATAATTTGAAAATATTTAAATTATCATTCAAGTATCAGAAACACGCATCCTACTTATTTTTTTTTAATTTTTTTTATAGTCTTAAAACATTTAAACTATCATTCAAATATCAGAAACAGAGATCCTACTTATTTTTTTAAAAAAATTATTTTTATAATTTGAAAACATTTAAACTATCTTTCAAGTATTAGAAACAGAGATGCTACTTAAGTTTTTTAAAAAATTGTTTTTATAATTTAAAAACATTTAAACAATCTTTTAAGTATAAGAAACAGGAATCCTACTTACTTTTTAAAAAAATTGTTTTTATAGTATTAAAATATTTAAACTATCTTTCAAGTTTGAGAAAAAAAGATCCTACTTACTTTTTAAAAAATATATATTTTTATAGTCTTAAAACAATTAAACTATCATTTAATTATCAGAAACAGAGATTCTACTTACGTTTTTAAAAAATTTATTTTTATAATTTGAAAATATTTAAACTATCATTCAAGTATCAGAAACACGCATCCTACTTATTTTTTTTTAATTATTTTTATAGTCTTAAAACATTTAAACTATCATTCAAATATCAGAAACAGAGATCCTACTTACTTTTTTTAAAAAATTATTTTTATAATTTGAAAACATTTAAACTATCTTTCAAGTATTAGAAACAGAGATGCTACTTAAGTATTTTAAAAAATTGTTTTTATAATTTAAAAACATTTAAACAATCTTCTAAGTATAAGAAACAGGAATCCTACTTACTTTTTAAAAAAATTGTTTTTATAGTATTAAAATATTTAAACTATCTTTCAAGTTTGAGAAAAAAAGATCCTACTTACTTTTAAAAATATATATATTTTTATAGTCTTAAAACAATTAAACTATCATTTAATTATCAGAAACAGAGATTCTACTTACTTTTTTTAAAAAATTATTTTTATAATTTGAAAATATTTAAACTATCATTCAAGTATCAGAAACACGCATCCTACTTAATTTTTTTTTTTAATTTTTTTTATAGTCTTAAAACATTTAAACTATTATTCAAATATCAGAAACGGAGATCCTACTTACTTTTTTTAAAAAATTATTTTTATAATTTGAAAACATTTAAACTATCTTTCAAGTATTAGAAACAGAGATGCTACTTAAGTTTTTTAAAAATATTGTTTTTATAATTTAAAAACATTTAAACAATCTTTTAAGTATAAGAAAAAGGAATCCGACTTACTTTTAAAAAAAATTGTTTTTATAGTATTAACATATTTAAACTATCTTTCAAGTTTAAGAAAAAAAGATCCTACTTACTTTTAAAAAAATATATATTTTTATAGTCTTAAAACAATTAAACTATCATTTAATTATCAGAAACAGAGATTCTACTTACTTTTTTAAAAATATTATTTTTATAATTTGAAAATATTTAAACTATCATTCAAGTATCAGAAACACGCATCCTACTTATTTTTTTTTTTAATTATTTTTATAGTCTTAAAACATTTAAACTATCATTCAAATATCAGAAACAAAGATCCTACTTACTTTTTTTAAAACATTATTTTTATAATTTGAAAACATTTAAACTATCTTTCAAGTATTAGAAACAGAGATGCCACTTAAGTATTTTAAAAAATTGTTTTTATAATTTAAAAACATTTAAACAATCTTTTAAGTATAAGAAACAGGAATCCTACTTACATTTTAAAAAAATTGTTTTTATAGTATTAAAATATTTAAACTATCTTTCAAGTTTGAGAAAAAAAGATCCTACTTACTTTTAAAAAAAAATATATTTTTATAGTCTTAAAACAATTAAACTATCATTTAATTATCAGAAACAGAGATTCTACTTATTTTTTTTAAAAAATTATTTTTATAATTTGAAAATATTTAAACTATCATTCAAGTATCAGAAACACACATCCTACTTATTTTTTTTTAATTATTTTTATAGTCTTAAAACATTTAAACTATCATTCAAATATCAGAAACAGAGATCCTACTTACTTTTTTAAAAAAATTATTTTTATAATTTGAAAACATTTAAACTATCTTTCAAGTATTAGAAACAGAGATGCTACTTAAGTTTTTTAAAAAATTGTTTTTATAATTTAAAAACATTTCAACAATCTTTTAAGTATAAAAAACAGGAATCCTACTTACTTTTTTTTAAAAAATGTTTTTATAATATTAAAACATTTAAACTATCATTCAAGTATCAAAAACAAAAATTCTACTTACTTTTTTTAAAAAATTGATTTTCTAATTTGAAAACATTTAAACTATCTTTCAAGTATCAGAAACAGAGATCCTACTTACTTTTTTTAAAAAATTATTTTTTCAAATTTAAAACCTTTAAACTATCATCCAAGTATCAGAAACACACATCCTACTTACTTTTTTAAAAAAACATTTGTTTTTATTCTTTTAAAACATTTAAGATATCATTTAAGTAACATAAACAGAGATCCCACTTACTTTTTTCAAAAAATTATTTTTATAATTTTAAAAAATTTAAACTATCAATCAAGTATCAGAAACAGAGATGCTAATTACTTTTTAAAAAAATTGTTTTTATAGTTTAAAAACATTTAAACAATCTTTTAAGTATCAGAAACAGAAATCTTACTTACTTTTTTTAAAAAATTGTTTTTATAATATTAAAACATTTAAACTATCATTGAAGTATCAGAAACATAAATTCTACTTACTTTTATAAAAAAATTGATTTTCTAATTTAAAAACTTTTAAACTATTTTTCAAGTATCAGAAACAGAGATCCTACTTACTTTTTTTAAAAAATTATTTTTTCAAATTTAAAACCTTTAAACTATCATTCGAGTATCAGAAACACATATACTACTTACATTTTTTTTTTTTAAAAAAATTGTTTTTATTCTTTTAAAACATTTAAACTGTCTTTCATGTATCAGAAATAGAGGTCCTGCTTAATATTTTTAAAAATATTTTTTCAATTTTAAAACCTTCAAAACTATGTTTCAAGTATCAGACACAGAGATTCTACTTACTTTTTTAAAAAAATTATTTTTATAATTTGAAAATATTTAAACTATCATTCAAGTATCAGAAACACACATCCTACTTATTTTTTTTTTTAATTATTTTTATAGTCTTAAAACATTTAAACTATCATTCAAATATCAGAAACAGAGATCCAACTTACTTTTTTTAAAAAATTATTTTTATAATTTGAAAACATTTAAACTATCTTTCAAGTATCAGAAACAGAAATTCTACTTTTCTAAAAAATTTGATTTTCTAATTTGAAAACTTTTAAAAATTTGTTTTTATTCTTTGAAAACATTTAAACTATCATTCAAGTATCAGAAACACACATCCTACTTTTTTTGTTTTAAAAATTTTGTAATTTGAAAACATTTAAACTATCATTCAAGTATCAGAAATAGAAATTCTACTTTTCTAAAAAATTTGATTTTCTAATTTGAAAACTTTTAAACTATTTTTCAAGTATCAGAAACAAAGATCCTACTTACTTTTTTTAACAAATTATTTTTTCAATTTTAAAACTTTTAAACTATCATTCAAGTATCAGAAACACACATCCTACTTATGTTTTTTTAAAAAATTTGTTTTTATTCTTTGAAAACATTTAAATTATCATTTAAGTATCAGAAACAGAGATCCTACTTACTTTTTTTTAAAAAATATTTTTATAATTTGAAAACATTTAAACTATCATTCAAGTATCAGAAACAAAGATGCTACTTAATTTTTTTTTTTTTAAATGTTTTTATAATTTAAAAACATTTAAACAATCTTTGAAGTATCAGAAAGAGGAATCCTACTTACTTTTTTTAAGAAATTGTTTTTATAATATTAAAACATTTAAACTATCATTCAAGTATCAGAAACAAAAATTATACTTACTTTTTTTAAAAAATTGATTTTCTAATTTGAAAACATTTAAACTATCTTTCAAGTATCAGAAACAGAGATCCTACTTGCTTTTTAAAAGAAATTAGTTATTCATTTTTTTAACACCTTTAAACTATCATTCAAGTATCAGAAACACACATACTACTAACTTTTTTTAAAAAAATTATTTTTATTCTTTGAAAACATTTAAATTATCATTTAAGTATCAGAAACAGAGATCCTATTTACTTTTTTTAAAAAAACTGTTTTTCTAATTTGAAAACTTTTAAACTATTTTTGAAGTATCAGAAACAGAGATCCTATTTACTTTTTTAAAAAAATTATTTTTATAGTCTTAAAAGATTTACACTATCATTCAAGTATCAGAAACAGAGATCCTACTTACTCTTTTTAAAAAATTATTTTTATAATTTTAAAACATTTAAATTGTCATTCAAGTATTAGAAACACACATCCTACTTACTTTTTTTAAAAATTTTATTTTTATTCTTTTAAAAGATTTAAATTATCATTTTAGTATTAGAAACAAAGATCGTACTTATTTTTTTAAAAAAATTATTTTTATAATTTAAACAATCTTTCAAGTATCATAAACAGAAATCATACTTACTTTTTTTAAAAAATTATTTTTATAATTTGAAAACATTTAAACTATCAATCAAGTATCAGAAACAGAGATCCTACTTACTTTTTTTAAAAAAATATTTTTTCAATTTTAAATACTTTAAACTATCATTCAAGTATCAAAAACACACATCCTACTTACTTTTTTTAAAAAATTGTTTTTATAATATTAAAACATTTAAACTATCATTCAAGTATCAGAAACAGAGATGCTACTTACTTTTTTTAAAAAATTGATTTTCTAATTTGAAAACTTTTAAACTATTTTTCAAGTATCAGAAACAGAGATCCTACTTACTTTTTTTAAAAAAAACATTTTTTCAATTTTAAATACTTTAAACTATCATTCAAGTATCAGAAACACACATCCTACTTACTTTTTTTTAAAAAATTGTTTTTATTCTTTTAAAACATTAAAATTATCATTTCAGTATCAGAAACAGAGATCCTACTTACTTTTTTAAAAAAATTATTTTTATAATTTTAAAACATTTAAACTATCATTCAAGTATCAGAAACAGAGATCCTACTTACTTTTTTTTTTTTGAAAAATTATTTTTATAATTTGAAAACATTTAAACTATCATTCAAGTATCAGAAACAGAGATGCTACTTAATTTTTTTAAAAAAATGTTTTTATAATTGAAAAACATTTAAACAATCTTTGAAGTATCAGAAACAGGAATCCTACTTACTTTTTTTAAGAAATTGTTTATATAATATTAAAACATTTAAACTATCAGTCAAGTATCAGAAAAAAAAAATTCTACTTACTTTTTTTAATAAATTGATTTTCTAATTTGAAAACGTTTAAACTATCTTTCAAGTATCAGAAACAGAGATCCTACTTGCTTTTTTAAAAAACATATTTTTTTCAATTTTAAAACCTTTAAACTATCATTCAAGTATCAGAAACACACATCCTACTTACTTTTTTTTAAAAATTGTTTTTATTATTAGAAAACATTTAAATTATCATTTCAGTATCAGAAACAGAGATCCTACTTACTTTTTTTAAAAAACAAATTTTGTAATTTGAAAACATTTAAACTATCATTCAAGTATTAGAAACAGAAATTCTACTTACGTTTTTTAAAAAATTGATTTTCTATTTTGAAAACTTTTAAACTATTTTTCAATTATCAGAAATAGAGATCCTACTTACTTTTTTAAAAAAATTATTTTTTTCATTTTTTAAAACCTTTAAACTATCATTCAAGTATCAGAAACACACATCCTACGTACTTTTTTTAAAAATTTTGTTTTTATTCTTTTAAAACATTTAAACCGTCTTTCAAGTATCAGAAACAAAGGTCCTACTTAATTTTTTTTAAAAATATTTTTTCAATTTTAAAACCTTCAAAACTATCATTCAAGTATTAGAAACACACATCCTACATACTTTTTTAAAAAAATATTTT
The DNA here is from genome assembly GCA_030145905.1 of Populus davidiana. Taxonomy (NCBI): domain Eukaryota; kingdom Viridiplantae; phylum Streptophyta; class Magnoliopsida; order Malpighiales; family Salicaceae; genus Populus; species Populus davidiana. Next base: position 2,114,429 of record CM057802.1, on the reverse strand, counting down.
TATTCTTTTAAAACATTCAAACCATCTTTCAAGTATCAGAAACAAAGATCCTACTTATCTTTTTTAAAAATTGTTTTTATAGTCTTAAAACATTTAAACTATCTTTCAAGTTTGAGAAACAAAGATCCTACTTACTTTTTTTAAAAAATTGTTTTTATAATATCAAAACATTTAAACTATCATTCAAGTATCAGAAACAGAAATGCTACTTACTTTTTTAAAAAAATTGATTTTCTAATTTGAAAACTTTTAAACTATTTTTGAAGTATCAGAAACAGAGATCCTACTTACTTTTTTTAAAAAAATATTTTTTCAATTTTAAATACTTTAAACTATCATTCAAGTATCAAAAACACACATCCTACTTACTTTTTTTAAAAAATTGTTTTTATAATATTAAAACATTTAAACTATCATTCAAGTATCAGAAACAGAAATGCTACTTACTTTTTTAAAAAAATTGATTTTCTAATTAGAAAACTTTTAAACTATTTTTCAAGTATCAGAAACAGAGATCCTACTTACTTTTTTTAAAAAAATATTTTTTCAATTTTAAATACTTTAAACTATCATTCAAGTATCAGAAACACACATCCTACTTACTTTTTTTTTTAAAAAATTGTTTTTATTCTTTTAAAACATTTAAATTATCATTTAAGTATGAGAAACAGAGATCCTACTTACTTTTTTTAAAAAAATTATTTTTATAATTTGAAAACATTTAAACTATCATTCAAGTATCAGAAACAGAGATGCTATTTACATTTTTTTTTAAATTGTTCTTATATTATTAAAACATTTAAACTATCATTCAAGTATCAGAAACAGAAATTCTACTTACTTTTTTTAAAAAATTGATTTTCTAATTTGAAAACGTTTAAACCATCTTTCAAGTATCAGAAACAGAGATCCTACTTCCTTTTTAAAAAAATTATTTTTTCAATTTTATAACCTTTAAACTATCTTTCCAGTATCAGAAAAAGAGATCCTACTTACTTTTTTTTAAAAAAATATTTTTATAATTTGAAAACATTTAAACTATCATTCAAGTATCAGAAACAGAGATCCTACTTACTTTTTTCAAAAAAATATTTTTATAATTTGAAAACATTTAAACTATCATTCAAGTATCAAAAACAGAGATGCTACTTACTTTTTTAAAAAAATTCTTTTTATAATTTAAAAACATTTAAACAATCTTATAAGTATCAGAAACAGAAATCCTACTTACTTTTTTTAAAAAATTGTTATTATAATATTAAAACATTTAAACTATCATTCAAGTATCAGAAACAGAAATTCTACTTACCTTTTTTAAAAAATTTATTTTCTAATTTGAAAACTTTTAAACTATTTTTCAAGTATCAGAAACAGATATCCTACTTACTTTTTGTAAAAAAGTATTTTTTTCAATTTTAAAACCTTTAAACTATCATTCAAGTATCAGAAAAAGAGATTCTACTTATTTTTTTAAAAAAATTATTTTTACAGTTTTAAAACATTTAAACTATCATTCAAGTATCAGAAATTTACTTTTTTTAAAAAATTATTTTTATTCTTTTAAAACTTTTAAACCATCTTTCAAGTATCAGAAACGGAGATCCTACTTACTTTTTTGAAAAAATTATTTTTATACTTTGAAAACATTGAAACTATCAATCAAGTATCAGAAACATAGATGTTACTTCCTTTTTAAAAAAAAAACTGTTTTTCTAATTTGAAAACTTTTAAACTCTTTTTGAAGTATCAGAAACAGAGATCCTATTTACTTTTTAAAAAAAATTATTTTTATAGTCTTAAAAGATTTACACTATCATTCAAGTATCAGAAATAGAGATCCTACTTACTCTTTTTAAAAAATTATTTTTATAATTTTAAAACATTTAAACTGTCATTCAAGTATTAGAAACACACATCCTACTTACTTTTTTAAAAAAAAAATTGTTTTTATTCTTTTAAAAGATTTAAATTATCATTTTAGTATTAGAAACAAAGATCGTACTTATTTTTTTAAAAAAATTGTTTTTATAATTTAAACAATCTTTCAAGTATCATAAACAGAAATCATACTTACTTTTTTTAAAAAATTATTTTTATAATTTGAAAACATTTAAACTATCAATCAAGTATCAGAAACAGAGATGCTACTTACTTTTTTAAAAAAACTATTTTTCTAATTTGAAAAATTTTAAACTATTTTTCAAGTATTAGAAACAGAGATCCTACTTACTTTTTTAAAAAATTATTTATTCAATTTTAAAACCTTTAAACTATCATTCAAGAATCAGAAACACATATCCTACTTACTTTTTTAAAAAAATTTGTTTTTATTCTTTTAAAACATTAAAATTATCATTTCAGTATCAGAAACAGAGATCCTACTTACTTTTTTTAAAAAATTATTTTTATAATTTTAAAACATTTAAACTATCATTCAAGTATCAGAAACAGAGATCCTACTTACTTTTTTTTTTTTGAAAAATTATTTTTATAATTTGAAAACATTTAAACTATCATTCAAGTATCAGAAACAGAGATCCTACTTACTTTCTTTTTTTTGAAAAATTATTTTTATAATTTGAAAGCATTTAAACTATCATTCAAGTATCAGAAACAGAGATCCTACTTACTTTTTTTAAAACAATTATTTTTATAATTTGAAAACATTTAAACTATCAATCAAGTATCAGAAGCAGAGATGCTACTTACTTTTTTAAAAAAATTGTTTTTATAATTTAAAAACATGTAAACAATCATTCAAATATCAGAAACAGTTATCGTACTTACTTTTTTTTAAAAAATGTTTTTATAATATTAAAATATTTAAAATATCATTCAAGTATCAGAAACAGAACTGCCACTTACTTTTTAAAATAAATTGATTTTCTAATTTGAAAACATTTAAACTATTTTTCAAGTATCAGAAATAGAGATCCTACTTACATTTTTTAAAAAATTATTTTTTCAATTTTAAAACCTTTAAACTATCATTCAAGTATCAGAAATACATATCCTACTTACTTTTTAAAAAAAAATTGTTTTTATTCTTTCAAAACATTTAAATTATCATTGAAGTATCACAAACAGAGATCCTACTTACTTTTTTAAAAAAATTATTTTTATATTTTGAAAACATTTAAACTATCATTCAAGTATCAGAAACAGAGATGCTACTTACTTTTTTTTAAAAAAAATTATAATTTAAAAACATTTAAACAATTTTTTTAGTATCAGAAACAGAAATCCTACTTACTTTTTTTAAAAAATTGTTTTTATAATATTAAAACATTTAAACTATCATTCAAGTATTAGAAACAGAAATTCTACTTACTTTTTTTAAAAAATTGATTTTCTAATTTGAAAACTTTTAAACTATTTTTCAAGTATCAGAAACAGAGATCCTACTTGCTTTTTTAACAAATATATTTTTTTCATTTTTAAAACCTTTAAACTATCATTCAAGTATCAGAAACACACATCCTACTTACTTCTTTTTTTAAAAAAAAAAATTTATAGTATTAAACATTTAAACTATCTTCCAAGTATGAGAAACAAATATTCTACTTAATTTTTTTAAAAAATATTTTTATAATTTTAAAACATTTGAATGATCATTCAACTATCAGAAAAAAAAACATCTTATTTACTCTTTTTTTAAAAAAATTATTTTTACTCTTTTAAAACATTTAAACCATTTTTCAGGTATCAGAAACAGAGATCCTACTTAATTTTTTTAAAAATTATTTTTATAGTCTTAAAAGAATTAAACTATCATTGAAGTATCAGAAACAGAGATCCTACTTACTTTTTTTAAAAAATTATTTTTATAATTTTAAAACATTGAAACTATCCTTCAAGTATGAGAAACAGAGATGCTACTTACTTTTTAAAAAAATATATTTTTTTAATTTAAAAACATTTAAACAATCTTTCAAGAGTCAGAAACAGAAATCGTACTTACTTTTTTTGAAAAAAATATTTTTATAATGTTACAACAGTTAAACGATCATTCAAGTATCAGAAACACACATCCTACATACTTTTTTAAAACTATTTATTTTTATTCTTTTAAAACATTTAAACTATCTTTCATGTATTAGACACACAGATTCTGCTTACTGTTTTAAAAAAATTATTTTATAGTCTTAAAACATTTACACTATCATTCAAGTATCACAAACAGAGATCCAACTTACTTTTTAAAAAAAAAATTATTTTCATACTTTGAAAACATTTAAACTATCATTCAAGTATTAGAAATAGAGATCCAACTTACTTTTTTTCAAAAATTATTTTCATAATTTGAAAACATTTAAACTATCATTCAAGTATGAGAAATAGAGATCATACTTACTTTTTAAAACAAATTATTTTTATAATTTTAAAATATTTAAAGTTTCATTTAAGTATCAGAAACAAAGATCTTACTTCCTTTTAAAAAAAAAAATATTTTTATAATTTTAAAACATTTAAACGATCATTCAAGTATCAGAAACAAACATCCTACTTATTTTTTTTTTTAAAAAATTTATTTTTATTCTCTTAAAACATTTGAACCATCTTCCAAGTATCAGAAACATAGATCCTACTTACTTTTTTTAAAAAAATATTTTTATAATTTTAAAACATTCAAAGTATCTTTCAAGTACTAGACACAGAGATCCTACTTACTTTTTTTAAAAAATAAATTAAAATTTTAAAACATTTAAACTATCTTTCATATATCAGACACAAATATATTACTTACTTTTAAAAAAAAAATTATTTTTACAAAATTAAAACATTTAAATCATATTTCAAGTATCAGAAACGAAGATTGTACTAATTTTTTAAAAAAATTTATTTTTATAATTTGAAAACATTTAAACTATCATTCAAGTATCAGAAACATATATACTACTTACTTTTTAAAAAAAAATTAAAAATTTTAAAACATTTAAACTATCATTCAAATATCAGAAACAAAGATACAACTTAATTTTTTTAAAAAATTATTTTTACAATATTAAAACATTTAAATTATCTTTCAAGTATCAGAAACAGAGAACCTATTTACTTTTTTTAAAAAATTATTTTTATTGTTTTAAAACCTTTAAACCATCTTTCAAATATCAGAAACAGAGATCCTACTTACTTTTTTTTAACAAATTATTTTTATAATTTTAAAAATTTTAAACTATCATTCAAGTATCAGAAACAGAGATCCTACTTTCTTTTTTTAAAAAATTATTTTTATAATTTTAACACATTTAAACGATCATTCAAGTATCAGAAACAAACATCCTACTTATTTTTAAAAACATTTAAACCATCTTTCAAGTATCAGAAACAGAGAACGTCCTTACTTTTTTTTAAAAAATTATTTTTATAATTTTAAAACATTGAAACTATAATTCAAGTATGAGAAACAGAGATTTCACTTTTTTTTTTAAAAAAAATTATGTTTTGAAACCATTTAAACTATCTTTCAAGTATCAGAAATAGAGATTCCACTTACTTTTTTATAAAAATTATTTTTATAATTTGAAAACATATAAACTATCACTCAAGTATCAGAAACAGAGAGACAACTTACTTTTTTTTAAAAATTATTTTTATAATTTTAAAACATTTAAACTATCATTCAAGTATCAGAAACAGAAATCTTACTTACTTTTTTAAAAAAACAAATTAAAATTTTAAAACATTTAAACTATCATTCTAGTATCAGAAACATAGATCCTACTTACTTTAAAAAAAACAAATTAAAATTTTAAAACATTTAAACTATCATTCGAGTATTAGAAACAGAGATCCTACTTACTTTTTTTTAAAAAATTATTTTTACAATATTAAAACATTTAAACTATCTTCCATGTATCAGACACAGAGATCTTACTTTGTTTTTTTTAAAAAATTATTTTAACATTTTTAAAACTTTCAAACTATCTTTCAAGTTTCAGACACAAGATGCTACTTACTTTGTTAAAAAAATTATTTTTATACTTTCAAAATATTTAAACTATCATTCAAGTATCAGAAACAGAGATTCTACTTAGTTTTTTTTTTAATTATTTTTATAATATGAAAACATTTAAACTATCTTTCAAGTATTAAAAACAGAGATACTACTTACTATTTTTAAAAAATTATTTTATAATTTTAAAATATTTAAACTATCTTTCATGTATCAGACATAGAGATTTTACTTCCTTTTTTTAGAAAATTATTTTTATATTTTTAAAACATTCAAACTATCTTTCAAGTTTCAGACATAGAGATTCTAGTTACTTTTTTTTTTAAAATGTTTTTATAATTTCAAAACATTTAAACTATCATTCAAGAATCAAAAATAGAGATCATATTTACTTTTTTTTAAAAAATATATTTTTATTCTTTTAAAACTTTTAAACCATCTTTCAAGTATCAGAAACGGAGATCCTACTTACTTTTTTGAAAAAAATTATTTTTATAATTATAAAACTTTTAAACTATCATTCAAGTATTAGTAAGAGAGATACTGCTTACCTTTTTTAAAAAAATATTTTTATAATTTGAAAACATTTAAATTATCATTCAAGTATCAGAAACAGAGATCCTATTTACTCTTTTTTTAAAAAAAAAAATTTAAATTTTAAAACATTTAACCTATCATTCAGGTATCAGAAACAAAGATCCTACTTGTTTAAAAATTTTATTTTTACAATATTAAAACATTTAAACTACCTTTCATATATCAGATACAAAGATCATACTTATTTTTTTAAAAAAATTATTTTTATTCTTTTAAAACAATTAAACCATCTTTCAAGTATCAGAAACAGAGATCCTACTTATTTTTCTAAAAAAATTATTTTTATAATTTTAAAACTTTTAAACTATCATTCAAGTATCTGAAATAGAGATCCTACTTACTTTTTTTTTTTTATAAAACAAATTTAAAATTTGAAAACATTTAAACTATCATTCAAGTATTAGAAACAAAGATCCTATTTACTTTTAAAAAAAAATTATTTATTCTTTTAAAACTTTTAAACCATCTTTCAAGTATTAAAAACAGAGATACTACTTAATATTTTTAAAACATTATTTTTATAATTTTAAAACATTTAAACTATCTTTATGTATCAGACATAGAGATTTTACTTCCTTTTTTTAGAAAATTATTTTTATATTTTTAAAATATTCAAACTATCTTTCAAGTTTCAGACAGAGAGATTCTAGTTACTTTTTTTTAAAAAAAATATATTTTTATAATTTCAAAACATTTAAACTATCATTCAAGTATCAGAAACAGAGATCATATTTACTTTTTTTAAAAAATTATTTTTATTCTTTTAAACCATCTTTCAAGTATCAGAAACGGAGATCCAATTTACTTTTTTGAAAAAAAAAGTTTATAATTTTAAAACTTTTAAACTATCATTCAAGTATTAGTAATAGAGATACTGCTTAACTTTTTTTAAAAATTATTTTTAAAATTTGAAAACATTTAAACTATCATTCAAGTATCAAAAATAGAGATCTTATTTACTTCTTTTGTTAAAAAAAAAAAAAATTAAAATTTTAAAACATAAAACCTATCATTCAAGTATCAGAAACAAAGATCCTACTTACTTGTTTAAAAACTTTATTTTTACAATATTAAAACATTTAAACTACCTGTCATATATCATATATAGAGATCCTACTGACTTTTTATAAAAAATTATTTTTATTTTTTTAAAACATTTAAACCATCTTTCAAGTATCAAAAATAGAGATCTTATTTACTTCTTTTGTTAAAAAAAAAAAAAATTTAAAATTTTAAAACATAAAACCTATCATTCAAGTATCAGAAACAAAGATCCTACTTACTTGTTTAAAAACTTTATTTTTACAATATTAAAACATTTAAACTACCTGTCATATATCATATATAGAGATCCTACTGACTTTTTATAAAAAAATATTTTTATTTTTTTAAAACATTTAAACCATCTTTCAAGTATCAGAAACAGAGATCGTACTTATTTTTTCTAAAAAAATTATTTTTATAATTTTAAAACATTTAAACTATCATTCAAGTATCAGAAATAGAGATCCTACTTACTTTTTTAAAAAACAAATTAAAATTTTAAATCATTTAAACTATCATTCAAATATTAGAAACAGAGAGACAACTTACTTTTTAAAAAATTATTTTTATAATTTTAAAATATTTAAACCATCTTTCAAGTATCAGAAATAGAGAACCTACTTAGTTTTCTAAAAAATTATTTTTACAATAATAAAACATTTAAACTATCATTCAAGAATCAGAAACAGAGATTCTATTTACTTTTTTTAAAAAAATATTTTTATTATTTTAAAACATTTAAACCATCTTTCAAGTATCAGAAACAAAGATATTGCTTACTTTTTTAAAAAAATTATTTTTATAATTTGAAAACATTTAAACTATAATTCAAGTATCAGAAACAAAGATTGTACTTACTTTAACAAAAAAATTATTTTTACAATATTAAAACATTTAAATTATTTTTCAAGTATCAGAAACGGAGATCATATTTACTTTTTTTTTTTAAAAAAAAAAACAAATTTAAAATTTTAAAACATAAAACCTATCATTCAAGTATCAGAAACAGAGATCCTACTTACTTGTTTAAAAAATTTATTTTTACAATATTAAAACATTTAAACTACCTTTCATATATCAGATACAGAGATCCTACTGACTTTTTTAAAAAAATTATTTTTATTCTTTTGAAACATTTAAACCATCTTTCAAGTATCAGAAACAGAGATCGTACTTATTTTTTCTAAAAAAATTATTTTTATAATTTTAAAACATTTAAACTATCATTCAAGTATCAGAAATAGAGATCCTACTTACTTTTTTTAAAAAACAAATTAAAATTTTAAATCATTTAAACTATCATTCAAATGTTAGAAACAGAGAGACAACTTACTTTTTTTAAAAAGTTATTTTTATAATTTTAAAACATTTAAACCATCTTTCAAGTATCAGAAACGGAGATCCTACTTACTTTTTTTAAAAAATTATTTTTATAATTTTAAAACATTTAAACTATCATTCAAGTATCAGAAACAGAGATCATATTTACTTTTTTAGAAAAATTATTTTTATTCTTTTAAAACTTTTAAACCATCTTTCAAGTATCAGAAACGGAGATCCAATTTACTTTTTTGAAAAAAAAAATTTATAATTTTAAAACATTTAAACTATCATTCAAGTATCAGAAACAGAGATCATATTTACTTTTTATAAAACAATATTTTTATTCTTTTAAAACATTTAAACCATCTTTCAAGTATCAGAAACAGAGATTATTTAATTTCATGATAAAAGAAGTACATTGTAAATCTTTTTAAAATATAAAAATAATAAAGAAAAAAAGTAATTAGCGTTTCTGTTTATGATACTTTAATGATAGTATAAAAGTTTTAAAATTCTAAAAATAATTGATATAAAAAATTAAGTGTTATTTCATTTTATGATAATTGAAGTACATTGTAAATATTTTTAAAATATAAAATTAATAAAGGAAAAAAGTAATTAGCATTTTGTTTATGATACTTTAATGATAGTATGAAAGTTTTAAAATTATAAAAAAAATTAATAAAAAAAGTAAGTAATATTTCATTTCATGATAAATGAAGTACGTTGTAAATATTTTTAAAATATAAAAATAATAAAGGAAAAAAGTAATTAGCATTTATGTTTATGATACTTGAATTATAGTATAAAAGTTCTAAAAGAATAAAAATAATTCATAAAAAAAACTAAGTATTATTTCATTTCATGATAAAAGAAGTACATTGTAAATATTTTTAAATTTATAAAAATAATAAAGAAAAAAGTAATTAGTATTTCTGTTTATGATACTTTAATGATAGTATGAAAGTTTTAAAATTCTAAAAATAATTAATAAAAAAAAGTAGGTAACATTTCTGGTAATGATAAATGAAGTACATTCTAAATGTTTTCAAAATATAAAAATAATAAAGAAAAAAAGTAATTAGCATTTCTGTTTATGATACTTTAATAATAGTATAAAGGTTTTAAAATAATAAAAATAATTTATATAAAAAGTAAGTATTATTTCATTTCATGACAAAAGAAGTACATTGTAAATGTTTTTAAAATATAAAAATATTAAAGAAAAAAAGTAATTAGCATTTCTATTTATGATACTTTAATAATAGTATAAAGGTTTTAAAATAATAAAAATAATTTATAAAAAAGTAAGTATTATTTCATTTCATGACAAAAGAAGTACATTGTAAATGTTTTTAAAATATAAAAATATTAAAGAAAAAAAGTAATTAGCATTTCTGTTTATGATACTTTAATGATAATATTAAAGTTTTAAAATTCTAAAAATAATTCATAAAACAAAGTAAGTAACATTTCTTGTTATGATAAATGAAGTACATTCTAAATGTTTTCAAAATATAAAAATAATAAAGAAAAAGAGTTATTAGCATTTCTATTTATGATACTTTAATTATAGTATAAAGGTTTTAAAATAATAAAAATAATTTATAAAAAAAGTAAGTATTATTTCATTTCATGACAAAAGAAGTACATTGTAAATGTTTTTAAAATATAAAAATAATAAAGAAAAAAAGTAATTAGCATTTCTATTTATGATACTTTAATGATAGTATGAAAGTTTTAAAATTCTAAAAATAATTCATAAAACAAAGTAAGTAACATTTCTGGTTATGATAAATGAAGTACATTCTAAATGTTTTCAAAATATAAAAATAATAAAGAAAAAGAGTTATTAGCATTTCTATTTATGATACTTTAATTATAGTATAAAGGTTTTAAAATAATAAAAATAATTTATAAAAAAAGTAAGTATTATTTCATTTCATGACAAAAGAAGTACATTGTAAATGTTTTTAAAATATAAAAATAATAAAGAAAAAAAGTAATTAGCATTTCTGTTTATGATACTTTAATGATAGTATGAAAGTTTTAAAATTCTAAAAAAAATTAATAAAAAAAAGTAAGTAGCATTTCTGGTTATGATAATTGAAATATACTGTAAATGATTTCTAATTATAAAAATAATATATATAAAAAGTAATTAGCGTTTATGTTTATGATTCTTGAATGATAGTAGAAAGGTTTTAAAATATTAAAAATAATTTATATAAAAAAGTAAGTATTATTTCATTTTATGATAAATGAAGTACATTGTAAATGTTTTTAAAATAGAAAAATAATAAAGAAAAAAAGTAATTAGCATTTCTGTTTATGATACTTTAATGATAGTATGAAAGTTTTAAAATTCTAAAAAACATTAATAAAAAAAAGTAAGTAGCATTTCTGATTATGATAATTGAAATATACTGTAAATGATTTCTAATTATAAAAATAATATATATAAAAAGTAATTAGCGTTTATGTTTATGATTCTTGAATGATAGTAGAAAGGTTTTAAAATATTAAAAATAATTTATATAAAAAAGTAAGTATTATTTCATTTTATGATAAATGAAGTACATTGTAAATGTTTTTAAAATAGAAAAATAATAAAGAAAAAAAGTAATTAGCATTTCTGTTTATGATACTTTAATGATAGTATGAAAGTTTTAAAATTCTAAAAAACATTAATAAAAAAAAGTAAGTAGCATTTCTGTTTATGATAATTGAAGTATACTGTAAATGTTTTCTAATTATAAAAATAATATATATAAAAAGTAATTAGCGTTTATGTTTATGATACTTGAATGATAGTAGAAAGGTTTTAAAATATTAAAAATAATTTATAAAAAAAAGTAAGTATTATTTCATTTTATGATAAATGAAGTACATTGTAAATGTTTTTAAAATATAAAAATAATAAAGAAAAAAAGTACTTAGCATTTCTGTTTATGATACTTGAGTTATAGTATAAAAGTTCTAAAAGAATAAAAATAATTTATATAAAAAAGTAAGTATTATTTCATTTCATGATAAATGAATTACATTGTAAATGTTTTTAAAATATAAAAATAATAAAGAAAAAAATTAATTAGCATTTATGTTTATGATACTTTAATGATAGTATGAAAGTTTTAAAATTCTAAAAACAATTAATAAAAAAAAAGTAAGTAGCATTTATGGTTATGATAATTGAAGTATACTGTAAATGTTTTCTAATTATAAAAATAATATATATAAAAAGTAATTAGCGTTTATGTTTATGATACTTGAATGATAGTAGAAAGGTTTTAAAATAATAAAAATAATTTATAAAAAAAGTAAGTATTATTTCATTTCATGACAAAAGAAGTACATTGTAAATGTTTTTAAAATATAAAAATATTAAAGAAAAAAAGTAATTAGCATTTCTGTTTATGATACTTTAATGATAGTATGAAAGTTTTAAAATTCTAAAAAAAATTAATAAAAAAAAGTAAGTAGCATTTCTGGTTATGATAATTAAAGTATACTGTAAATGATTTCTAATTATAAAAATAATATATATAAAAAGTAATTAGCGGTTATGTTTATGATTCTTGAATGATAGTAGAAAGGTTTTAAAATATTAAAAATAATTTATAAAAAAAAAATAAGTAACATTTCTGTTTATGATACTTTAATGATAGTATAAAGGTTTTAAAATTCTAAAACTAATTCATAAAAAAAGGAAAGTAGCATTTCTCGTTATGATAAATGAAGTACATTGTAAATGTTTTTAAAATAGAAAAATAATAAAGAAAAAAAGTAATTAGCATTTCTATGTATGCTACTTGAATTATAGTACCAAAATTTTAAAATAATAAAAATAATTGATAAAAAAAAGTAAGTATTATTTCATTTTATGATAAATGAAGTACATTGTAAATGTTTTTAAAATAGAAAAATAATAAAGAAAAAAAGTAATTAGCATTTCTGTTTATGATACTTTAATGATAGTATGAAAGTTTTAAAATTCTAAAAAAAACTAATAAAAAAAAGTAAGTAGCATTTCTGGTTATGATAATTGAAGTATACTGTAAATGTTTTCTAATTATAAAAATAATATATATGTCATAACCCAATTTCGGGTTATTCCCCAAAATTTACTTTTAAAAAAAAATAAAAATCAAAAAATAGAATAAAGGCTGGCACTGTGGAGAAAGCCGATAAAAAAAAATTGCAAAAATAGGCAAAAAATCGAAGGTCAAATTAAATGCATATTCGAAGGTCAAATTAGATGATTATTGGATGGATTTGCATAAACATTAAGTCCAATAACATAATTAAATTTTTAATGGGCCAATTTGATTTAATCATGGGCCAAATTAAATTTTAATTATGTTTAAGAATTAATTTAGGTCTAATTGAAGGATTTAATTAAGTGCAAGGACTTAATTATACTTTAAATGGGTCAAATTAATTTGGGGGCTTAATTGGTGAAAAATTAAGTTTGGGAGCTTAATTTGGACTGAATTGAAAAGATTGAAATTTTAAGATCAAATTTAATTTTTACCAAGTGAATTGAACACAAAAATTGAAGGACCAATTTGGAAGCCCGAAAAAAATATTTTGCCTATAAATAACAGCCTACAAAAATCAGTAGGGGGGGTTTTTTCATTTTGAAGGGGGTAATTTTGACACTTTTATAAGAAAAAAAAACACAGAAACCCTAACTCTTAAAATCTCTTTCAGACCCAGCCGCCGCTGCCCACCAGAGAAATTTTTCTTCTCTGCAAACAGCTCCCCCGGGTGGTGGTTTTCATTTTTTCAGACCCGGCTGGTCTGATTTGGTTTCTTCCTCTCTCCCAGCCAATTAGCCCCGCTGGTTGAAACCAAACACACAGCCCCCCTAGTTTTATTTTTTAGCCGGCTGCGAGAGAAAGACCTCCTCTCCTCTAGTCGTTGCCTTCCTTCTCCTCCAAAGAGACCAAAGCAAAGACCTCCCCTCAGCACCGGGGCTACTCCCTTCCTCCCTGTCGAAAACAGAGACCGGCCACCCGCTTGCCTAAAAAAACAGAGCCGCCTCCCAATCTTTCCTCCTCTCGGCCAAAACCGAACAGCGGCCCCCCAACCTGCAGAAAGAAAAAACCGGAGAACACCTCACGATTCTCTCCCCGCCGTTCACTACCCACCAACAGCACCACTCTCCTTTCCCCACGGAGAACCAGCCACAACTCTTCTCCCCCGCGGGTTTGATTTATTTTTCTCTTCTTTCCCACAGCTTCCAGCTCCGGCGCCTCCCAGGTCACGATCTCCTCCTCAGCCACGGCTGCTTCTCCTTCGGTTTCCTTCCACAGCAGCGACGACCAAACAGATCCAGCGCCGGGGCAACACCGTCATCATCTCCTTCAACCGGTGGCAGACCCACGATTCCCTCTTCCATCGCAGCAACGCCCGGCGAGCCACCCAACACTCTGCCATCTGAAGAACGAAGGAGCAGCCACCGGAATAGAAGGATTTGATTGCAGATCTAAAAAAGGAAAAAAACGAAACTGATCTAAAAGAAAAAAACAAAGTAAAACCGACTGCTCTGTGTTTTTCTTGTGTTTGCAGGTGACCGGACTCTCACCGCCGGTTGAAAATTGAAGAGGAGAAGAAGCCGCTCCAGGCGCCTCTGTTTTCTCAGTTTCCACCGGCGGCGCGTGGGTTCACGCGCCGCCACTGTTCAGACAATTCCAGAAGCGTTCCTATGCAATTCCTGGAGTTTTGGGGGACTATTTTGTAAATTTCAAATTAATTCATGTAATTTTTATTTTGTTGTTTGGAATTTGTTTTTTGTAAATGTCAATGTAAAAGACAAGAAAAAGAAAGAAATATATAATAAAAAATGCATGTGTACATTTGTTTAATGAATTTTTTTTTATGATGAGACAACAAAGAATAAAGAAGGATTTAATATTTTGATTGGATCACGGTGTAGAAGTACAAACTTGTACGGAAGTTGTATTTCTAAAATCCGATGAAAAGACAAAATTTTTAAAACTTCTTTAATACATCAAGTCCACGAAGCAGCTTACCTCAGGTAGGGTGCGTTAGGGGTGCTAATACCTTCCCTAACCGCAATCAGTCCCTTACCCGCGAATCTCTGACAAGACCAGTCCACCCGGGTTTCCTAGTAACCCTCAATTAAATACTAGGTGGCGACTCCTAATGAACCAAATCAAGCAATACAACAACGAGACGATAATCGCCAGCTGATGCCGTGCGCGTGGATTTTTCGACGTGCGACAATATATAAAAAGTAATTAGCATTTCTGTTTATGATACTTGAATTATAGTATAAAAGTTCTAAAATAATAAAAATAATTTATATATAAAAAAGTAAGTATTATTTCATTTCATGATAAATGAAGTACATTGTAAATGTTTTTAAAATAGAAAAATAATAAAGAAAAAAAGTAATTAGCATTTCTATGTAAGATACTTGAATTATAGTACCAAAGTTTTAAAATTCTAAAAATAATTCATAAAAAAAAGTAAGTATTATTTCATTTCATGATAAAAGAAGTACATTGTAAATGTTTTTAAAATAAAAAAATAATAAAGAAAAAAAGTAATTAGCATTTCTGTTTATGATACTTTAATGATAGTATGAAAGTTTTAAAATTATAAAAATAATTCATAAAAGAAAGTAAGTATTATTTCATTTCATGATAAATGAAGTACATTGTAAAAGTTTTTAAAATATAAAAATAATAAAGAAAAAAAGTAATTACCATTTCTGTTTATGATACTTGAATTATAGTATAAAAGTTCTAAAATAATAAAAATAATTTATAAAAAAAGTAAGTATTACTTCATTTCATGATAAATGAAGTACATTGTAAATGTTTTGAAAATATAAAAATAATAAAGAATAAAAGTAATTAGCATTTCTGTTTATGATACTTTAATGATAGTATGAAAGTTTTAAAATTATAAAAATAATTCATAAAAAAAAATAAGTAGCATTTCTGGTTATCATAAATGAGGTATATTGTAAATGTTTTTAAATTATAAAAATAATATATATAAAAAACAAATTAGCATTTCTGTTTAAGATACTTCAATGATATTATAAAGGTTTTAAAATTCTAAAAATAATTGATATAAAAAAGGAAGTATTATTTCTGTTTATGATAAATGAAATGTATTGTAAATGTTTTCAAATGATAAAAATAATATATATAAAAAATAATTAGCATTTCTGTTTATGACACTTAAATGATAGTAAAAAAGTTTTAAAATTCTAAAAATAATTCATATAAAAAAGTAAGTAGCATTTCTTGTTATCATAAATGAAGTGTATTGTAAATGTTTTCAAATTATAAAAATAATATATAAAAAGAGTAATTAGCATTTCTGTTTATGAGACTTGAATGATTTTAAAAAAAATTTAAAATTCTAAAAATAATTCATAAAAAAAGTAGCATTTCTGGTTATCTTAAATAAAGTATATTGTAAATGTTTTCAAATTATAAAAATAATATATAAAAAGAGTAATTAGCATTTCTGTTTTTTAGACTTCAATGATAGTATAAAAGTTTTAAAATTCTAAAAATAATTCATAAAAGAAAGGAAGTAGCATTTCTTGTTATCATAAATGAAGTCTATTGTAAATGTTTTAAAATTATAAAAATAATATATAAAAAGAGTAATTAGCATTTCTTTTTAAGAGACTTGAATGATAGTATAAAAGTTTTAAAATTCTAAAAATAATATATATAAAAAAAGGAAGTAGCATTCCTGATTATCAGAAATGAAGTATATTATAACTGTTTTCTAAATATAAAAATAACAAAGAAAAAAAGTAATTAGCATTTCTGTTTATGATAATTGAATGATAGTAAAATTTTTTTTAAAAATCTAAAAATAATTCATAAAAAAAGTAAGTAGCATCCCTGGTTATCATAAATGAAGTATATTGTAAATGTTTTCAAATTACAAAAATAATATATATATATATATATAATAATTAGAATTTCTATTTAAGATACTTCAATGATATTATAAAGGTTTTAAAATTCTAAAAATAATTTATATAAAAATGAAGTATTATTTCTGTTTTATGATAAATGAAATGTATTGTAAATGTTTTCAAATGATAAAAATAATATATATAAAAAATAATTAGCATTTCTGTTTATGACACTTAAATGATAGTAAAAAAGTTTTAAAATTCTAAAAATAATTCATAAAAAAAAGTAAGTATCATTTCTTGTTATCATAAATGAAGTGTATTGTAAATGTTTTCAAATTATAAAAATAATATATAAAAAGAGTAATTAGCATTTCTGTTTATGAGACTTGAATGATAGTAAAAAAGATTTAAAATTCTAAAAATAATTCATAAAAAAAAGTAGCATTTCTGGTTATCTTAAATAAAGTATATTGTAAATGTTTTCAAATTATAAAAATAATATATAAAAAGAGTAATGAGCATTTCTGTTTTTTAGACTTGAATGATAGTATAAAAGTTTTAAAATTCTAAAAATAATTTATAAAAGAAAGGAAGTAGCATTTCTTGTTATCATAAATGAAGTATATTGTAAATGTTTTAAAATTATAAAAATAATATATAAAAAGAGTAATTAGCATTTCTTTTTATGAGACTTGAATGATAGTATACAAGTTTTAAAATTCTAAAAATAATATATATAAAAAAAGGATGTAGCATTCCTGTTTATCAGAGAAGTATATTATAACTGTTTTCTAAATATAAAAATAACAAAGAAAAAATGTAATTAGCATTTCTGTTTATGATAATTGAATGATAGTAAAAAAAAAATTACAAATCTAAAAATAATTCATAAAAAAAGTAAGTAGCATCCCTAGTTATCATAAATAAAGTATATTGTAAATGTTTTCAAATTACAAAGATAATATATATATAAAATAATTAGCATTTCTGTTTAAGATACTTCAATGATATTATAAAGGTTTTAAAATTCTAAAAATAATTTATATAAAAATGATGTATTCTTTCTGTTTTATGATAAATGAAATGTATTGTAAATGTTTTCAAATGATAAAAATAATATATAAAAAAAGTAATTAGCATTTCTGTTTATGACACTTCAATGATAGTAAAAAAGTTTTAAAATTTTAAAAATAATTCTTATAAAAAAGTAAGTAGCATTTCTGGTTATCATAAATGAGGTATATTGTAAATGTTTTTAAATTATAAAAATAATATATATATATATATATATATAAAATAATTAGCATTTATGTTTAAGATACTTCAATGATAGTATAAAGGTTTTAAAATTCTAGTATTATTTATGTTTATGATAAATGAAATGTATTGTAAATGTTTTCAAATGATAAAAATAATATATGAAAAAAGTAATTAGCATTTCTGTTTATGACACTTGAATGATAGTAAAAAAGTTTTAAAATTCTAAAAATAATTCATAAAAAAAAGTAGGTAGCATCCCTGGTTATCATAAATGAAGTATATATTAAATGTTTTCAAATTATAAAAATAATATATATATATATATATATATATAATAATAATTAGCATTTCTCTTTAAGATACTTCAATGATAGTATAAAGGTTTTAAAATTCTAAAAATAATTTATATAAAAAAGGAAGTATTATTTATGTTTATGATAAATGAAATGTATTGTAAATGTTTTCAAATGATAAAAATAATATATGAAAAAAGTAATTAGCATTTCTGTTTATGACACTTGAATGATAGTAAAAAAGTTTTAAAATTCTAAAAATAATTCATAAAAAAAAGTAGGTAGCATCCCTGTTTATCATAAATGAAGTATATATTAAATGTTTTCAAATTATAAAAATAATATATATATATATATATATATATATATATATAAAATAATTAGCATTTCTCTTTAAGATACTTCAATGATAGTATAAAGGTTTTAAAATTCTAAAAATAATTTATATAAAAAAGGAAGTATTATTTATGTTTATGATAAATGAAATGTATTGTAAATGTTTTCAAATGATAAAAATAATATATGAAAAAAGTAATTAGCATTTCTGTTTATGACATTTGAATGATAGTAAAAAAGTTTTAAAATTATAAAAATAATTCATAAAAAAAAGTAGGTAGCATCCCTGGTTATCATAAATGAAGTATATATTAAATGTTTTCAAATTATAAAAATAATATATATATATATATATATATATATATATATAAAATAATTAGCATTTCTCTTTAAGATACTTCAATGATAGTATAAAGGTTTTAAAATTCTAAAAATAATTTATATAAAAAAGGAAGTATTATTTATGTTTATGATAAATGAAATGTATTGTAAATGTTTTCAAATGATAAAAATAATATATAAAAAAAAATAATTAACATTTCTGTTTATGACACTTGAATGATAGTAAAAAAGTTTTAAAATTCAAAAAATAATTCATAAAAAAAAGTAAGTAGCATTTCTTGTTATCATAAATGAAGTATATTGTTAATGTTTTCAAATTATAAAAATAATATATAAAAAGAGTAACTAGCATTTATTTTTATGAGACTTGAATGATAGTAAAAAAGTTTTAAAATTCTAAAAATAATTCATAAAAAAAGTAAGTAACATCCCTGGTTATCATAATTGAAGTGTATTATAAATGGTTTCAAATAATAAAAATAATATATAAAAAGAGTAATTAGCATTTCTGTTTATGAGACTGAATGATAGTGTAAAAGTTTTAAAATTATAAAAATAATATATATAAAAAAGGAAGTAGCATTGCTGGTAATCAGAAATTAAGTATATTGTAAATGTTTTCAAATTATAAAAATAATATACAAAAAGAGTAATTAGTATTTCTGTTTATGACACTTGAATGATAGTAAAAAAATTTTAAAATTCTAAAAATAATTTAATAAAAAAAAGTAAGTAACATCCCTGGTTATCATAAATGAAGTATATTGTAAATGTTTTCAAATTATAAAAATAAAATATATAAATAAAATAATTAGCATTTCTGTTTATAAGACTTGAATGATAGTATAAAAGTTTTAAAATTCTAAAAATAATATATATAAAAAAAGGAAGTAGCATTCCTGGTTATCAGAAATGAAGTATATTATAACTGTTTTATAAATATAAAAACAATAAAGAAAAAAAGTAATTAGCATTTCTGTTTATGATAATTGAATGATAGTAAAAAAAATTTAAAATTCTAAAAATAATTCATAAAAAGAAAGTAAGTAGCATTTCTTATTATCATAAATGAAGTATATTGTAAATGTTTTCAAATTATAAAAATAATATATAAAAAGAGTAATTAGCATTTCTATTTATGAGACTTGAATGATAGTATAAAAGTTTTAAAATTCTAAAAATAATTTATAAAAAAAAGTAAGTAGCATCCCTGGTTATCATAAATGAAGTATATTGTAAATGTTTTCAAATGATAAAAATAATATACAAAAAGAGTAATTAGCATTTCTGTTTATGACACTTGAATGATAGTAAAAAAGTTTTAAAATTCTAAAAATAATTCATCAAAAAAAGTAAGTACCATACCTGGTTATCATAATTGAAGTGTATTGTAAATGTTTTCAAATTATAAAAATAATATATAAAAAGAGTAACTAGCATTTCTGTTTATGAGACTTGAATGATAGTATAAAAGTTTTAAAATTCAAAAAATAATATATATAAAAAAAGGAAGTAGCATTCCTGGTTATCAGAAATGAAGTATATTATAACTGTTTTATAAATATAAAAACAATAAAGAAAAAAAGTAATTAGCATTTCTGTTTATGATACTTGAATGATAGTAATTTTTTTTTAAAATTCTAAAAATAATTCATAAAAAAAGTAAGTAGTATCCCTGGTTATCATAAATGAAGTATATTGTAAATGTTTTCAAATAATAAAAATAATATATATATATCAATAATAATTAGCATTTCTGTTTAAGATACTTTAATGATAGTATAAAGGTTTTAAAATTCTAAAAATAATTTATAAAAAAAAGAAGTGTTATTTCTGTTTATGATAAATGAAATGTATTGTAAATGTTTTCAAATGATAAAAATAATATATGAAAAAAGTAATTAGCATTTCTGTTTATGACACTTGAATGATAGTAAAAAGTTTTAAAATTCTAAAAATAATTCATAAAAAAAAGTAGGTAACATCCCTGGTTATCATAAATGAAGTATATTGTAAATGTTTTCAAATTATAAAAATAATATATATATATATAAAATAATTCGCATTTCTGTTTAAGATGCTTCAATGATAGTATAAAGGTTTTAAAATTCTAAAAATAATTTATATAAAAAAGGAAGTATTATTTATGTTTATGATAAATGAAATGTATTGTAAATGTTTTCAAATGATAAAAATAATATATAAAAAAATTAATTAGCATTTCTGTTTATGATACTTGAATGATAGTAAAAAAAATTTAAAATTCTAAAAATAATTCATAAAAAAAAGTAAGTAGCATTTCTGGTTATAATAAATTAAGTATATTGTAAATGTTTTCAAATTATAAAAATAATATACAAAAAGAGTAATTAGCATTTCTGTTTATGACACTTGAATGATAGTAAAAAAGTTTTAAAATTCTAAAAATAATTCATCAAAAAAAGTAAGTAACATCCCTGGTTATCATAAATGAAGTATATTGTAAATGTTTTCAAATTATAAAAATAATATATAAAAAGAGTAACTAGCATTTCTGTTTATGAGACTTCAATGATAGTATAAAAGTTTTAAAATTCTAAAAATAATATATATATATATAAAGGAAGTAGCATTTCTGGTTATCAGAAATGAAGTATATTATAACTGTTTTATAAATATAAAAAGAATAAAGAAAAAAAGTAATTAGCATTTCTGTTTATGATAATTGAATGATAGTAAATTTTTTTTAAAATTCTAAAAATAATTCATAAAAAGAAAGTAAGTAGCATTTCTTGTTATCATAAATGAAGTATATTGTAAATGTTTTCAAATTATAAAAATAATATATAAAAAGAGTAATTAGCATTTCTGTTTATGAGACTTGAATGATAATATAAAAGTTTTA
Organism: Populus davidiana; assembly: GCA_030145905.1. Taxonomy (NCBI): domain Eukaryota; kingdom Viridiplantae; phylum Streptophyta; class Magnoliopsida; order Malpighiales; family Salicaceae; genus Populus; species Populus davidiana. The sequence continues at coordinate 2,092,473 of CM057802.1, read as the reverse complement.
AAATTCTAAAAATAATTCATAAAAAAAAGTAAGTAGCATCCCTGGTTATCATAAATGAAGTATATTGTAAATGTTTTCAAATTATAATAATATATATATATATATATATATATATATATAATAATTAGCATTTTTGTTTATGAGACTTGAATGATTGTATAAAATTTTTAAAATTCTAAAAATAATATATATAAAAAAAGGAAGTAGCATTCCTGGTTATCAGAAATGAAGTATATTATAACTGTTTTATAAATATAAAAACAATAAAGAAAAAAAGTAATTAGTATTTCTGTTTATGATAATTGAATGATAGTAAAATTTTTTTAAAATTCTAAAAATAATTCATAAAAAGAAAGTAAGTAGCATTTCTTGTTATCATTGAAAAGTTAACCCTAATGGACCCCTTATGTGGACTTATATGAGGTCCACTCAAAACTAGCCCAAAACCCTAAACTGAAAAGCCCATAACTTAATCCAAACAAGCCTTGGATCCTAGCTTAAAATAAAGTATTAATTAAGCCCAAACAAGCCTTGGGCTGTAGCTAACAAAATAAAATAAAGCCCCTAATATTAAATCCATGTTCTGCCATTAGAAGAAGAGAATGAACTAAAATAGTACAGAACTGATTGAAAGCTTATTTATAGCCTTCCATGTAGCCCCTTAATCCTAGAAACAAAAGGAAAAGGTAGCCACCATGTTGTTTCCAAGTTGTAGTAGGATTCTTTTGTTTCCTTTGCTGTCCTCATCTCATGGCCCAAATAAGGTTGTATTGGACCCCTCTTGCACATGGATAAGATGTACTAGGATCTCCTTTTGATACTCCAATGGACCTTCCAATTCTGACTTGGTGGAAACCTTCAAAACCAATGCATTCAATGCGTCTTTCAATGTCTTTGTCTTAGACCGAGTCATTGGTCCATTTGGAACATGTAATGGGTCCTTGCTGGTGTTTATGGGCTGGTCCGCATCATCCCCTCTCCTCTAAAGGATTCGACCTCGAATCAAAATTTGTGTCAAACAACGTAAGATCAGCAACATTAAAGGTAGCACTAACACTATACTTACCTGGAAGGTCAATTTTGTATGCGTTGTCATTGATTCTCTCTAAAACCTGAAATGGACCATCACCACGAGGCTGTAATTTTGATTTCCTTTGGTTAGGAAATTGTTTTTTACGCATGTGCACCCAAACCCAATCACCGGGTTGGAAAACAACCAGTTTACGTCCCTTATTTGCTTTAGAAGCGTAAAGTCTGTTCTTTTTCTCTATTTGTAGTCGAACTCCCTCATGTCGTTCTCTCACCATCTTTGCCTTCTTTTCACCATCTAAACTTACCATTTCTTCAAAACGTAAAGGAATTAAGTCCATAGGAGTTAGTGGATTAAAACCATAAACAATTTCAAAAGGAGAAAAAGTAGTAGTCGAATGCATAGTTCTATTATAAGCAAACTCAACAAAAAGCAAACATTCTTCCCAACTTTTCAAATTCTTTTGAATTACAACACGTAAAAGTTCGGATAATGTTCTATTCACTATCTCAGTTTGTCCATCTGTTTGAGGATGACATGTTGTCGAAAATAAGAGTTTAGTTCCCAACTTTCCCCATAAGGTCTTCCAAAAGTAACTAAGGAACTTAACATCACGATCTGACACTATACTTTTAGGAATGCCATGCAAACGTACAATCTCCCTAAAGAACAAGTCTGCAATATGAGATGCATCATCTGTTTTATGGCATGCAACGAAATGCGCCATTTTAGAAAACCTATCAACCACAACAAAAATAGAGTCTCTATCTTTCTTTGACCTAAGTAAACCTAAAACAAAGTCCATAGAGATATCTACCCAAGTTTTAGTAGGTACAAGTAATGGTGTATATAGTCCATGCAGTTGTACTCTAGATTTTGCCTTTCTACAAGCAATGCACTGTTCACAAATTCGTTGCACATCTCTTTTCATCTTTGGCCAATAGAAATGCTCATGCAATACATCCAAGGTTTTGGCGACCCCAAAGTGACCCATTAAACCACCCCCATGTGCTTTACGAACAAGCAATTCATGCAAAGAACTAGCAGGAACACACAATCTATTCTCTTTGAACAAATAACCATCCATCAAATAAAACTTACCAAAAGCCGAATGTCCACATGCATTATAAATCTCGATAAAGTCAGAATCATTATCATACAATTCCTTCACATATTCAAAACCTAACAATCTAGTATTCATGGTGTGTAAAAGAACATACCTGCGCGAAAGTGCATCAGCTACGATGTTCTCTTTCCCTTGCTTATATTTGATTACGTAAGGAAAAGTTTCAATGAATTCAACCCATTTTGCATGCCTCCTATTCAACTTACCTTGTCCTTTCAGATGTTTCAAGGACTCATGATCCGAATGGACTACGAACTCTTTTGGCCACAAGTAATGCTGCCATATCTCAAGTGCTCTTACCAAACCATAGAGTTCTTTGTCGTAAGTGAGATAGTTCAAGGTCGCTCCACTTAACTTCTCACTGAAATACGCAATAGGTCTCCGATACTGCATCAAAACAGCACCTATTCCTATTCCAGACGCATCACATTCTATTTCAAATGCTTTCGTAAAGTCAGGTAAAGCCAAAACAGGTGCAGAACATAATTTGTCTTTCAAAAGAACAAAAGCCAACTCTTGTTCCTCCCCCCATCTAAACCTAACTGACTTTTTAACAACTTCATTCAAGGGTGCAGCTATTGTGCTGAAATCTTTCACAAAACGCCTGTAAAAACTAGCTAACCCATGAAAACTCCTTACCCCACTTACCGATTTGGGTGTAGGCCAATCTCGGATGGCCTTAACTTTCTCCTCATCCATCTCAATACCCTGTGCAGTTACAACATAGCCAAGAAACACAATTTTCTCCATGCAAAAGGCACACTTTTTAAGATTAGCATACAATTTCTCACTACGCAACACACTAAGTACATTACGCAAATGATCAAGATGCTTAGTTAAGTTCTTGCTATATATCAAAATGTCATCAAAATACACAACCACAAACTTACCTATGAATGCACGCAACACATGATTCATTAAACGCATAAACATACTAGGTGCATTTGTAAGTCCAAACTGCATTACTAACCATTCATACAAACCATGCTTAGTCTTAAATGTTGTTTTCCACTCATCACCTTCTTTCATCCTAATTTGATGGTACTCGCTTTTCAAGTCAATTTTAGAGAAAATACAGGATCCATGTAACTCATCTAACATGTCATCAAGCCTAGGAATGGGATGTCTATACTTTACCGTTATGTTGTTGATGGCTCGACAATCAACACACATCCTCCATGTTGCATCCTTCTTTGGCATAAGTAGCACAGGTACAGCACACGGGCTCATACTCTCACGAAACGAGCCCTTTTCCATCAGCTCATCAACTTGCCTTTGAAGCTCCTTTGTCTCCTCAGGATTGCTTCTATAAGCTGGTCGGTTAGGAATTGAAGCTCCGGGTACGAAATCAATCTGATGCTCTATCCCCCTCAATGGTGGTAATCCGCTAGGAGTATCGTCGGGAAACACATCATCAAACTCCTGCAACAAAGAAATAGCAACACTAGGCACAATATGATCAAGATCATTAGTATTAAAGTAAACCTCTTTGTACACAAGTAAAATCATTGGCTTGTTTGTGAAAAATGTAGATCTGACCTCACCCTTTCTAGCATAAAAATTGGGTTGTTTCTTTAGTTTTTCCACACAATTCTCATCACACTTACTGACTTTCTTCACTCCTCTTATCTTACCTCCACTCTCAGCCAGATTTGGGTGTTTTTGAGTTGTGGTCGAATGGTTTGATTTGTTTGGAGTGTTGGCTGAATATTTGCTTGTGTTTGGATGGGTGGCCGAATGGGTTGTGGTGGTTTGGGTTCTAGCCGAATCTGATATTCTTCTCTCCCCTTGTTCCTCACCTTGATTTTCTCTCCCCATCGCCTCATGCTCACTTTTTAGCTTTATTTGATCATCATACACCTGTTTGGATGTAAGAGGTACAAGAGTGATGGTTTTACCATCTTTTACAATGGTATACCTATTTTTAACCCCATCATGAATTGCTTTCCTATCATATTGCCATGGTCTCCCCAACAAGATGTGACTTGCTTGCATTGGTACCACGTCGCACATAACTTCATCAACATAATTTCCAATCGAAAATGGAACCACAACCTGTTTAGTCACTTTCACTTCACCACTATCATTCAGCCATTGCAATCTATATGGTTTAGCATGCTTAGCAGTACACAAATTTAGTTTACTAACAAGGGTGGCACTACAAACATTAACACAACTTCCACTATCTATAATTAAACCACACACCTTGCTTTGTACATAACAACGCATATGGAAGATGTTCTTCCTTTGTTCATTAGTATCATCTTCCTTGACCTGAACCTGAAGTGTTCGCCTTATAACCAAGGACTCCTTAACCGGTAATGTTAACTCATCCCCATCACTATCCTCCAATGGTGGCATGCCTTCACAATCAGAACTGTCACTTTCAGATTCCACATCACCATTATCTCTAATCATCATGATTCTCTTGTTTGAACACTCTGAAGCATAATGTCCATGTCCCTGACACCTGAAACATTTAACATCACGAGTACGTTTAGGTTGAGTTTCAGATTTACCTTTGGCATCAGTAGGGACATCAACTTTAGCCTTTGGTGGTTCAATTCTAGAAGGACCAAAGGATCTTGGCCGGACAGTACCCTCTCTCTTTAGATTCAGCTTCCAAGATGATGACGAACCCGAATTAAACGCTGGCTGAGCATGCCCCTTCCTAAGTTGTCTCTCCACCTTCGTCGCCATGTGAACCATGTCCTCTAGCTCCACATAGTTTTATAGCTCAACCACATTAGCAATGTCCCGATTCAACCCATTAAGAAATCTAGCCATGGTGGCTTCTCTATCCTCAACAACATTAGCCCGAATCATTGCTATCTCCATCTCTTTGTGATATTCATCTACTATCTTATAACCTTGATTCAGACCTTGGAGCTTCAGATATAAGTCTCTGTAATAGTGGTTTGGCACAAATCGTCTCCTCATTAAGACTTTCATCTCCCCCCAAGTCTCAACGGGTCACTCCCCATTCCTCCTCCTACTGATCACAATCTGATCCCACCAAATCAACGCATACTCTGTAAACTCAATTATCACCAATTTCATCTTTTTTTGTTCAGAATAGCTATGGCAATAAAAAATCCAATCTACCTTTTTCTCCCACTCCAAATAAGCCTCGGGATCGTTTTTACCTTGAAAGGTAGGAATTTTCAGTTTAATGGTGTCCAAGTTCCCATCCATATCTTCATAAGTGCTCATGCCACGAAAATTCACATTCCTCCTAGCCTTGTTCGGTCCAGACCTGATTCCTTGGCCAGCTGATGCAAAATCATAGTCATCTTCACCCCCATCTGCGTTTTCATCAATAAACTCTTCAAAATCAGATCTGACATTCCGTGCCGCCATACGGACTGTATTTCCCCGGCGATCAGCCCCACTATTCTGTTGCTTTATCAAATTCACCTCATCTTTCAGATCCTTGTACGTCCTAGACAACAGCTCAAGTTGCTGGCCTATGGATCGCAATTGGAAAGCTACGTCAATGTTTTGTGTCGCTGATTCATTGTTTTCAGACATTCTTTGAATCTGCAAAATTTGGTCAGTAGCACAAATATATCCTCACACCTCTCGTGTATCACACAAAACAAAAATCAAGGCTTTTCACTCTATTAAGCTCTCTACGCCTTTTACCTCACAACTTGTTTTCTTTTGGTTCTTTAGGAACTGAAATCAACAAATCAAAGTCAGTAGCTTTTGCGGCGCACTCTAATTATAATTTTCAGACTCAAGAATCAAAAAAATATACTGAAAACAAAGCAAAACGAAACTACGATTATGATTTTGCGAGTAGCAATCCAAATTCGTGCGAATTTTGGATGAAATGAAGACACGAAATAAAACAAAAGCGAATATTAGCGAAAAAAATTACTTGACTCCTAGATAACCCAAATATAAGAGAAATTAAAAGATTCAGACAAATCTAAATAGTATAGATCGTGTTCTCAAACTTGACGCAAATCTATCCTATTACGCAATTTTTACGTAACATAATTGAAACCCAGACCAAACGATCTCCAAATGACCTCAAATTCAATATTTAGTAATAGAATACTATGAAAACACCAAAAATCAATTTATAGGTCGTTCTCTTATGTCTAGGTACCCAAACCCCTTGTATGATCAGTTTGCGGCAGAATTGAACCTCCAGAAACGGATATCAAAATAATCCCAAATTTAATATGTGGTGCGATCACATACCCAGTACTCGGAATATGAAGTTTCAATAGATTCCAAGGTGTTTTACCTAGGGTTCACTAAGAGTAGTGTTTCTGCGGCAGAATTGAAACTCGAATTCAAACCTCAAGCAAATAATATCAGAATAAGCCCAACTTTGATATATGATGCGATCCCACCCCCAATAGACTGATTATGAAGTTTAAATTGATTCCGAGGTGGTTTGCTTATGGTTCACCAAGATTTGTGTTTCTGAGGCAAAAATTGAATGATCGTTCAAATTTCAACTAATAACTCCTTCTCTATTTCTTTCTGTTTTTTTTTCTTTTTAATAAACTGATATGATTAGAGACTGTAACCAAATGAAATATAATTTTTTTTTTTGCTTAGATGACGCAGACTCGAAGAATAAGAAGATGGACGCAAACACTGAAAAACTTAAGGGAACACTAAAGAAAAAAAAAACGAAAATAACATAATGATATGACCTTGTTTCGGAGCCTAGCTCTGATACCACCTGATGCGAACCTCGTGATCACGCAACCCACAATCAAGATTGAGATATGATCCCGGAAAGCCGAAATAGGTCTGATATGAGTGTGACACAATGAAAACCTGCCCCAAGGCACCAATACTACTGGAATGAGTAGAATGACGCCACGAAGCCAGTTAATCTTTGATAAGTCAGATTCAGTTCGTTCAAGAACTGAAGAATGCAAGAATCACTCTCACACGTTAAAACTGAAAAATTTAGAATAATAATCATCAAAGCTGCTGAAATTTTGGCTTACATGAGTTTAAATAGTTCTTGAAAAGTTAACCCTAATGGACCCCTTATGTGGACTTATATGAGGTCCACTCAAAACTAGCCCAAAACCCTAAACTGAAAAGCCCATAACTTAATCCAAACAAGCCTTGGATCCTAGCTTAAAATAAAGTATTAATTAATCCCAAACAAGCCTTGGGTTGTAGCTAACAAAATAAAATAAAGCCCCTAATATTAAATCCATGTTCTGCCATGAGAAGAAGAGAATGAACTAAAATAGTACAGAACTGATTGAAAGCTTATTTATAGCCTTCCATGTAGCCCCTTAATCCTAGAAACAAAAGGAAAAGGTAGCCACCATGTTGTTTCCAAGTTGTAGTAGGATTCTTTTGTTTCCTTTGCTGTCCTCATCTCATAGCCCAAATAAGGTTGTATTGGACCCCTCTTGCACATGGATAAGATGTACTAGGATCTCCTCTTCATACTCCAATGGACCTTCCAATTCTGACTTGGTGGAAACCTTCAAAACCAATGCATTCAATGCGTCTTTCAATGTCTTTGTCTTGGACCGAGTCATTGGTCCATTTGGAACATGTAATGGGTCCTTGCTGGTGTTTCTGGGCTGGTCTGCATCATCCCATCTCATTTAAAGGGGAATATAAATACAAGGAGGAGAGAGAAGGTGGCTCTTCCTGTAAAACCCCTAAAAAAAATACAAACAACACAAAACAACAACAACAAGTGGAACCAAAATGACTCCACCATCACTGCTGATATCTGAATCGGCAGCGACATAGTTTCGAGCTGCCGATTTCTGAATCAGCAGCGATGCAGTTTCTGCTGCCGATTGATGAATCGGCAGCGACGCAGTTTCGGGCTACCGATTTATGAATCGGCAGCGACGTAGTGCGGCTGCCGATATCTGAATCGGCAGTGACGCAGTTTCGGCTGCTGATTTATGAATCGGCAGCGACGCAGTGTGGCTGCCGATATCTGAATCGGCATCGACGCAGTTTCGGCTGCCGATTTATGAATCGGCAGCGATGCAGTTTCGGCTGCCGATTTATGAATCAGAAGCGACGCAGGTTCAACTGCTGATATCTGAATCGGCAGCGACGCAGTTTCGGCTGCCGATTTATGAATCGGCAGCAACGCAGTGAGGCTGCTGATATCTGAATCGGCAGCGACGTAGTTTCGGCTGCCGATTTATGATCGGCAGCGATGCAGTTTCGGCTGCCGATTTATGAATCGGCAGCGACGCAATATATTTTTTGTTGTTGTGTTGTTAGAATTGTTATTAGTTAATTTAACTTAGAATTAGTTAAAGTTGAATATTTGAATTTTTTTGAATTTTTTGAATTTGTTGAATATTTGTTAATTTAATTGTTAGTCTATATTTTTTTTTAATTTATTGAATATTTTTTGTTGTTGTGTTGTTAGAATTGTTATTAGTTAATTTAACTTAGAATTAGTTAAAGTTGAATATTTGAATTTTTTTGAATTTTTTGAATTTGTTGAATATTTGTTAATTTAATTGTTAGTCTATATATTTTTTTAATTTATTGAATATAATTTATTGTTGTATTGCCTATATAATTATTGATTAATTTATTGAATTAATATTGTTAATGTTGAATTTACCTTAGAATTAATAATTGCGTTTGTTGGAATAATTATCGATTTCCAATTTAATTCATTTACTTTTAATTTATTTTTAGTTGTTTTTATTTTTGTTATTTTGTTGTTTTGGTGTTTTTTTTTGTAATGTAGATAAAGTTTTGAATTTGTCACATTATTAAGGTATGTATATTTCGTTCCTTTTATTGATGTAGGTTTGTTTTTTTGAATTTTTTGAATATTTTTTATTGTTTTGTTGTCATAATTATAATGATTAATTTGTTGAATTATAATTGTTAATGTTGAATTATAATGATTAATTTGTTGAAGTATAATTTGTTGAATTTATTGAATTTATTTTTTGTCATATTTTTTATTGTTTTGAATATAATTATTGATTAATTTGTTGAATTATAATTGTTAATGTTGAATTGTAATGATTAATTTGTTGAATTTATTGAATTTATTTTTTGTCATATTTTTTATTGTTTTGAATATAATTATTGATTAATTTGTTGAATTATAATTGTTAACGTTGAATTTATCTTAGGATTAATAGTTGAATATGTTGGAATAATTAGTATAGATTGGTTCGATTGGTTGTGGCTATTGTTAATATTTGCAGGTTTGTGGATTTGGGTAGTATCCAGTATAGGGGAGGTGCTGCCGATTTTTTTTTAACTTTTGAATTTTATTATACAATTATTAATATAAAATTGTTTAGATGCGCAAAATGAAAACCAAAGCTGGTCGTCCAGTCGAATCAAGTTCGTCTAGCAGCGATGATGATGTTTCCTTAGGTGCCTCTCAAGAAGAGGCACCTACACCACCTGCGCCGTCAACCGATGCTGCCTCTTCCAGCGATGTTTCACATCGCAGACGCGGCGTGCCTTCGAAGCGGAATCAATTTACCCGCCAGTACGAGGCACAGTGGAAGGACGATCTTTTAATGTAAGTTTGTTAAGGTTTTAGTTTTTTTTATATAAAAAAAAACAAATTTAAAACATAATTTATGAAGTAATCACAAATTAATTTCATTTCTTTTCAGGTTCACAAACATTGAGGCCGCCCGAGTAATATCATCGGCGTTTAAAGCGTCAATGGAGATTCCATTGTTTCAATGGAGTCAAATATCCAGACATCCTGAATGGATGCCTCAAATCAATGCATGGTTTCGTAGATTTGAGGTTCGTGTTAATATATAATTTTCAGCTTATTTCTAATAAATTCAAGTTATAATTGTAAATAAATTATTAACATTTTAAAAAATTATTTTTTTATATACAGCATCGATTCTGCTGGGACGATGAACATGACACTGTTGTGAGGAGGGTGTGGGAAAATCACGCGGCAATTAGGTAACATCGAAAACAATACGACTTTTTTTTACATAATTATTTATGTTTTGAAATGTAATTTTAGTGCGTGAATTAGGTTGCGTGATTTTTGGTATGACACCCAGAAAAAAGCAAAAAAAACAGCGAGGGATAAGGGGTTCCAAGGCTGGAACGATGTTGCGGTTTGGAGGGATTTCAAACCAATATACATCCCGGAAGATATATGGCCGCACTATCTTCAGCACGTGACGTCTGAGCGGTTCACTCGACGCTCACAATCCGGTGCTAGCAACCGGAATCGGCCAATTCATGGCTCGGTGACAACGCACACCGGCGGCTCCGTTCCGTTTTCTGCACATGCGAAACGGATGGTAAGATTAACTTAAATGAAATATATTGTTCAATTAATTTGTTGTTAATACATTTTTTTCATTATAGGCTACGTCTCTTGGACGTGAGCCGAGCCCTATGGAGCTGTTTGTAGAGACGCACGTGCGAAGTCATGACCGCCAAAAGGGGACGCAACAATTCGTTGACAACCGTGCTCAACATTTTGTGGTATGTTTGTTCAACCATTTTATTTTGTAAGTTATTATTATGTTTATTGAATTGAATATGATGATTTTTTTTTCAGGAGACCTATAATAATCGGTTGAGGGAGAGATACGGGGACGATCCATCGACCCATCCGGAATTCGATCCGGATTTGTGGATGGAGGGTGGATCGTCAGGTGGACCCGATAAAAATCGGGTTTACGGGCTCTCCAACACTACCGCGGCCAACTTGCGGTCGACCGGTACTGCTTCAACCGCTGGGAGCTCCCAATCTAAGGAGTTTGTGGCCTTGCAGCAAAGGTGCGACCACCTATCAGAGGCATACACACAACTCAAAGAAGAGCAAAGATTGGCGAACGAACAACACAGAGCAGAGTCTGAACAACAAAGAGCGGCCTATGAAGAGCTTCGGCAAATGGTCATGAACATGACACAAGGTGGAACATGTGCGCCTAATCCTTTTTGGCCGCCTAACCCCCATCCTCCTCCTCCTCCTCCTCCACCACCTTTATATTAATTTTTAATTAAAATTATTTACATTTAAAATTTTGTTTAATGTTTTTTTGAAACACATTCATTTTGTAATGAATATTATTTCACTTTGAGTTTTTGTTGCTTAATATAAATTTTATTTGCATAATTGGTTTGTATTACCATTAATTTATATCATTTTTTCAAAATAATTAAAAAACAATTTTTAAAAAAAACAATTACACAGGGATTTACCGACGGAATAACTCCGTCGGCATTGGACAATGTCTACCACCGTCACCGACCATCACCGACGGAACAAATCCGTCGGTATAAAACATTCCCCGACGTATTTACCGACGGAAATATTCGGTCGGTATAAAATATCACCGACCCTTTTGCCGACGGATTTATTCCGTCGGTATTTGTATAACACCGACGGAAAATATTCCGTCGGTATATTCCAAGCGGGAAACTTTTTTTTTTTGGCGCGCACGGTCCGTCGGTAAAAGTTTTTTTTGTATTTCCGACCGATATAGCGACAGAATGTGGAATCACCGACAAAAGGTATTCCGACGGGAGTATTCCGTCGGCAATTTAGTTGGTAAATACGTTACCGACGAAATGTCTATCACACACCGACGGAATATGTCCGTCGGTAAAACTGTGAAATGTTGTAGTGATTGGTTGCATGTTCATTTGTTTCACAGATTTGACACACAATGTCTTGAACAGATTTTAATTGACCACTCTTTTTCAATTCTAGTGCCTCGACTTTTCTAGCTAAAGATGCAAACTTGGATTGGAGGTCATGATCTTCCCTAAGGTTATACATACCTCCACTAGATGTATGAGGTTGGGTTTTACTTGGTGCCTCATAAGTACCCGTAGTGTCCTAATTTTGTGCATTTTCAGCTAGCGAGTCTAGGTACTCAAATGCTTCATTAGGGTCTTTATCTTTAAAAGTTCCATTGCACATCAATTCAACCATTTGCCTATCTTTAGGTGTTAACCCTTCATAAAATTGTGAAACCAATCTCCATGTTTCAAAACCATGATGAGGGCAAGTATTAAGCAAGTCTTGATACCTATCCCAACATTGTAAAATGTTTCACCTAGTTTTTGAGTGAAAGTGGTGATTTGTCTTTTAAAAGAGTTGGTTCTATGAGATGGAAAAAACTTCTTTAAAAATTGTTGTTGCATTTCATCCCAAGCACGAATGGATCCTGACCTAAAATTTAGTAGCCATGTTTTAGCTTTATCTTTTAATGAAAAAGGAAAAAGCTTTAATCTAATGGTATTCATGCTACAATTTAAGTCATTATAGGTGTTACAAACTTCTTCAAATTCTCTCAAATGCAAGTATGGATTTTCTAGATCTAAGCCATGAAAAGAAGGTAAAAGTTGAATAATGTCTGGCTTAAAATTAAAATGGGATGCATCAGGAGGAAAAACTATGCATGAGGGTGCACTTGTTCTTGTGGGATTCATGTGGTCTCTAAGTGTCCTAACACGGTTATTCTCATTATTCTCATTATGAAGTGACTGGTTATCTTCTTCGGCCATATTTTCTGAAAATGATGAGGATACCCTACAAAGTCTACCACTTAATGTACGTGACCAAACACTCATGCACGTGTAGAAAGAGAATAAAAGGAAGAAGAAAACAAAAGAAAAAGAAACAAAACAATAGAAACAAAGTTAGATACAAGAAAAGTGAAAAGAGAAAACAACATAAATACTATAATTTGTACAAGAATTTACCTCCCCGGAAACGGCGCCAAAAACTTGACACGACCAAAAGATTGATATCTTCTCCAAGTGCAGGAATAATAAATAACCCGGCAAGACCGGGGTCGAACCATAAAGAGGTTAATTGTATAAATTATAAATAACAAGACAACAACAACAACAACAACAATAATAACAACAACAATAACAATAATAGTAATAGTAATAGTAATAATAATAATAATAATAATAATAATAATAATACTTAGTACGTGGCGTTGTTATACCTGAGAATGATCTAAAAGATCGGGTCACAAGTTTCCAGCTTATCTACTGAGTTTATGAAAAGATCAAAGAGATATATTATATAATATAAACATAATTTAAATAATAATAATAGTAGTAGTAGTAGTAAAAAGAAGAGGAGGAAGAAATTAATGAGAACTTTGAGATGGAAGATTAATGTAAGGATTAAAAAATGATAAAAACAAATGTCAATGTTAGAGGATCCACCAATGGTATTTCAAACAAGTATGGTATTGTAAACACACAAACGAAAATATATATATGTCTATATATATATATATATATATATATATTTAAAGAGAAAGAGAGAGAGAAAGATGGTGATGAATGCAGTTTTCGCTGCCGATTCTGGATTTGGCAGCGACGCAGTTGTCGCTGCCGATTCTGGATTGGGCAGCGACGCAGTTTTCGCTACCGATGCAGAAATCGGCAGCGACGCAGATTTCGCTGCCGATGCAGAAATCGGCAGCGACGCAGTTTTCGGCTGCCGATTTCTCAATCAACAGTGATGCACAGCTGGGAGGGAGGGGTAAAACTGGTTTTAGATAAACCAAACAAGGATAAGGACACACCTAAACCAACCCCCAAACAACCCAATTCATTTGATGGGCAGTATAAATACAAAGAGGGGAGAGAGAATGACTCATCTTCTTCCCAAACCAGCAGCTGCATGTCATTCTTCCCTTCCCCTTTCACATCAAAAACGTGAATCAAACTAGTAGAGTATCTTGTGAGCTTGTGAGGGAGAGATGAGACCTTGAGAGAGGAGTGGGCAGCTGCATAGAGGAGAGGAAAAAGAGAGCTGGAAAACGTGAGATGAAGAAGAAGGAAGAGAACCAGCAGCTGAAGAGAAAAGAATAGTGTCAAACCTTCCTCAAACTTAGTTAAATTCAGAAGGTATGAGTCATGGAACTCCCTTTCCTCTCCTCTTAAAATCAAAAACGAAAATGAAGAAGAAAAAACCCTAAGAAAAAATTGATCTAAGACCTAAGCCAACTATGGGGGAAACTGAAATTAACTAGGAGAACTAGCAAACAGAAGTGAAATAAAGTCAATTTCAGAACATCTAACAATTATGGTAGAAGCTGGCTTTAACTATGGGGTAGGCCAACATGCATGTGTGTGTGTGTTCTGCTGGAATGAATGTGTTCTGCTGTGATGTTGGTGCTGAAATTAAATGTGTTCTGTTGTGATGTTGCTGCTGGAATTAATGTGTTCTGTTGTGATCATTGTTGCTGCAATTAATGTGTTCTGCTGTGATGTTCTTGCTGGAATTTAATGTGTTCTGCTGTGATGTTAGTGCTGGAATTTAATGTGTTCTGCTGTGATGTTCTTGCTGGAATTTAATGTGTTCTGCTGTGATGTTAGTGCTGGAATTTAATGTGTTCTGCTGTGATGTTATTGCTGGAATTTTGTTGAAGAACTATGTGCTGAAATTGATGGTTCCGAGTTGTGTATTGCGCAGCGAAATTCTGTTTCGCTGCCGCAACGGAACCTCCTGCAGCGAATTGATATTCGCTGCCGATTTGTGTGTTGCGCAGCGAAATTCTGTTTCGCTGCCGCAACGGAACCTTCTGCAGCGAATTGATATTCGCTGCCGATTTGTGTGTTGCGTAGCGAAATTCTGTTTCGCTGCCGCAACTGAATCTCCTGCAGCGAATTGATATTCGCTGCCGATTTGTGTGTTGCGCAGCGAAATTCTGTTTCGCTGTCGCAATGGAACCTCCTGCAGCGAATTGATATTCGCTGCCGATTTGTGTGTTGCGTAGCGAAATTCTGTTTCGCTGCCGCAACGGAACCTCCTGCAGCGAATTGATATTCGCTGCCGATTTGTGTGTTGCGCAGCGAAATTCTGTTTCGCTGCCGCAACTGAATCTCCTGCAGCGAATTGATATTCGCTGCCGATTTGTGTGTTGCGCAGCGAAATTCTGTTTCGCTGCCGCAACTGAATCTCCTGCAGCGAATTGATATTCGCTGCCGATTTGGGTGTTGCGCAGCGAAATTCTGTTTCGCAGCCGCAACGGAACCTCCTGCAGCGAATTGATATTCGCTGCCGATTTGTGTGTTGCGCAGCGAAATTCTGTTTCGCTGCCGCAACTGAACCTACTGCAGCGAATTGATATTCGCTGCCGATTTGTGTGTTGCGCAGCGAAATTCTGTTTCGCTGCCGCGACTGAACTTCCTGCAGCGAATTGATATTTGCTGCCGAGTTGTGCGTTGTGCAGCGAAACTGTGGCACCAACAGCGATGCAGTTTTCGCTGCCGAACTGGCTGCCGCCAGCGAAACAGTTGTCGCTGCCGAACTGGCAGCCCGCAGCGAACCAGTTCTCGCTGCCGAATTCCTACAATAAGCCTCCTAGGCAGGAATGACTTAAATGCTAGTAACAATCTCATGTTATGATGGTGTAAAATATGGAACACTTGAATGTGAACATATGAACTCTTGAAATAAGTGTGATGATGAATATGATTCAAAAATAAAATAAATACAACTGTGCTGATTTGTGACCATTGATGTCTTAGGTGGTGCGGTCGGGATTGGACCATCATCAAAACAGGATCGACCCACAGGTGGAGCAGGTAGGTGACTTGCACCTTCCTTTTTCTTACGTTGAATCTTGAAATATTTTAACTTGAGTACTATCATATTGTTAGAACCGATATTAGATTGTTGAACGCTTAAATGATGATTAAAGATTGATTAGCTTCGGCTAATGGCATCCGAATGGATGGCCGGGACAAAAGAGTGATTAGCTTCGGCTAATGGCATCCAAACGGATGGCCGGGACAAAGAATGATTAGCTTCGGCTAATGGCGTCCGAAGGGATGGCCGGGACAAAGAATGATTAGCTTCGGCTAATGGCATCCGAAAGGATGGCCGGGACAAAGGAGTGATTAGCTTCGGCTAATGGCATCCAAACGGATGGCCGGGACAAAGAATGATTAGCTTTGGCTAATGGCGTCCGAATGGATGGCCGGGATGAAGGACTGATTAGCTTCGGCTAATGGCATCCAAACGGATGGATGGCCGGGATAAAAGAGTGACTTCGCTGCCGATGCAGAAATCGGCAGCGACGCAGATTCCATTGCCGATTCTGGATCGGCAGCGACGCAGATTTCGCTGCCGATTCTGGATTGGCAGCGACGCAGATTTCCGCTGCCGATTCTGGATCGGCAGCGACGCAGATTCCGCTGCCGATTCTGGATCGGCAGCGACGCAGATTTCGCTGTCGATTCTGGATCGGCAGCGACGCAGGATTCCGCTGCCGATTCTGGATCGGCAGCAACGCAGATTCCGCTGCCGATACAGAAATCGGCAGCAACGCAGATCCTGCTGCCGATACAGAAATCGGCAGCGACGCAGATTCCGCTGCCGATTCTGGATCGGCAGCAATGCAGTTTCTGCTGCCGATTTTGGATCGGCAGCGACGCAGCTTTCGCCATGGATGGCCGACACAAATGAATGACTAGTTTTGGCGAATGGCATCCGAAAACTTGTGTATCTATATGTACTACTAGTTGTTGTAGCAAATACATGAAGAAATTATAATTGTTAATGTTTTATTTAATTGCCAAACCGTGAGTTACCATTCTTATTATTATTAAATATTTGCATTCTCTTAAATGTTTGTACTGCTGCAGGGACTTCACACCAACGAGATGTCTAGGAAACCCGATACACGGGAACCTATTTTGCAAGGAATTATGTAGATGTATCTTAAATCACAATGTATTTTGTATGGATCAATGTACTGAATGTATAACTTTTATTAGATCCTTTTTGTTTAAAATTGTGATGACTATTAGTAGGAGAAGACTGTAAACTCATGTCTATGTATATATTTTTAATATGAACTTCAAATCAAACAACCTTAATATTACGTGTTTGTGTAAGATTCACTTT
Organism: Populus davidiana; assembly: GCA_030145905.1. Lineage (NCBI taxonomy): Eukaryota > Viridiplantae > Streptophyta > Magnoliopsida > Malpighiales > Salicaceae > Populus > Populus davidiana. The sequence continues at coordinate 2,075,442 of CM057802.1, read as the reverse complement.
GAAATGAAATGTTGATTGTATGGATTGTATTTCGATGATGTGAGGATTTAGATTCATTGATTGCCGGCACCATGTGGATTGAATGTATAAAAAAAAAAAATTATTGTGTTTTGGGCTTGGAAAGCCGGGTTGTTACAGGTATAAACTTTTATTACTCAATTTGGAAACCACACACGGAGGAGGTTCCAATCGGATGATTTGTCATTAATAGCTCATTATAAATTATTATAATGATCATATTAATTATCTTATTTACATAACACCAAACTTTTAAATATTGTCAGGAATTCATGATGTTAACTGATGTTAACAACAAATCAAGTTCATTTCATAGCCTAGGTGTAGGTAATACCATACGATTAGGCTATGAGAGTGCCAAGCATTTGTTGTATCAAGTATTATACAACACAAATCTAGATTAACCATTTAACAAGCAAGGTATTAAGAATTAGTAAGATAAAAAGATAAGACATGTTAATATTAAACATTAAGGTCCATGTTGAGTTTACACCATACTTATTCTTACACCATTAGTGTAACATTTTCACCTTGACATAATAAACTTAGCTAAACATAATGAAGAAGAGAAACATAAATAAACAAAACAAGAACATAAAGAAAATACAAGTTAACTAAGTAAAGGAAAGGAAAGGAAATGAAAAGCATAAACAAGATATTAATGAAAGCAAAACTTAAAAATTACAAAAAAAATATAAAGAGAGAAATAAAGAGCATGAACTTGATCTGAACAACCAAGCCCCCAAATGCATGGCAAATGCCTCCTTTTATAGGCCAAAATTCGGAATTATTGATTTGATGACTAATTGTTGAGTGGGTGGCCAACGTTTGACTTGGTGAAAATCCTTATCTTCATGTCTGAATAAAAAGAAAATTCTACCATCAGAACTGGGTCCACTAGAAAACATGAAAGTTGTAGGAAATTGACTCAGCTTTCCAGGAAAAAAAAAATGGAGGTCATTTGGACTTCTAGAACTTCAGATATGGGCCAAACACTGAACAATGTTCGGGCTACAGGACAGATTCGGACTTCTCCATTGTTGCTATAATTTGGACTTCAAAACGGCCTTCTTAGATCTTGATGAAAAGATGAAAGTTGCAGGCCTATGTCTTACTGAATCTGTGTAAATATTTGAGGTCATTTAGACATCTAGAACTCGAGATATGACCTAATTACCGAACAGTGTTCCAGCTTGGACTGCACCAACATCTCTTTTCTAAGTTTGGCCCTCTTTTTGTCCTTTCAATTTCCATACTTGAACTCATCAGTTAATCCTTTGATTTATGTGATAGGCCTGCATTTAAGATGAACATTTACCATATATTAAGGCATTTTATAGTATTAGACTTGTTATTATAAAACATGCTTTAGTTAAGGAGTTATTGATACTTTAAGTGCAAAATAATGATATAAAACCTTGATAAATATGCACTTTTAAGTACTAATCACCAATCCCCTTACTATTCTTCCACTGGATTCCTTCCAGGTAGGAACCGTTTGTCTCTCACCTGTAACAATGAGAGTGGTTGAACCTAGACCAGTCTTTTGTCCAACAAATCTCATGGTTGAATCTTGATTATCAAATTTAAGAGCAGCAAGACAAGCTAGTGAGAAGGCATTACATAATTAGGTAAATTATTGGCGGCTGAAACAAAAATAAAAAGGGAAAAGTGTCTTTAAGGTTTAGTTAAGTTTCTATTTATACCCCTTGTATTTGTATTTTTAGTTCGGTCAAATTCAGTTGAACTAGTTCAATTAGTTTTAACTTCGTAAAACCAACAAATGATTTTTTATTAAATTGATTTTTTTCGTACTCTCAATTTGATTTTCTCGAGTCGGGTTTTTTTACCCCTGTTAGTTGTCTTATGTAATACCCGCACTAACAAACACGATCAAAATGCCGAAACTAGCATGATTGCACGTGAGTTCTTACATTGCCAAGTCGGCCAGAGGCTGACCCTGAGCTGCCAGGCCCAGTAGATTCATACAGCCCTTCACAGAATTTGGAGATACATGGAAAACTTCGAATTCATGAAAACTAGAGAGTTTTTGAATCTCATACACGTAATAGAAGATGTTTTTTTACAGTACTTTTATGATGTTAAGCACAATCATCCTGTTATGCAAGCAAGCACATGGAACAAATAGCAGCAGTGTATATCTGTGTAATTACTTACAGCAAGTTGACCATTGATTTCTACAAAGGCAATTGATCCCTAAATTTGTCCTGGTATCTTTGATCTCTGTTAATATCAATATATCAACAAAGACAACTACAAATATTATTGGTTCTTTGAGGAGTCTCCCTCGGAAACTTGATTTGTGGTGGTTGGTGAGCTGGTTATCGAAGTGCCACTCGAGACGGAAAGGGTTGGTGTTGGAGCCATGGACAACAGTGATGTTGGGGATGCAGTGCCTGTGACAGATGCGTCATTGGCAGATGGCAGTGAAGTTGACTGGGGAGCCTTGTCCTGAGATGCATGCATATTGATCTTTATCCTGCATTGGGAAGACATATGAGTCATTTTTGGATTTCACGTGAGATATTGCCACATGGTTCAATTAAGGCTAAAGGGTTGGGCAGAAAATCAAGAAACCAGGATGTTCCTTGAATTTTCTCAAAACAAAATGGATGATGCCAAAGCTGCTCCAATTCATCTTTTATAAACTGACCTAAAATAAGATGAAGAGCCTTTGACTTGTCACACAGAGCAATTCCATTACTTTGCAGATTTCACATATGGATGCAACATAAGCAAATAAAAGGAGAGAAACTTGATCTTTACCTGTTGTGTATATTGACGTATTCATCAGTTTCATCCAAGATCTCCTCCTGACATAAGAAAACATTAGCAGATTGAGATTAGAATGATTGAGAATAAGACCTCTTTAGCTGCTTCAGCTCTTCCCTAGGAATGATAATATCATATAAGCAGTTTCAATTACTTGTCCCTAATATTTGACCCTAATATTTGAAAGTACAACAACATGCAACAATCTCACATTTTGCTTAAGCACGCAGTCTCCGCAATGTTCCAGTAGAGTCTGGAAGTATTCCATGTCATAGGAGATGAAATTCTATTGTGAAAATGTCACTATCATCTCATCAATATAAGGAAGAGTTGTTCAAGGACATATAACCAGAGCCAGATGCTGGTGGGTTCAAAACCCCTGAAGTTTGATCCCAGTACCAGTCAGGCCATAATATGTATGCCATGGAATAATGATGGCATCTTTACCTGAAGAAGTTCTTCGATGACATCCTCCATTGTAATTACACCAACAACTTCTTCATTGGATGGGAACTCAGGAATGGGAGCCTTCTCAACGTCCAAAATGCAAAATGAACAACCTTTGTGTCGCTTCTTAAAGGCAGGAGGAGTGGAAGGTGGACTCTTCTTAATCTGTTGGCCTCCATCATTTTTAGTTGCAGCAGTCTGATTATCATCCGAGTCCAAAGCAGCCTTCTTATTTGGGATAGCAGAAGTAGAGCCGACCTCACTATCACCTGGCAATAATCAATCAAAAGGTTATTTCAATGCAATAAACCAGGCATCCTACAGAAGTGAAGGATGCTTAATTCACCTTGCAATATGAATCATGATAGAATCAAATAAAGCAGTAGGTGAGGTATTATCAGTGGCAAAATGACGAGTTTCAAGTCTCAACAATGGAAAAAGGATGGAGAAATAGTTTCTATAATAAAAGTATGGATCATTGACACTTAACAGCGGTCTCTCTTGCAATTTCTTAGCTCTCACCTTTCTCGTGTGATGTTTCAGTTTTGCCCCTCTTCCTGCAGCTGTCCTTGAACTCATTCTTTGATGTCTCTTTATCTCCATTCAAATCTTTGTATACAACAGCAATGTGGCTGTGACCCTTCTGAAATTCATTTAGGATGTCATATAGAGGCAAGTCTTCAGAAACCCTGTAGAATGAAAAAAAGCAAGAGAAGAAGAAGGTAAGCTCCTCGATACAAGCAAACAATATGTAACTACACAAATAAGTTAATTCAATCAATTGACATCGGGTTGTAGTTGCATTTCATGTCCCAACTACCATATCCCATGCTGAATCACACACCATCATATAGTCTCACTAAATAAGATAAACAAGGAAAACAAGGAATAGACATACCGCGGAATTTTCCGTATGATCATTTTTTTTAGAGGAACTGCATCTTCCGGATCAACTGCTAAAAGGTTCTTCACCTGCGCCCATGTGGAAATAATAAGTTCCAGGGAATAGCATCATCATCTACAGACAAATAATTTACAATGGGTAGGAAGGCTGTGATAAACTCCGGGGGAAATAATGAAGGTTAGGATTGTTGAGTATATCTTAAGATAACATTTGTGAAGTGTTGCAAATAACATACACAATAGATGAATTCAACTAGCAGTCACTTCATTTGTTTGGTTGTACTCTTTTTTTCTTTTTCTGTTTTTTCATTATGGCATCAAATGTTGCCTGGGACCATTTTATAGTTTCAACTGCATCCTAGAGCATTTCTAAAACTTCTAAACAGAAGTTCTTGGTTTGACTAAAGCTAACAAGCTGCATGCCAACTTTACACCTCAGTGCATGGGGTTTAGCCTAACAATCTCCTGATGTTTTATAAAATATGAGTGTCAGAACATTAACAAAGAATAAAGAACCAAAAGAAAGGAAGAACGAGCAAGTTTTAGAATCTAATCTCAATCAATAACAAACAGAAACATTATCATATGAGGTATGCCATCAAAGTACACGAACAACAAATGTTACTATTCTTGATATCCAGTATAAAGAAATGTGATTACCATAACAAGTTTATATACAAAGGAATGCGATTACCAGAAAAAGTCCAATAATATTTGTTGGTTCTCCTGCATAAACTGGGACTCTACTATGGCCCATCGTCATTATTGCATTCAATGTTTCCCTAGATTGCACAGATAACTTTCGGTCAGAAAAATAAGAAAAACAAGTGAAAGATGATGACGAGAATTGGAAGGAATTCATAAACCCACAAATTAAGAGTAGAATCCAGATCAAGGGAAAATGCCTTCGATATGGGAGTCATCGCATCTTTTGCAGTCTTTTCAGTCAGTTCTAGTGCACCAGTAATTATAGTAGTCTCATCATGTGTCAAGTCCCCGCCTCTCCCTGCCTATATGAGAAAAGTTTTCTGCATATTAGAAACCGTGATCGGCGGGCTTGGTCTGTAAATTAGTCGAAGTATGATGTCCATAAGTTGGGAATGGGCTTCAAAGCACGAGCCACAAGGGTTATGTTTCCCTTAAAATTGCTGGCTGATGTAAGCTTCCACAGGAGACAGTTATAATTAGTTTCAAATTAAGTTAAATACCTCATTGCCATGAAAATTAACAAAAGTTTTGAGCTCTGCTCTCCGTAAAAGGACAGCGTGTCCCTTGCCAAGCATCCAATCCAGAACCTGCACGACAGAGCATTTACGACAAACAAATTAACACATAACAAACTCAACAACAATATTGATGCAGTGGGCTTTTAAGAAAAAATATTTTTCCTTAAAAACTCCTGCATCAAATAATATTTGGTTCCTCACAACTGTGCCAAATTGACAGCAGCCAAATTGACTTGCACAGAATAAAACTTATCCGAATCATATACTCAGAACCAGAAATCCACTATACCTTGCTAATTGGATAAGAAATGGGAAAGAATAGCAAAAGAAGAACACGGACAAGAGGCGCCAACGTTGCTCCAACAGTCAAGCCATAACGAGTACAAACTGCTTGTGGCAATATCTGTTATCAAATAACCATAAGCATAAAGACCCAGAAGATTCCTTTCTAAACATACCAAGCAGATAACTTCTAAAATGAGAACAGATAAAATACTCAAGTTTAACACTTCAATCACGATCTACCTCTCCAAACATTAATATGAGAGTCACTGATGCTAATATTGCAGCCCAAGGAGGCACAAGCTTGTCCAAGAATATAGGAAGAGCCTTAAAAGAAGACAGAGACAAACAACAGTGTAAATAAACAAAACAAAATTAAAATTTAACAACTTTTTAGTCAAGAAAACAAGAACCCATCATATATTTAGAACTACCTCCATTGCTAAAGAGTTCCCGATCAAAAGAGTGCACAGCAAAAGATGCTGATTCTTTACCACTGGAAATATTTTAGCTGCCACAAATCATCACTTCTTCATCCACTCATAAAGTATAGTCAAGTGACTTAACAGCGTAATCTAAACGCATATTAATTACTAAAAAATATGGGAAAATGGGCAAAACTAAATTATAGTCGCATTATTTTCAAAGTGGGATTGTGAGAGTACCGGCGTGGATGCGATCCTGAGGACGGCCAGACTTGATGAGGACTTCAAGGTCTACAAGGCCCAAAGACATGAGACCAAGAGTTAAGCCAGCCATCAGGCCAGCAAAAGTCACCAATCCTATTATTATTACCATATACAACATAAACTTGCTACTACAGCATCCTATGTCAGATGCCATCTTTCTCTTTCTCTGCGGGTGGGTGCTGTGCTTGCTTTGTCTTCTTGTCCGCTCTTTATCAGAGAGTTTGGAGGTGAATTTTGCAGGCAGGTTGGTAGGCTCGCACGGCCCACTCTTTCTTTCTCCCTTTTTTGTACGTAATTTATTTTGATCACACGGCCAGATTTCTTCATACTCGTAGAGTGATGGACCACCGCAAATGGTCCCACTTTATCAAATGCTCAAATTTGTCCATCCAGACTATCCACTCGTTTTTACAGTTACTGATGAACGTTTTATCTTTTTAACCAGTGGATTTCTAGCTCATTGCTGATGGATGTCAAGGGATCACGGAATTAACTATAATTAAAAGGAATTATTTTAGTGTAGGTTGAATTATTGTGGATTATGAATAATTTCATAGTGAATTGTATTGTTGAGGCTTGTTCTTTGTTAAAATTATTTAGATGAGTACAAAAAAGGCGGGGTTGTTTTTTTAATTAGGAAAAAGTGGTCAATTTAGATTGGAGTGGGGTTACGCTATCAGGTCCAGGGCGCTAGGGCTAGATCCACGCGCTTAGTCACAGCTCTAGGCTGCAGACACTTGGCGTTGAGGTTGCTAAGAAATTGAAGGGTTTCTGTAAAAAGAAATTGATGGGTTGCTGTGATTATTTTTTTGGACAATGCATAAATAATTATAGACGAAAAAGAAATGAAAGGAAAAAAGTAAAATCAAACTAGCACCAAAGTAGATGAAATCACCATACACGTGCTATCCAAGGAAAAAGAGAATGCTAAGACGCATCAAATGACGTGGAATTTTTTTTCCACCACTAGAGTCAACATCAAGTGCCTCCTGAATGTGGCAGAGTCATTAACGCGTGCTGCATGGGTCTGGCGCAACTTTTTGATTTTAAAAATAATAAAACAATACCAAAATACCCCTATACTTATAGAAAATTCTACAAAAAAACAGTGTAAAAGAACAAAATACCTACATATGCTAAGCTTGTTTTTTTTTTTTTTTTTTTTACAAGGCTAAAGATGTATTTTAATTATTTAACAGTTTGTAAAAGGTCAAAAAAATCATTGGGTAACAAGTTTTAATTTTGTTAACCTTGGGGGTAGAATAATATTATTAATATGCAAATAAACATGAAAAGATTACCATACTCTTGTTGAAATATTTAATGACCAATGAGCCTATAAAAAATATTGAAATACCCCCATAACTAGGGCTTTAATTTTTTCAACCAAATGACAAAATGATAATTTGATTTTCTGTGAAAAGCTAATATTAGGCACATCCCAAGCCTTTAGAGCTTGAAAAATTCATTGTCCAATTATATAATAGATTGTGTCTTGGTCCATAGTACACTTGCACAATGTTGTCATACCCAAGCCGTTTGAGTTTGGCAAACATGTCTAATTTGACAAACAACAAACAAAGAGGACAATTATGCACTTTAGTTGTCGAGAAAGAGAAAAGAAAGAAAAAACATAAATAATCAATCATCAATGGCAATCCAACTATTATTTGTCTACATGCACCACATCATGTGAAAGAGGGCACGACTGCGTATCTAGTTAGACGGTGGATAACCAGATTCGCCCACCAAGAAGCGTCATATATGCCTCCTTAATGGCACGAGCACCGCCCATTTGCTGGGGAAGTAAAGGAAAGCCAAAGAAATGTCTATCCACTCGCGAAAAGACAAGAAATTAAAAATGAAATTACTATTACAATCCATAATAAAAAAAATCTCTTGATTTATAGTGATTTCCCCACACCATTTAGCTTTTGTTATAATATAATTATTGACCCTTTGAATTGCTAAGAAAAACTCTAAAAAAAACATATAACAGGGCTTGCTCCATATTCCCTTTCTAAGAAAATGAAATTTAGGGTAGAGCTAGTGACCTTTGAGATGAAGGTTGGAGGACAAAGAAGTATAATGATATCAAACTCTTCCCAAAGGTCAAGATCACAAAATGTGACTCGAGTAAGCAAGAACAAAAAGGCCATCAAAACTTACTACCAAGACTCAAACTTTTGAGAAAAAGAAGACTTCATGAAAAAAAATGGACCAATATTTCTCAAGTAAGTATTCATGCATGTTGATCATGATGCATTACTTCTATCCTTGGCAAATTAATGTCTCACCATCATCTCCTAGATAGGGCGCCCGCGAGCCCTATCCTGACATACATACCTTTAGAACTCTTATAACCAAGTCATTTTGCTAGGTAAATCACATTCTTCACACTTTTCATATTTGTTTTCCACCTAGGTAGGTAACCCATTACAATGAGACCACTTTTCATATTTGTTTCACCTGGGTAGGTTACCTATAACAATGAAACTACTCTTAATATTTTTTTTTTCATCTAGGTAAGTCACCCATTATAATGAAACCACTTTTCATATTTTATTTCCCACTTGAATAGGTCATCCATAACAGTGAGACCACTCTTCATTTTTTTTTTCATTTGTGTAGGTCACCCATTATAATTAGACTACCTTGAAAACTTTTTCTACCCGGACAGGTCACTTATTACAATAAGACCATCTTAAGAACTCCTTTTCATTTTCAACCTGGGTAGGTCACCCATTACAATTAGACCATTCTTGAAAAATCTCTGTATTTTTCAAAAATCTTTACATTTTTTCTAGGTAAGTCATTCATTAAAATGAGGACACTTTGAAAACTCTTTTCATTTGGTCACCCATTACAATAAAACCTTTCTTGAAAAATCTTAGTATTTTTCAAAAATCTTTGCATTTTTTTGGTTAGGTCAATTATAATGAGACCACTTTGAAAACTCTTTTTATTTTTTACCTGAGTACGTCACCCATTACAATGAGATCATTCTTGAAAAATCTTTGCATTTTTCAACTTCTAAAAAATCTTTGCATTTTTCTACTTGGATAAGTCACCCATTACAATGAGACCATTTTTGAAAAATCTCTGCATTTTTCAACCTTGAAAAATCTTTGAGTTTTTCCTGGGCAGGTCACCCATTATTATAATGAGACCATTTCTAAAAAATCTTTGTTTTTTCACCTGGATAGGTCACCTATTTCAATGAGATCATTTCTGAAAAATCTTTATATTTTATACCTAGGTATGTCACCTATTACAATGAGACTATTTTTGGAAAAATCTTTATATTTTTCTTGAGTAGATCACTCATTACAATGAGACCGCTTTAAAAACTTGTTCCACTAAGGCAGGTCACCCATTACAATGAGAGCATCTTAAAGACTCCTTTTTATTTTTTTTTTCCTTAGGTAGGTCACCTATAACAATTCGATCATTTCAAAAATCTTTGTATTTCACCAGAAAAAATCTTTGTATTTTTTCTCTAAGTGCGTGCGTTTTTAGCCCTCATTTCAAATAATTTCAAAACAATTCATCATTTCTTGATATGGCGAGTCTGTTATCTCTTCTTTTTTTTTTCTTTACAAAGCTTACTATCTAAAGTCTCTTACGAGACTTTCTATCGAAAGGATTGTAAAACGGGGAGCAACTATCATAACCTATTTTTGAGTTATTTCCCAAATTCACTTCCTTTTCTTCCAAATAAAAAAATAAAATAAAGACTGACGACTCTCATTCCCTCTTTCCACTGATAAAAGACAAGAATTCTTTATTTCCTCTATTTTCTCAATTTTTCATATACCATGCTAAGAGTGGAAGCATTCTTCGCGACATTGCACAAGTGCGATATTAATTATCATGCATTTAATAAGATGACAATAAAGAATAAATATTTGGTGTTATTGATGCATGATTTGATGGACAAGCTAAATGGAGCTTCTATCTTTACAAAGTTGGATTTGAAGTCTGATTATTGGCAATTAAGGATTGTTGAGGGAGATAAGCATAAAACATGTGTGACGAGGTATGGTGCATATGAGTTCGTGGTTTCCCATTTGGGTTAACCAATACTCCATTTATATTTTATAATTCGATGAATGGTATCTTATAATTCAAGACAGTTTGTATAGGGCATATAAATGGATACAAAAAATATGCAAATCTAAAATGAAAATAATTAAAGCTTGATAAAAATGACAAGGTGTTGCTAAGGTTGACTCTATATATTTGAAAAAAGGATAGCTAGGAAGAATCGACACCGAGGATCGATGCAGAAGTATGATGGACCATTTAAGATTAAGGATAAAATAGGGGGTGGTGCTTACAAGTTGAAGTTGTCAGAAATACTAAAGCTTTACCCACTATTTCATATGAGTTATTTGAAACCTTTTTATGAAGATCATGATGATCTGGAAAGAAGTAAATCATAGCAAACTCCTCTAATGATTCACAAATAATTTGATAATAAAATCATCAAAATCATGGACCATTGAAGACTTGGGAAGCATAAGAAGAATAAGCAAAATGAGTTTTTAGTGAAATGGAAAAATGGCAAGGAGGTTTCATGGGAAAGTGACACTTGTGGTAGTTTAAAAACTTAGTACAATAGTATCTCGCTTCTATTCTGACAAAGATTTTGGGTCCTTCTAGTGGGGGAGGTTTGTTATAGACAAAGGCATGAGGGCACGCCAGCAAAAACATTGTTGTGAAGATGCCTTGGGAAGAGGAAGCCTATACGAATAATGGCATATTCAACATACAATGTGTACAACAGTTCATACAGATATTAGATTTATGTTCAATGGGAGTTTAGAGTTTGATGCGAACCTCACGATCATGTGGTCACGCAACCCACAATCAAGATTGAGATCTGATCCCGGAAAGCCGAAATAGGTCTAATAGGAGTGTGACACAATGGAAACCTGCCCCAAGGCACCAACACTATTGGACTGAGTAGAATGACATCACGAAGCCAGTTAATCTTTGATAAGTCAGATTCAGTTCGTTCAAGAACTGAAGAATGCAAGAATCACTCTCACATGTTAAAACTAAAAAATTCAGAATAATAATCATCAAAGCTGCTGAAATTTTGGCTTACATGAGTTTAAATAGTTCTTGAAAAATTAACCCTAATGGACTCCTTATGCGGACTTACATGAGATCCACTCAAAACTGACCCAAAACCCTAAATTGAAAAGCTCATAACCTGATCCAAACAAGCCTTGGACCCTAGCTCAAAATAAAGTTTTAATTAAGCTCAAATATTAAAGAAAATAATAAAAATAACTAATTTGTCATTAAATACCACCAGCCTTTCTTTTCTTGTGTAGCTAGGATGAATAAGGAATCCTTATAAGAAAAGGATTCTAAAATATTAATGAATCATTGCCACACTTGTAGATTATATTGCAGCTCATTAAAGATCCTTGTGGAACTAGAAAATTCCCAAAACCAGCTGCCACATCCTTGTACGAAAAGAATCCTAACCAAATAGGAAGCCTACAAGTCGAATGGAAGTAAATAACAAAATTCGAACAGCCTCCGTTGACCAGTATTGCGGTTCCTTCCCGAACTCCGATTGACCTGAATTTTTAACCCAAGGTAGAAAAACATGTTTGGAGAGTCCACATAAAGTATTAGCCTGATCCAACGGTCGGATTGAGAATTATGATTGTTGCCGTAAACTTGGACTGTCGCACTTTTTACACCAAAATCTGAATCTGACCTTACTTGGTTTGTATCAGAGGGCTGAATCGTATCAGAGTTAGACAATGAAATTTCCAAAATATATAGAAACATATCTATTTTGATGGCATAAGTGTCAGCAGACTCACCTATTAGTTTAGAGGCAGGCCAAGAAAGATTGGAACTATTAAAGGGGGGTATTGTTGAATTATCTGTAATTACTAATTTTATGAAAAACTAGTCAAATTTGTCCTTAGCCTTGAAAGGCAATTTTTGGTTGTAAGAGTCTATCTAAACTATGTATAAATAAACCATTATTAGTGTGTAGGATGACAGAGTATGTGCATTGCACACACAAGAGATATTTGTGTATTGATTCCTTTGTTAAGAGTAATAAAGGTTTGGATTTTCCTGTATATTATGAATTGTTCTATTCTTGTTTACTTGTGTTTTTCAGCTTGCTTATAATAAACAAAAGATTAAGGAAAGTGTTTTAGGGATGTGAAACACTTAGATTATAGGTAAACACTTGAGTGAAATTGCTGAGAAAGGTTGATTATAATAGGGGACTATGCTATCGCATCGGGTTTAAAATTCTAACAAAAGATTAAACCCTGTGACAATATTCTATTTTAACTCAACACATAAAAAAGAAATGAAAATGATGGACTAAATGGATTTCAGTTTCAATGGATTGTTTATGGGGTTTATGAAAGTGGATGAAATGGATGTGGTGATGGTTATCATTGAAATGTTCATGAAGTATATTGTATTTGTGGTTGTGCCAATAATATACATTGTTGAAGTAGCTACCGAGTTATTCTATAAGAGTGTTATGAAATATTTTAGGGTCCCGTTTGATATTATAAGTGATTGTGATGTACGATTGATTACTAGGTTTTAAAACTATATTGTTTGGCTTAATAGGAACATAACTGAAATTCTTAATTGCTAATAATTCATAAACCAATAAGCAAATGGAAAGAGTTGATGCTTTTGTAAAGGAATATGTAAGATACTATGTGACAACAACTGAATAAAATTGACTAGAGTTGTTTGACAGCACTCAATTATATTATAACCTTTATAGATCATAGGCCATAAAAGCAAGTCCATTCAAATTGGTGTTGGTAGTGTAGCCTCAAGCCCCAACCAACATTTCAATGTAGAAGTCAGGGAAAAAAACCCAACCGCGTATAGATTTGTAAAGGAAAGAGAAAAGTTGTTTGAACAAACTCAAGGCAATTTGTGTAAGGCGAGCAAACAAATGTAGAACTACACAAATCAAAACACAAAAGATCATTGGAGTTTGACGAAGGCGACAAGGTATTGCTAAAGAAGACTCCACAAAGTTTAGAAAAGATAATTGGGAAGAATCAACATCGAGGGTTGGTGTCGAAGTATAATAGGACATTTGATATTAAAGAGAAAATGGGGATTGTTGCTCACAAGTTAAAGCTATTTATGAAGCTTCACCTTAACATTTCATGTGACTTACTTGAAACTTTTCATAAAGATCATGAACATCCAACAAAAAGTAAGTTGCAGCAAGCTCGTCCGATAATTTGCAAACAAATTGACAATAAAATCTTCCAGATCATAGACCATAAAAAACTCGGGCATTATAAGAAGAATAGGCAAACTAAGTTTTTAGTGAAATAGGAAAATGGCAAAGAGGTTTTTTGGGAAAGGGATACTAACTTGTGGTAGTTTGAAGACTTAGAAACCGTTTGGCAACGTGGTTGCATCCACGTTTCCTGTGATTTCATGCAACAAGCTGTTTGGTTAATAATAAACGCGTGTTACTGTTTGCTGGGTCCCATGTGCTGCTACGTTTGAAATGCAAGAAAAGGGGAAGCAACTAGGAGCTGCTTCCTGCGCGGCATGTTTCTAATTCACGCGTGTGTTCTAATTCATGCTACTGTTTAGTGAAAAGTGGAGCATGCCTCCACTATTCACTGAACATTTTTTTTTTTTTTTGAAAACAGTGGAGGCATGCATCCACTGTTCAGTGAACAGTGGCGCATGCCTCCACCATTCGCTGAACAATTTTTTTTTCTTTGTTTTTTTTTTTTAAAAAAAATAGTGCAGTTAATTGATTTCACTCGCACTGTTCACATGAACGTGAACAACAATTTTCTTTAAAAAAATTAGTTTAAGGTGAATTAAATTTACTTGTACTGTAATTTTAATTTTCTTCTTGATAATATTTTACCTAATTTTGTTGTTCTTGTTGGATGAATTTTGTACGTAATGGGATTGTAGATAGTTTTTTGTTAAAGTAATTTTTTTATATATAAAGTGTGATTTATTTCATGATGTAATAGGATCCACAATATTTAAATTAAAAACCATCAATATTAATATATATTTTTTAAAATTATTTTATAACCTCAATTTCAAAAGCATTCTTAACTAAACACATTAAAACTACTTTTTCTTCAACCTCAATTTCAACCATAGTTTTAACCAAACACCTATTTTTTCAAACCAACCTCAACTAAAAGTACTTTTTATAAAACAACTTTTTTCAAACCACAACCACAACAGTTAGCGCAATACCAAACATAGTTTTAATGGAGGAGTATATCACTTATGATCCGATGAGATTGTGAGGTCCTTTTAGCAAGGGAGGTTTGTTACAGACCTAGGTGTAAGTGTAAGGACATGCCAATAAAAACATTATTGTGAAGATGTCTTAGGAAGTGGCAGCCTAAACATTCAGTGGCAGATTTGATAAACATTGTGTGTAACAATTTGTACGAACATTTGGTTCATGTTCAACATGAATTTTGATTTGCACAATGAACTGTCTAAAATGAGCAGAACACATTTATTCTGGCATAGGTGCTAGTTGATTGGTGGCAAACCAAAAAAGATTGCAATAGTCAGGGGCATTTGTCGACAATTATTGATAGTTATCGATTTTATGGAAAACTGGCTAGATTTATTAATGGAAAACTAGCCAGATTTGTTATTAGCTTTAGGAGGTAGTTTTTTATTGTAAATGTCCATATAAACTATGTATAAATATATCATAATTAATCGTGTAGCATGTAAAGAATATACATATCACTCACAAGAGAGACTTGTGTATCATTTCCTTTGTTAAGAGTAAAAAAAATTGGGATTTTCCTGTTTTACTACGTGTTTTTATGTTTTAGTTTACTTGTGTTCTTATGTAATAAACAAGATATATATATAGTGAGGAACTAGGCTTCTGAAATTTAGTGGGGAACCAGAAATTCTAACAAAAAACTTTGACCAAATCATCCACTTCATTCCATGTTTTGAATGTATGATTCTGCTCCTATTTGTGATCTCGATGTCAAGTTGTGCATCATTATTATTTTGACGTAATAAATCCAACAGCACAGGAATATTTATGTTGGTGTCATGTTTTCATATTTGTCTAAGATTGTGCCTTCGTCAGCATGATATTAAAACTTGCTACATGGAATTCTTTCGTTTTTTCAATAAATTATGCTCTTACACTTATTGATTCATTAATATTTCTAGTTTTGTTTTATTTATTCAATTTTACTCTTGCAGTTTTTAAGAAATTTTAATATCACTCCTTGCTATTAAATAGCTAATAAAAAATCAAAATTTGTTTTTATTTATATTCTTGTTTTCCTTTTTTTTTTTTCCTTTCTTTAAAATCCAAATTTATAAAAGAAAACAAAAGAACTCAAAAACCAAATGAATATCTAATGAGCATGATTAACATTAAAACTTTTTTTGAAGATAATGTTGAGAAATCTTAAACCGAAGCAAGATATTGACAAATCTACAAGGCCAAAATTGAAATTTACTTTTTCAATCTTGATCATGTCATGTTTATTTTTACATTTCAAAAGTATTTTTTATTTTAAATTAATATTTTTTTATGTTTTTAGATTATTTTAATATAATAATATCAAAAATAATTTTTAAAAAATAAAAAAATATTTTAATATATTTATGAATAAAAAAATATATTCTAAAGTAACATAACTCCCTAATGGATGTGAAAATTCTTCATTCTTAGCAAAATGATGTGAAGATGTATCTCTTTGAATTTTACATTCTTACATAGCTTATTATATTTGGACTTGAACAAAACTAAACCTCACCCATGTTCTTATACGGGGTAACCTTGCTTGTTCAGCCTTGGTATGAATTTTCAGGAAACAAATCCTAGATAAGTTTTTTTGGTAGTTTTATCATCGCAAAACACCATCACCAGTTCAGGAGGGAAATTAGAATTACTTCTGCTGTACGGCTACCGTTGGTAGTCAAGAGGCCGGTCCGGTCTGTGATAACAACTGGGAGCCTCACACTGAAATGTGAGCTGGCCGGCAAAGGGATTCAAATGCTGTGGAGTCATGCATGCTCAGTGTCAAATGCAAATGCGGGTCATGGACAACGTCTTAAAATCAAAGAGCTAAGAGAGGCAATATTTTATATCATTTCCTTGTTTTGCTGTCGAAAAACAGAGAAAAAGAAAAAAAGAGGTAACCGTCTCAGGTCTCAACGATAGCACACCAGGGCTTCTTTCTTGATTTGAGTCCCCCTCCTCGTTTCTCTTCTTCCCTTTGTTCTTTGTTGGCACAGAAGGCATGACAAACAGATCCAGATGATTGTGTTCAAGGTTGTTGTATATGAGCTGACAAAAAGGGTTTATGGAGCTAGATTTGGTTTTGGGTGAGCTAGCAAAAGTTTGGGAGATGGGGTTTGTAGTTCAGATTGCTAGCAAAAAGAAAGAGATACTGGTTTAGCTTTTCGCTGTATTGTTTAGCTGGGCTGTTAAATTATGAATTGGGATTTTGGCTCTGGAAATTGAGAGAGGACTGAAGTCTTCTGGGTTTTTTTTTTTTTCATTTTCTTTTACTAAAATCAGACTGAATCAGGATTTTACATGGTCAATGTGTATGATTGTATTTTTGTTGTGTATATTTGACTGAAAAATTGTTATTTGAGAAGGTGTCATGTCTGCCTTATATCTTTCAGCACCTTGGGCTCTAGCACGATGAGAAGGTGCTCCCCTCGATCGGCAATGAGGTGCTGGAGGCTGTGGTCACTCAGTTCAATGGAGTGGAGTTCTCAAGGGCTGAAGAGCAGAAACTGGCTGCGCGGCAAGAGGCAGGGAGGTCCAAGTTCGGGTGCTTGAATTTCTTTTCATAAGTATGCTGATTACAGGTACCCTTTTAGGTGGCAGAGCCATTAGAAGCCAAATTGCTGAAATGCAACTCCCGATTGACTTGGAAGAAGATGTATTTGGCGACGGCTCTAATAGAGACACCTATAGACAGAAAGGTGGCAAAGAAGCAAGCTAAATAAGATGTACGGTGGCACAAGTTTTTATGTTCCATCTCAGAGGATTACAAAGAACATAACATAAGAAATAAGATTTTTTAAAAAAAATCACTTGCTTCAAAGAAAGAGAAAGCAAATATAAACATAAAAAGGAAAAAGATTTAACAAAACAAGATTGTTATTATGAAAAAAAAAATTATTGAAACAACAAGAGTGAATAATATTCGAGCATGTCTTGATATTTAATTGAATATTATAAGATACATCAAATGAAAATAATAGCTAAATGACATGATAATGATTTTAATTAGTATGCATTATTTAAGCTTTTATTATTTCTTTAAGTGTTGCATTTTTTTTAATTTCTATTATAATAAAATAATTAGAAAGGCATACACTTTATTCATCTCACATATAATTTAAATAATAAAAAAACAATAAAATATTCATGATTCCCACTTTAAAGAGCATAGACATATGATTACATTTTTCAGAGTGCTAGTTAAAATGGCTATTAAGCTATTTTAGATGCTCTTAGAGTTTTGAAAGGGCTCCTCGTCTCATTTAAGCATAGTGGTCGAATCATCGGTCAAAACACCCTCTACATATATTGAGTCAAAACTGCATTATACCTTACCTTATCTCGTATGGCGTCAATTTTGTCACCATGTTTACAAAAGAACAGATAATCACCGGTCTATTGAATTTTCATAAAATGGAGCAATCCTGGACAGTTTTTCTTATTACCCATATCAGTCGATGCTGGGGCAGGTTAACAAGTCAATAGAAAACATGGGTAGCTTATCTTCTCCACCGACAGAGAGAGAGCGAGAGAGAGCGAGAGAGAGAGAGAGAGCTTCCTGTCCCGGTACGTGAATTCCACAGCTGATGCAACAAGGCAAACAAAATACAAGGGAACTACGCATAACCAAACTGAATTGTTCCAGTTGTGATATACTATGATACAGATACCTTGCCTCTATCAAGGATTTAACCAAAAAAACCATGAAAAGGGGCAACAGTAATCAAGCAGAAAGAAAAACAAATCAAGTAAAAACCATCTCTGAAAGGGAAAAATATCTATAAGACCTTGACCACAACCTGAATGCTCTAATTCTGGAAGATGACCTGAATTGTCAAGCTTCAAGGCAGTCCTTCACACCCTGCTCGAATTTATCAAGTGAAGATATAGTATTCATGAGTGCATCAGCAACCTTCTGTCTGCCAAAAACAGAAAGGATGATGGGAGAGCGTGTTAGAAAATTGTCAGCAGGAATGCTAAATGGGCTCGTACATGCAATTCAGCTTCACTTGACAAGCATATTGACTGCCACGATTCACAAATTCAGAGAAATGAAGAACAGGTATTAAGAACTAAACTTTTTGACAAAAGATTTCACCAAATTAAAATGTTAACAAACAAGGTATGCAACCCTGCTAGCAAGAAGAACCAATGTTAGGGATTTTTTTAGGGGAGGTCAAAAAAATTTCTTTATTTGCTTAAAGGATGAGAAGGAGAGGTCTTGTTATCAGATTACATTCATGTTGCTTGAATAAATTTTCATGAATAAATAATGAGGATATAATCGTAAATTTGAGTCCAAAATTTATTCCCTTGCCTCCATTACCCCCAATTTGGGAGGAGATATTTTAATAAAACGGAGGGAATGGAGGTTATACAATTTCCCTTCCCCTCGAATTAATTTTTTTTCCCAGACAAGGTTAACTTATTAGTCCCCTCCATTTTTCTCCCCTCCCTTCCGGTCATCTCCTTCCCAAACAAAAATAATTAACAATCAAATTCACTGATCAGTGTGGTTCTTATAAGCATAGTATGGAAAACGTACCTGTCAGAAGCAAGTTGAACATTAGCTTCATTCGCCAGACCATCAAGGGAAGTGAAAGATCTACAGTACAATAATCATCAAGCAAAATGCTCTTAAGTGAATGTTACAAAATCAATCATGAATTATTCACATAACATAAATCACAATGTTAAGTCTCTAGGTTGATTTTGGAATTGGGCAGCCTAAATAAGCTAAACATTTTCCACAGCATTTACTAATTATCTCCAAATTCCATCAGCATTTGCTTTATTTTGAAGTGGTTGGTAATGAAAGTAACATTTATTTGCTTCTGCATTTATGGGAGGGTACTTAGGTCAAAATCCATATATTTGGTTTATAAATCATAACCAGACTAAATGCAGTCGTTATTACTACTTTATAAACAATTAAAAGACAGTTTCATCTTTGTTGATATACATTCAAAATTTAACAACTGGAAAAAATCATCTTCAAATGAGCACAGGTTTGGAATGTTAATGCAATGCAGTAGTTTATATTTGTTGCAATGTACTCAAAACAGAAGAAAAGGTGGTTACCTTATAAGATCATCCAAAATAGCTTCTGCTTCCAACTTTGCAGGGTCCTTTTTATCAAGTAAGGAAGCAGCATTCTTCACAATCAAACGAAACGTGCAAACCTATTCACATTAAAATCAAGCCTATGATTACTTATAACGATTAATCAAAACCCTAATTACGAAGATACATGATAACAAAATGCACAAACCTCCACTCCTGTATTAGCCTGAAACGCAACAAACGAATTCCTATCTTGAGGAACACAATCCCTAGCGGCAGATTTTAACAGTCTTTGAACTTCCTCTAATTTCTCTTCCTTAAATTCGGATTGACTGTCCGCTGCCAAGAACAAGCCAAATTAACCCTATTTAAAAAATCAACAAAAAAAGGGTGAAACCTTACTTACTTAGCAAGAGATAGGCAGAGCGAAGGATTTCACGGGAGGCATCGATAGGAGCCAATATATATTTCGCAGTCTTCTTCTTTTGATCTTTCAGCCAGTCCTTCGGTCCTGCTGCATAATTAGGGTTTTGAAAGCAATTGGCGAGAAATTAACCAGCATTTAATGAGCGATGAGAGAGTGCAGTCTTGCTTACAGATGCCGACGGAGAAGGCAGAAGCAGGAGCGGAAGGGACGAGAGCGAGGAATGAGAGCAAGGCAGCGTCTCTGCGAGAGAGTTTGGGTAGGAGCAGACGACGTTGATTTTCATGTCGTTTGCTGGAGATTTGGGGTTTTGGAGGGAGAAGTGAGAGGGAAGCAGATGCGGCTGTTGCCATGGTAACGAGTTTGTTTGGGTTTCAAATGAGCTGGTCCGATTTAACGGATAGGACCTCAGGGGAGCAAATAGGCATGGCCCCACAAATATTTGGGAGGAATCAAAAGCTATCCCTAATTTTCAATAAGGAGACATAACGGTCCCAAGACTTTTTATGTTTTCGTTCTTACTCCATTATTCATTTTCCGTTATATCCCTCCCTCGTATTTTAACTGAGTTTGAAACTCAATGTTTTGTTTGGAAATCCACTGAATGGTAATTTCTTGCATGGAACTATGGATAAATTACATATGTGCATGTCCGTGAATAAATTAAATATATATATATATAAAACTAAGAAAGAGTTGTTAAGAATAATTAAATTATAAAATAAAAAACTAATATTTTTTTAAAAAGCAAAAAAATAGATGAGCATGGGAATATTTAACCCTATTTTTTTAATTTGTACTTAGAGGTTTTTTACCATGAACAAATAATTTTTATTTTTATAAATATATTATACAAGTACAATTTATTTATTTATATCAAATATATTAGAAAGAAATTAAATTAATCTCTTTAAAATATTATAAAAAATCAAAATAACTACATAAAAAAAACTAATATTTAAAAAATAAACAAATTGTATTAAGAAAAATCAGAAAGAAAGCATCAATTACGATTTAAATAAGAACATTACATAGAAAAGGAGGGTATTGATTAAAATTTTTAAACACAAATAATAAAACAAACAAACAAAAAAGATCATACGTTGCTAGGCTTGACAAGCTAGGCTTGCATGCCTGGCCAAGAAACCAACAACCAAGAGCATAAGATGTTTTTTTTTTTTTTTTTTGAGATATGAGAAAGTATTTGTCGTAATTAGCAATATTTCCCAATCATCTCTAGTGATTAAAAAATCAGGTTCAAGTTTTCGGATCTAAAAAATCTATTTTAAAACTTATTTTTACTTGAAGATCACACCATTCCATTAAAGGAGGGAGCCCAACCTGTTAATCTCTGGTCGTGCAAGTATTCTAGTTTATAGAAGGATATGGTGGAAGGGATGATCTTTGAAATGATAGGTGATGGCACAGTCCAACCAAGCAACAATCCTTTTGCTTCCTTATCGTGCTTGTGAAGAAAAAAGACCTTACCTGACGGTTGTGTGTCGATTATAAGGCCCTCAACAAGTTGACAGTCAAAAATAAATTTTTCATACCCTTAATTGAAGAG
This sequence comes from Populus davidiana, assembly GCA_030145905.1. Lineage (NCBI taxonomy): Eukaryota > Viridiplantae > Streptophyta > Magnoliopsida > Malpighiales > Salicaceae > Populus > Populus davidiana. The sequence continues at coordinate 2,053,730 of CM057802.1, read as the reverse complement.
CTACTGGAAGAGTTAATAGGGGTAATGGTGTTCTTCAAAATTGATTTATGCTCCAGCTACCACCGGATTCGGATGAGCTCAAAGGACATCCATAAAACAGCATTCAAAACACACAACATACACTTTAAGTTCTTAGTGATGCCCTTTGGTCTCACTAACGCCCTCAATACCGTTCAAAGCCTAATGAATGAAGTGTTTAGAGCTCATTTAAGGAGATTTGTTCTAATCTTTTTTGACGACATTTTAGTTTACAACAAGTTCTACAAGTCGTTTTTGTAATACTCAGGACACATAAACTGGTAGCAAAGGAAAGTAAATGTGTCTTCAGTGATGACAAGGTTGAGTACCTAGGCCATGTCCTCTCTAAGGCAAGAGTGGCTACCGATCCAGCAAAGCTACATGCTATTAAGAATTGGCCATTACCCTAGAACATCAAGCAATTACGGGGGTTCCTAGTATAGTTTTAAGACTCAGCCCGGTTCAAGGCTCAGGTTCCGGGTTTTGACCAGGTCATCGGGTCGGCCTAGTCAATTTTTTTTTAGAAAAATAAAACGATGTTGTTTTAGTAAAAAAACAAAAAAAAAATAAAAGTTAACAGGTTTGCAGTTGGGTCTTACTGGGTCAACCGAGTCGTCGGGTCACGCCGGATTTTTTCTTCCCCTCTTTTTTCTTCAACCTGACCCAGTTCCAGCCCCGGGTCAACCCGCCGGGCTGGCCCAGGTTTCAAAACTATGGTTCCTAGGGTTCATGGGGTATTACAGAAAATTTGTAAAAGGATATGGCATTATTTGTCGCCCCTTAACCAAACTTCTTAAAAAAGATGTTGTGGGTTAGGACCAAGAGGCAACTTTGGCTTTCAAAACTCTTAAGAAAACAATGGTTAATCCTCCGGTCTTATCCCTACTTAACATGAGCAAACCTTTTATCATCGAGACAAATGCATCAGGATCGGGCATTGGGGCAGTTTTAATGCAGGAGGGGCATTCTATAACATACATCAGTAAGGCTTTAGGGCCAAAGTAGCAAATGTTGTCCATCTACGAAAGGGAAATGTTCGAAATCCTGTAGAAGACCAAATGGAAACAGTATATATGGGGTAGGACTTTGAAGATCAGAATCGACCATGTGAGTCTTAAGTACTTGCTGGACCAAAAACTATCTTCTCCCTCTCAACATTTATGGTTGACTAAACTGTTGGGCTTCGATTATGAAATTGAATTTCGTAAGGGAATAGAAAATGTAGCAGTTGACGCCAAGGTTGTTAAAATCGCGATTTTAACACGAAACGGAAAGCCGTTCACAAACTCGGATCGTAAAATCGTAAAAAAATCGTAAAAAAATCGTAAAATACATTAAAAAAAATTCATGTTTCAAATAAAAATTTATACATAGTTCAAGCACCTTAAAAAACATGTTTCAAATAAAACTTCATACATATATCTGGGGTCGTTTAAGATACTTAAAAAGTATTTTTTTATTAGTTTATATCTATATATATCTAACGAGTAGAACTTTGAACTTGAAGTTCTTGCTACCTTTTTGAATTCAGAATTTGTTATTATAATCTGATCAGAGGCTGGTCTGGCGCAGACTTTACTTGCGTTAGGCAATGGCAGTGGGCAGTGGACTGAAGACTGAAGACAGTCACGTGAAGGGAAAAACAAATTTCAATAGGCGTCTGATAGCTGGATATAAGGGGAAAAAAACTTTCAGCGCCTAATTTTGTTGAAATCGCACAATCAGTCCTAATATCGCGATTTTGCGCGATTTCATCCGATTTTTGCGATTTCACCCGATTTCAACCCGATTTTACCCATTTTTGATTTTTTCAAGCGATTCAACCCGTAATGCATGTTTTGACTTGTAAAATCGTACGATTTTACGAGTCAAAACGCGATTTTAACAACCATGGTTGACGCTCTTTCTAAAGTCACCAACAGTGAGTTTAATGCTTCAACATTGTCCACGTTATCGATTCCCTTAGTATCGGATATCAAAAGGTCTTGGGAGGAGGATAACAAGATTGCCATCATTCAAGACTTAACAAAAGACCTAGCTACACACCCTCACTATAAATGGAGAGACAATTGCTTATTCAAGGAAGGGAAACTAGTGGTGGGAAACAATATAGCACTCCAGCATCAGCTCATAAATATTTACCATGATACATCCTTAGGGGGATACTCTGGGTCTACAGTCACGACAACCAGGGTTGCCAGCATGTTTTACTAGAGAAAGCAGCAAAAACAAATCAGATAATATGTGAGAGAGTGCCCAACCTTTCAAAGATACAAAACAGAGAATGTGGCTAGTGATGCGAACCTCGTGATCACGTAAACCATAACAAGATTGAGATCTAATCCCGAAAAGTCGAAATAGGACTGATAGGAGTGTGATACAATGGAAACCTGCCTGATTAGTACTTAAAAGTGCATGTTTATCAAGGGTTTATATCATTATTTTGCACTTAAAGTATCAATAACTCCTTAACTAAAGCATGTTTTATAATAACAAGTCTAATACTATAAAATACCCTAATATATGGTAAATGTTCATCTTAAATGCAGGCATATCATATAAATCAAAGGATTGATTGATGAATTCAACTACTGAAATTTTGAAGATAAAGAAGGGTGAAGCTTAGAAAAGAGACCTTGGTGTAGTCCAAACTGGAACACTGTTCGGTAATTGGGTCATATCTCGAGTTTTAGATATCCAAATGATCTGCAATTTTTACAGAGATTTGATAAGACAAAGGCCTACAACTTTCATTTGGACATCAAGATCTAAGAAGGCCGTTTTCAAGTCCAAATTATAGCAACCACGAAGAAGTCCGAATCTGTCCTGCAGCCCAAACACTGTTCAGTGTTTGGCCCATATCTGAAGTTCTAGAAGTCCAAATCACCTCTAATTTTTTTCCTGGAAAGCTGAGTCAATTTCTTACAACTTTAATGCTTTCAAGTGGACCCAGTTCTGATGCTAGCATTTTCGTTTTATTTAGACAAGATGATAAGGATTTTCACTAAGTCAAAAGTTGGCCACCCACTCAACAATTAGTCATCAAATCAATAATTCTGAATTTTGGCCTATAAAAGGAGGCATTTGCCATGTATTTAGGGGCTTGTTTGTTCATATCAAGTTCATGCTCTTTATTTCTCTCTTTAAATTTTTTGTAATTCTTAAGTTTTGCTTTTATTAATTTCTTGTTTATGCTTTTCATTTCCTTTCCTTTCCTTAGTTAACTTGTATTTTATTTATGTTCTTGTTTTATTTATTTATGTTTTTCTTCTTCATTATGTTTAGCTAAGTTTATTATGTCAAGGTGAAAAGGTTACACTAATGGTGTAAGAACAAGTATGGTGTAAACTCAATATGGACCTTAATGTTTAATATTAACATGTCTTATCTTTTTATCTTATTAATTCTTAATACCTTGCTTGTTAAATGGTTAATCTAAATTTGTGTTGTATAATACTTGGTACAACAAATGCTTGGCACTCTCATAACCCAACCGTATGGTATTACCTACACCTGGGGCTATGAAAGGTACTTGATTTGTTGTTAACATCAGTTAACATCATGAATTCCTGACAATATTTAAAAGTTTGGTGTTATGTAAATAAGATAATTAATATGATCATGTTAATAATTTATAATGAGCTATTAATGACAAATCATTCGAATGGAACCTCCTTCGTGTGTGGTTTCCAAATTGAGTAATAAGAGTTTATACTATACTTGTTTGAAATACCATTGGTGGATCCTCTAACCTTGACATTTATTTTTATCATTGTTTAATCCTTACATTAATCTGCCATCTCAAAGTTCTCATTAATTTCTTCCTCCTCTTCTTTTATTGTTATTATTATTACTACTACTAATATTATTACTATTATTATTATTATTATTATTATTATTATTATTTACATTCTTGTTATATTTTATGTACGTTAAGTATGCTCTGTGTTTGATCAAGGATCCTGACATTGTTGGTCTTGCCTTGTTCATTCGCATCAGAAATCTGTTTATATTATATAATATATCTCTTTGATCTTTCCATAAACTCAGTATATAGGCTGGAAACCTATGACCCGATCTTTTAGATCATTCTCAGGTATAACAACGCCACGTACTGAGTATTATTATTATTATTATTACTATTACAGTTATTGTTATTATTATTGTTGTTATTATTGTTATTGTTGTGTTGTTATTTATAATTTATACAATTAACCTCTCTGTGGTTCGACCCCGATCTTGCCGGGTTATTTATTACTTCGACACTCCTGCACTTGGGAGAAGACATCAATCTTTTGGTCGTGTCAAGTTTTTGGCGCCGTTGCCGGGGAGGTAAATTCTTGTACAAATTTTAGTATTTATTTTGTTTTTTTCTTTTCACTTTTCTTGTATCTAACTTTGTTTCTTTTTCTTTTGTTTTCTTCTTCCTTTTATTCTCTTTCTACACGTGTATGAGTGTTTGGTCACGTACATTAAGTGGTAGACTTTCTAGGGTATCCTCATCATTTTCAGAAAATATGGCCGAAGAAGATAACCAGTCACTTCATAATGAGAATAATGAGAATAACCGTGTTAGGACACTTAGAGACCACATGAATCCTACAAGAACAAGTGCACCCTCATGCATAGTTTTCCCTCCTGATGCATCCCATTTTAATTTTAAGCCAGACATTATTCAACTTTTACCTTCTTTTCATGGCTTAGATCTAGAAAATCCATACTTGCATTTAAGAGAATTTGAAGAAGTTTGTAACACCTATAATGACTTAAATTGTAGCATGAATACCATTAGATTAAAGCTTTTTCCTTTTTCATTAAAAGATAAAGCTAAAACATGGCTACAAAATCTTAGGTCAGGATCCATTCGTGCTTGGGATGAAATGCAACAACAGTTTTTAAAGAAGTTTTTTCCATCTCATAGAACCAACTCTTTCAAAAGACAAATCACTACTTTCACTCGAAAACCAAGTGAAACATTTTACCAATGTTGGGATAGGTATCGAGACTTGCTTAATACTTGCCCTCATCATGGTTTTGAAACATGGAGACTGGTTTCACAATTTTATGAAGGATTAACACTTAAAGATAGGCAAATGGTTGAATTGATGTGCAATGGAACTTTTGAAGATAAAGACCCTAATGAAGCAATGGAGTACCTAGACTTACTAGTTGAAAATGCACAAAATTGGGACACTAAGGGCACTTATGAGGCACCAAGTAAAACCCAACCTCATACATCTAGTGGAGGTATGTATAACCTTAGGGAAGATCATGACCTCTAAGCCAAGTTTACATCTTTAGCTAGAAAAGTCGAGGCACTAGAATTGAAAAAGAGTGGTCAATTAAAATCTGTTCAAGACATTGTGTGTCAAATCTGTGATACAAATGAACATACAACCAATGACTGTGCAACTTTGCCTTCTTTCAAGGAATGCCTCCATGAACAAGCCCATGCTTTAAATAGTTTCCAAAGGCCCAATCATAACCTATACTCGCAAACATACAATCCTGGTTGGAGAAATCACCTAAATTTCAGTTGGAAGAGTGATAACAATAATGCACAAACTTCATAGCCACCGTTTCAAGCACACCATAATTTCCAAAATTCTCATGGATATGCACCTCGTTATGCTGCACCTCCTAGAAGAAATCTTGAGGAAACATTACATCCATTCATTGAAAAGCAAGAGACAATCAACACTCAACTTACTCAAAGCATGACAAATTTTAAAGATGCTCTAGCAAAATTCACATCTGCTCTCAGTTTTCAAGAGAAAGGTAAGTTTCCATCTCAACCACAGCAAAATCCAAAGGGGCAATACAATGCAAATGCAAGTAGTTCCGAAAGCCAACACATGGATCAAGTCAAATCAGTCATCACTCTTCGCAGTGGTAAGGTTATTGAAAAACCCACTCTTGAACATTGTGAGAAAGATGATGAGTCAATCTCTGAGGGTAAGGAAGGGGTTGAATCTGAACATTGTAAAGAAAAGACTGATTCTCCGCCAACACTTCCATTTCCTCATGCCATGACCAAACAAAGGAAAGTCAATCACAATTCTGAAATCCTTGAAATTTTCAAACAGGTAAGGATCAATATACCTTTGTTGGATGCTATTAAACAGGTACCTTCCTATGCTAAATTTTTGAAAGATTTATGCACTATGAAGAGAAAACTGAATGTGAAAAAAAAGCATTTTTAGTCGAACAAGTAAGTGTTATACTTCAGAACAATAATGCTTTGAAATATAAAGACCCTGGCTGTCCTACAATTTCTTGCTTTATTGGAGAACATAAAATTGAAAGAGCTTTACTTGATCTTGGAGCTAGTGTGAATTTACTTCCATATTCGGTTTTTGAAAGTCTCAATCTAGGTGAGTTAAAACCAACTTCTGTAACTCTTTTACTTGCTGATAGATCTGTGAAAGTGCCTAGAGGAATAGTTGAAGATGTGTTAGTACAAGTTGATAAATTCATTTACCCTGTAGATTTTATTGTCTTGGATACACAACCTGTTGAAGCATGTAATTCAATTCCTGTTATTTTAGGACGTCCATTTCTTGCAACTTCTAATGCATTGATTAATTGTAGGAATGGACTGATGAAGCTATCATTTGGAAACATGACATTGGAGATGAATATTTTCAACATTTGCAAGCAACCTGGAGATGATAATGATTTACAGGAAGTGGACTTTATTGAAAATTTTACAGGAAGTGTAAGAACAAGTATGGTGTAAAATCAACATGGACCTTAATGTTTAATATTAACATGTCTTATCTTTTTATCTTACTAATTCTTAATACCTTGCTTGTTAAATGGGTAATCTAGATTTGTGTTGTATAATACTTGGTACAACAAATGCTTAGCACTCTCATAGCCCAACCGTATGGTATTACCTAGGCTATGAAAGGTACTTGATTTGTTGTTAACATCAGTTAACATCATGAATTCCTGACAATATTTAAAAGTTTGGTGTTATGTAAATAAGATAATTAATATGATCATGTTAATAATTTATAATGAGCTATTAATGACAAATCATTCGAATGGAACCTCCTTCGTGTGTGGTTTCCAAATTGAGTAATAAGAGTTTATACTATACTTGTTTGAAATACCATTGGTGGATCCTCTAACCTTGACATTTATTTTTATCATTGTTTAATCCTTACATTAATCTTCCATCTCAAAGTTCTCATTAATTACTTCCTCCTCTTCTTTTTATTGTTATTATTATTACTACTACTAATATTATTATTATTATTATTATTATTATTTACATTCTTGTTATATTTTATGTACGTTAAGTATGCTCTGTGTTTGATCAAGGATCCTGACATTGTTGGTCTTGCCTTGTTCATTCGCATCAGAAATCTGTTTATATTATATAATATATCTCTTTGATCTTTCCATAAACTCAGTATATAGGCTGGAAACCTATGACCCGATCTTTTAGATCATTCTCAGGTATAACAACGCCACGTACTGCGTATTATTATTATTATTATTATTATTATTATTATTATTATTACTATTACTATTACTATTATTATTACTATTACTATTACTATTATTATTACTATTACTGTTATTGTTATTATTATTGTTATTGTTGTGTTGTTATTTATAATTTATACAATTAACCTCTCTATGGTTCGACCCTGGTCTTGCCGGGTTATTTATTACTTCGACACTCCTGCACTTGGGAGAAGACATCAATCTTTTGGTCGTGTCACTGCCCCAAGGCACCAATACTATTGGAATGAGTAGAATGACGCCACGAAGTCAATTAATCTTTGATAAGTCAGATTTAGTTCGTTTAAGAAGTAAAGAATGCAAGAATCATTCTCACACGTTAAAACTGAAAAATTCAAAATAATAATCATCAAAGCTGTTGAAATTTTGGCTTACATGAGTTTAAATAGTTCTTAAAAAATTAACCCTAATGGACCCTTTATGTGGACTTATATGAGGTCCACTCAAAACTGACCTAAAACCCTAAACTGAAAAAGCCCATAACTTAATCCAAACAAGCCTTGGATCCTAGCTGAAAACAAAATATTAATTAAGCCCAAACAAGCCTTGGGCTGTAGCTAACAAAATAAAATAAAGCCCCTAATATTAAATCCTTGTTATGCCATGAGAAGAAGAGAATGAAGTAAAATATTATAGAACTGATTCAAGACCTATTTATAGCCTTCCATGCAGCCCCTTAATCCTAGAAACAAAAGGAAAAGGTAGCCACCCATGTTGTTTCCAAGTTGTAGTAGGATTCTTTTGTTTCCTTTGTTATCCTCACTTCATGGCCCAAATAAGGTTGTATTGGACCCCTCTTACACATGGATGAGATGTACTTGTGTTTCCTCCTGATACTCCAATGGATCTTTCAATTTTGACTTGATGGAAACCTTCAAAACCAATGCATCTAATGCCTCTTTCAATATCTTTGTCTTGGACTGAGTTATTGGACCATTTGGAACATGTAATGGGTCCTTGCTGGTGTTCCTGGGCTGGTCCATATCATCCCCTCTATCCTCGAAAGGATTCGACCTCGAATCAAAATTTGAAAGGTCAATTTTGTATGCGTTGTCATTGATTCTCTTCAAACCCTGAAATGGACCATCACCACGAGGCTGTAATTTTGATTTTCTTTGGTTGGGAAATCGTTCCTTACGCATGTGCACCCAAACCCAATCACCAGGTTGGAAAACAACCAGTTTACGTCCCTTATTTGCTTTAGAAGCATAAATTCCGTTCTTTTTCTCTATTTGTAGTCGAACTCCTTCATGGAGTTCTCTCACCATCTTTGCCTTCTTTTCACCATCTAAACTTATCTTTTCTTCAAAAGGTAAAGGAATTAAGTCCATAGGAGTTAGTGGATTAAAATCATAAATAATTTTAAAAGGAGAAAAACTAGTGGTCGAATGCACGGTTCTATTATAAGCAAACTCAACAAATAAACTGAAAAAGCCCATAACCTGATCCAAACAAGCCTTGGACCCTAGCTCAAAACAAAGTTTTAATTAAGCCCAAACATGAAAGAAAAATAATAAAAATAACTAATTTGTCATTAAATACCACCAACCATTCTTTCCTTGTGTAGTTAGGATGAATAAGGAATCCTTATAAGAAAAGGATTCTGAAAATCCATAGATTATATTGCAGCTCATTAAAGATCTTTGTGGAACTAGGAAATTCCCAGAACCAGCAGCCACATCCTTGTAGGAAAAGAATCCTAACCAAATAGGAAGTTCGTAAGTCAAATGGAAGTAAATAACAAATTTCATACAGCCTCTATTGACCAGTATTGCGGTGCCTTCCCAAAATCCAATTGACCTGAATTTT
>CM057802.1:1891867-2034367 GCA_030145905.1 Populus davidiana | reverse complement strand
GATCATCGATCATAGTGGAGCCTCTTTACCATTATGTATAAATGTGCTATTCTATTTGTACAGATATGGTAGAGGGGCGCATTCAATCCTTGTTTGTCCATTAGTTCCCACTTATTCTCTTCATCACATAGGGTAGAGCAGCTTGGTAGCTCACAACGCTCATAACCTTGAGGTCACGTTCAAATCCCGTCTCCGCAACATTTTTTTGACAAAACAAATGAGGATTGTCCCTGTTAACTAGTAAATAATTAATTACCAATTTTTTTTTTGAGGGGGGAGGAAAGATAAGAGGGTAGAATTAAACTATTAAGGTCAACTATACTGAATCCTTTATCCTATTAAATAAATCAACTTGGGCGGATAGCGGGAATCGAACCTGCGTCTTCTCCTTGGCAAAGAGAAATTTTACCATTTGACTATATCCGCATTTTTTTTTGTCTTGATCTTATATTGACACGTAGTACCTGGATCCTATTTGTGAATAGCTATGCCAGATATTCTTTTCAAGACCATTCTTATTATCTATTTAACATATTCATATTATATTTAATTATATTATATTTGATTAATAGATTACATCTAATACATTTAGATTTATATAATACATTTAATTTATATAATATATTTATATTATTTATATATTTATATTATTTATATATTTAATTTTTTATTCCATTTTATTTGAATAGAATTCAAATTTATATTCATTTAGAATTTATTAAAAATAGAATTTAGAATTTCTTACAATTTATTATTCTAAATGATAATTTAGAATGATTTTCTAATAATATAATTATTTTATCAAATTACACTTAATTTTACTTTTACTTTTACTTTTACTTTCATTTACAAATTACATACAAATTATAAGAAAGTTTGACCCCTCCCTCTAATTGTTTTTTGTATTTTGAATTTTGAGGACTTTTATTGAATTTAAATGCGTCTCGCAACTCTAAAGAATTGGGGGAGGGGTCTTTTTCCCCTTACTTGATCGAACAACCCTAATTTTAGTTATTTCAACTACATCAAATGATCTTTCAAATTGGTCAAGACTCTCTAGTTTATGGCCACTTCTCTATGGTACCAGTTGTTGCTTCATTGAATTTGCTTCATTAATAAGCTCACGATTCGACTTTGATCGTTTTGGGCTAGTACCAAGATCTAGTCCTAGATAAGCAGACCTAATTTTAACAACCGGCATAGTAACCATGAAAATGGCTCCTTCTTTAGTGAGATTATATGAACAAATGTCGGAACAAAAATATGTTATTGTTATGGGAGCATGTACAATTACAGGGGGAATGTTCAGTACGGATTCTTATAGTACTGTTCGGGGAGTCGATAAGCTAATTCCTGTAGATGTTTATTTGTCGAGCTGCCCTTCTAAATCGGAGGTGATTATAGATGCTATAACAAAACTTCGTAAAAAAATATCTCGAGAGATTTATGAAGATCGAATTAGGTCTCAATAGGGGAATTGGTGTTTTACTACGAATCATAAGTTTCATATTGGACGTACTACTAATACTGGAAATTATGATCAAGGATTACTCTATCAACCGCTGTCTATTTCAAAAATAGCTCTTGAAGCCTTTTTCAAATACAAAAAGTCAGTATCATCCTCTGAATTAGTAAATTAGAGGAAGGACTCCTTTGTACAGAATAACAAAAGGCAAGTCAATCTTCCTAAATTTCATCGGAAATAGGAAATACTTATACAAATAAAAATGGGGGAGAGAAAAAAAATATGTGGGGTCCTCTGTCTGCTTGGCTAGTCAAACATGGGCTAGTTCATAGATCTTTGGGCTTTGATTACCAAGGAATAGAGACTTTACAAATACAACCCTAGGATTGGCATTCCATTGTTGTCATTCTATATGTATATGGTTACAACTATTTGCGTTCTCAATGTGCCTATGATGTAGCACCGAGCGGGCTGTTAGCTAGTATTTATCATCTTACAAGAATAGAATATGATATTCTAGATCAACCTGAAGAAGTATGTATAAAAGTATTTGCTCCTAGGAAGAATCCTAGAATTCCATCTATTTTCTAGGTTTGGAAAAGTGCGGATTTTCAAGAAAGAGAATCTTATGATATGTTGGGAATCTCATAGTTTAGCCCATTCTTTATTATTACTATAGGGTTCTGAAGCACAAGGAGATTTTACTCGTTGGTGTCAATTAGGTGGCTTGTGGACTTTTGTTGCTCTCCACGGAGCTTTCGGACTAATAGGTTTTATGCTACGTCAATTTGAACTTGCTCGATCCGTGCAATTACAACCTTATAATGCAATCACATTCTTTGCTCAAATTGCGGTTTTGTTTCTGTATTCCTGATTTATCCACTAGGTCAGTTTGGTTGGTTCTTTGCGCTTAGTTTTAGCGTAGCAGCTATATTTTGATTCATCCTTTTTTTCCAAGGATTTCATAATTGGACACTAAACCCATTTCATATGATGGGAGTTGCCGGTGTATTAGGCGCTACTCTGCTATGCGTTATTCATGGTGCTACTGTTGAAAATACTTTATTTGAAGATGGTGATGGTGCAAATACATTCCGTGTTTTTAACCCAACTCAAGCTGAAGAAACTTATTCCATGGTCACTGCCAACCGCTTTTGGTCCTAGATTTTTGGGGTTGCTTTTTCCAATAAACATTGGTTACATTTTTTTATGTTATTTGTACCAGTAACCGGTTTATGGATGAGTGCTCTTGGAGTAGTTGGTCTGGCACTGAACCTACGTGCCTATGACTTCGTTTCTTAGGAAATCCGTGCAGCGGAAGATCCTAAATTTGAGACTTTCTATACCAAAAAAATTCTTTTAAATGAAGGCATTTGTGCTTGGATGGCGGCTCAAAATCAGCTTCATGAAAACCTTATATTCCCTGAGGAGGTTCTACCCTGTGGAAAAGCTCTTTAATGGAACTTTAGCTTTAGCTGGTTGTGACCAAGAAACCACAAGTTTCGCTTGGTGGGTCGGGAATGCCTGACTTATCAATTTATCCAGTAAACTACTATGAGCTCATGTAGGCCATGCTGGATTAATCGTATTCTGGGACGGAGCAATGAACCTATTTAAAGTGGCCCATTTCATATCGGAGAAGCCAATGTATGAACAAGGATTAATTTTACTTCCCCACCTAGCTACTCTAGATTGGGGGTGGGTCCTGGCGGGGAAGTCATAGACACCTTTCCATACTTTATATCTGGCATACTTCAATTAATTTCCTCTGCAGTATTGGGCTTTGGCGGTATTTATCATGCACTTCTAGGACCCAAGACTCTTGAAGAATCTTTTCCATTTTTTGTCTATGTATGGAAAGATAGAAATAAAATGACAACAATTTTAGGTATTGACTTAATCTTGCTAGGTATAGGTGTTTTTCTTCTAGTTTTCAAAGCTCTTTATTTTAGGGGCGCATATGATACCTGGGCTCCGGAGGGGGGGGGGAAGATGTGGGGGTATGTTAGTGGAACTTATATGATACCTAAGAATATTGAGGAGGGGGATGCTCTTTTGATAGATACATGGGAAGCAATAATGCAAAGATTATTACTTGGATCAACAATTCTGTTGAGCATTCAATAGGTATGCAGTTGGCGAAGTATGAGACAACAAAAGAGGTTTGGGATCATCTGCAAAGGTTATTCACAGAATCAAATTTTGCAAAACAGTATCAATTAGAGAATGACATACGAGCTCTTCATCAGAAAAATATGAGTATTCAAGAGTTTTATTCTGCTATGACAGATCTTTGGGATCAATTAGCTCTTACATAATCGACAGAATTAAAGGCATGTGGTGCCTATATTGAGCGTAGAGAGCAGCAACGATTGGTATAGTTTTTAACAGCACTTTGCAGTGATTTCGAAGGACTTAGAGGTTCAATTCTGCATCGTTCTCCATTGCTTTTTGTTGACTCTGTTGTTAGTGAGTTATTGGCTGAAGAAATACGTCTTTAGTCTTATTCTGAAAAGGGAATTCTTTCTGCTTCAAATCCTTCAGTATTAGTAGTGCCTTCTAAGCCATTCTCTAACCATCAGAATAAACCTTACACAAGGGTTGGCTTCGATGAGTGCAATTTCTGTAAGCATAAAGGTCATTGAAAGGCTTAGTGTCCTAAGTTGAGACAACAAAATCAAGCTTGGAAGTCTGGCAATCAGTCACAATCTAATGCTCATAGACCATCTTAGGGTTATAAACTCCCACACCATAGTACTGCAGCAGTAGCTTCCTCAAGCTCTATCACCAATCCTAATATTTTGGCTGAGCAATTTCAGAAGTTTCTCTCTTTGCAGCCACAAGCAATGTTCGCTTCTTCTTCCATAGGTCAATTGCCTCATAGTTCCTTAGGTATGTCACACTCTGAATGGGTCTTGGATTCTGGTGCTTCTCATCATATGTCTCCAGATTCCTCATCTTTTACCTCTATGTCCCCTTTGTCCTTCATTCCTGTTATGACTGTTGATGGCACTCCTATGCCCTTAGCAGGTGTTGGTTTTGTTGTCACAACTCACTTGTCTCTCTCTAATGTTTATCTTATTCCAAAACTCAAATTGAATCTTGCATTTGCTGGTCAAATATATGATTTTGGTAATTATTTAGTCATGTTTTCTAGTTTGTTTTGTTGTATACAGGTGACACGACCAAAATATTGATGTCTTCTCCCAAGTGTAGGAGTGTCGAAGTAATAAATAACCCGGCAAGATCGGGGTCGAACCACAGAGAGGTTAATTGTATAAATTATAAATAACAAGACAACAACAACAATAATAATAACAAAAATAACAACAACAACAACAATAATAATAATAATAGTAATAGTAGTAGTAGTAGTAGTAGTAATAATAATAATAATAATAATAATAATAATAATAATAATACTCAATACATGGCGTTGTTATACCTGAGAATAATCTAAAAGATCGGGTCACAGGTTTCCAGCCTATATACTGAGTTTATGAAAAGATCAAAGAGATATATTATATAATATAAACAGATTTCTGATGCGAATGAACAAGGCAAGATCAACAATATCAGGATCCTTGATCAAACATAGAGCATACTTAACGTACATAAAATATAACAAGAATTTAAATAATAATAATAAAACTAATAATAATAATAATACTACTAATAATAATACTTATAATAATAATAATAATAATAACAATAAAAAGACGAGGAGGAAGAAATTAATGAGAACTTTGATATGGAAGATTAATGTAAGGATTAAACAATAATAAAGACAAATGTCAAGGTTAGAGGATCCACCAATGGTATTTCAAACAAGTATAGTATAAACTCTTATTACTCAATTTGGAAACCATACACGAAGGAGGTTCCAGTCGGATGATTTGTCATTAATAGCTCATTATAAATTATTAACATGATCATATTAATTATCTTATTTACATAACACCAAACTTTTAAATATTGTCAGAAATTCATGATGTTAACTGATGTTAACAACAAATCAAGTACCTTTCATAGCCCCAGGTGTAGGTAATACCATACGGTTGGGTTATGAGAGTGCCAAGCATTTGTTGTACCAAGTATTATACAACACAAATTTAGATTAACCATTTAACAAGCAAGGTATTAAGAATTAGTAAGATAAAAAGATAAGACATGTTAATATTAAACATTAAGGTCCATATTGAGTTTACACCATACTTGTTCTTACACCATTAGTGTAACCTTTTCACCTTGACATAATAAACTTAGCTAAACATAATGAAGAAGAAAAACATAAATAAATAAAACAAGAACATAAATAAAATACAAGTTAACTAAGGAAAGGAAAGGAAATGAAAAGCATAAACAAGAAATTAATAAAAGCAAAACTTAAGAATTACAAAAAATATAAAGAGAGAAATAAAGAGCATGAACTTGATATGAACAACCAAGCCCCTAAATACATGGCAAATGCCTCCTTTTATAGGCCAAAATTCGGAATTATTGATTTGATGACTAATTGTTGAGTGGGTGGCCACCTTTTGACTTGGTGAACATCCTTATCTTCTTGTCTTAATAAAACAAAAATGCTAGTATTAGAACTAGGTCCAGATGTCCAAATGAAAGTTCTGCGAAATTCTCTTAGCTTTCCAACAAAATAAACATGAGGTCATTTGGACTTCTAGAACTCAAGATATGGGCTGAACACTGAATAGTGTTTGGGCTGCAGGACAGATTCGGACTTCTCCGTTGTTGCTATAATTTGGACTTGAAAACGACCTTCTTAGATTTTGATGTCCAAATGAAAGTTGTAGACCTATGTCTTATCAAATCTCTGTAAAAATGGCAGATCATTTGGATATCTAAAACGCGAGATATGGGCTGAACACTGAACAATGTTGGGCTGCAGGACAAATTCGGACTTCTCCTTTCTAAGCTTCACCCTTCTTTATCTTCAAAATTTCAGTAGTTGAATTCATCAATCAATCCTTTGATTTATGTGATATGCCTGCATTTAAGATGAAAATTTACCATATATTAGGGTATTTTATAGTATTAGACTTGTTATTATAAAACATGATTTAGTTAAGGAGTTATTGATACTTTAAGTGCAAAATGATGATATAAATCCTTGATAAACATGCACTTTTAAGTACTAATCACACCCTCCAACCAGCTCATTACTAGTCCCTAGTAATCAAAGTGTTAAAATAAAAAAACAATTTGCAAATTCCATAAAGCAAGGCATTCATCATTAAACTTCCATTAATCTATCCAGATAAACAAACTCTCATTTCTGCTTCATATTTCTTAAACAAGATATTAATAAACCTTCTTTTTATGTGCTCAATGTATGAAAACATATATGATGGGGCTATTGTTGGAAGAAAACAATATTATGTTCTAATGTTTAAGGTTAACTTCCTTGGGTTGGGATTATTTTTTCTTCTTTTTTTTTCTTTTTTTTTATTTATTTACACATACAACTTAAAACACAATGCATCTTTAACCCATGTAACGAGCTTTAGGCTAATGACTCCCAAACCAGTTGGTCTTAGGGCATTAGGTGTTGAGACACCTCTACGAGCTTAGCAACTCGGGTTGCAGATACTGATACATAGATAGTGCAATGTTTGATTCCCTTAAGCTTTTCTCCTTAACCCATGTAACAAGCTTTGGGCCAATAGCTCCCAAGTCAGTTGACTTTAGGGTATTAAGTGTTAAAACACCCCTTCAGGCTTAATTGCTTAGGTTAGGGAGGCTACAAAACCAAACTTATCTACGTTTTTATTCATCATTAAAAAAAGAAAGTTTTTTTTTTGTTTTTTTTTATGCAAATTATGTACTATCCATTTCCCTTAGTTGTTACCTTTAACAAAAGAACATAAATAATATAATAATCCAATTGTGCAACCCACAATCATATGTTAAAGTGTGTGTGTGTGAAAATGAAGATTTAAGAATACTTGTTAAATGAGCATATGAGCAGAATCAAGTGTTAACAATATGAGAGTTTGTAGACTTAGATATTTCAAGAGGTATTATGATAGACCTTGTTAAGAATATTTACTAAGATGCGTCTCAAGAGTCACTTTAACAAAATAACTCCTTTTACTCTGCCATCCTAGTAACAACAGTTTTGCAAATAGTTTATGAAATAGAAAACACAATTTTTTTTTTTAAACTACTACCCTTTCCCCCCAACCAAAATGAGACATTGTCCTCAATGTTTTAAGATAGAAAGATAGAGTATAGAAGACATCACCTGAAATAACGAACACTGACAAACCTGAAACACACTTACACAAATATAAGAAACAACAAAACACAATAATAAAACCAAAAGACACAAAGTTTTTACAAACGAAGGCTCAAATCCAATCTAAGCTTTTTACGGCTTTCCTTAGTTGACCAATTTATGCGACTCATGGAGGGATTAATTACAGGGATGAAAGATTGTAGTTGGTCAATCAATTGTTCAGCAGTAGCAGCAGAGATTATGATTTGTCGTGCTGATGATGTTAGAAATTCCTGTTCCACAGCATGATCAAGAAAAGACAACAACTTATCATAAAAACCATTAACATTTAACAAACCTATGGGTTTATGGTGAATGTGCAGTTGGGCCCAAGAGGAAATATGAAAGATCTCTTCCAATGTGCCCAGACCACCTGGTAAGGCAATGAAGGCATCAGCATGGTTAAACATGGTATTCAGTCGATCAGACATTGTGGGGACTTGTAATTCCTCTCCAATTGTTTTTCCAATGATGTCCCCTTGTGCTAAAGCTTTGGGGACAACCCCCAAAACTTGACTACCTCCTAAAGATGCAGCTATTGACACTCCCCCCATCAACCCAAGGCTGCCTCCTCCATACACTAAATGAATCTTTCGCTCAGCTAGTACCTGACCAAGATGATTTGCTGATTCTAAAAACTCTTTTTCTTTCCCAGGACTGGATCCACCAAAAACACAAATTTTGTTTATGGGATTACTTGAGGAACCTGCCATTTATACACACATCTGTATTTGATGAATGTATGGGTTGAGTAGAAATGAAGGGAAGGAAGAGAAGAATTTATAGATGAGAAATTGAAAATGCAATCATACCACCTATATGTAGGCCAGCTGTAGTCTCTCTCTCTCTCTCACACACACACACACTCTCTCTCTCTTTATTAATTATTTATTTTGAAAAAGCATATGTATGTACAGGTAGTTGTGATTATGGATCACATCTTCCCTTGGTTTTACGTCCAAGAACGGCTTAAACGCCCTCTATGGGTCGGGGATAGGCTTCCCATCCAGTTTTCTTAAAAGCTGGCAAACAGGGTCTTTTTTAGTCAGATTCCCAAGACTAAGTCGAGCATGTTCTTTATGGAATTGGGGCCATAAATGATAAATTGCACGATGCACATCTCCACTAGGGTGCGTCTCAATAGTCAATAGAAAATTATCTAAAGACCCCTTACTCAGGCCATCCTTAATGAATTGTATTTTATCTTCACGGTTTACAGATACCATTCCTAAAGAACGACATGTCGCATTACAAGTCCATCTAGCACATCGGTGACAGACTTTCAGTCGTTTTGCACGACGTTTCTTCGCAAAAGTGCTTTTACCTGTTCCAGGCATGTATGAAATGAAAGAATTAGAGGACTCACCTGATAATCGGATCTTTGCTTCAATCAGCCAGCGAATATCTTCAGGAATTCCATGGTTCATTAACAATCTCAATCTTGCACATCTAGCACGGTAAATTTTTGTAATCGCATTCTGAGGCAGAGCGGGAAAATACTTTTTCAATTTTTCAAGAGTGGTGTCCATTTTCAACTGAGAATTGGGGGAGAGATTCAAAGAAAGGAGAAAGAGCAAAGAATTGCACAAATATATACCCAGATATCAGTTATCATGGGAAACTGAAAGAACCGACTTAAAAGTCACGGAGTACCGTTATCCGCCATTTAACCGGGGTGAGAGACTAGCAAAACAAAAGTCACACAAAAACAATGTGAGAAAAAGAATCAATCTTTATATACAGGATCACCCAATTCAATAGAGTCATTTTCAACTGAAAAATTATCAAAACAAACTTTCAAACGATGGCCATTTACCTTGAAAACATTACCATTCTTTGGATTTTCGATATCACAGGCCCCATATGGATACATATGTTTCACAATAAAAGGACCACTCCATCTTGATCTTAGTTTTCCAAGAAATAAATGGAGTCGAGAATTATAAAGCAAGACTTTTTGACCAACATTGAATGTTTTTCTCAGTATTTTCTTGTCATGAAACTCTTTGATTCTTGCTTTATGAATTCTTAAATTGTCATATGCATCATTTCTTATTTCCTCAAGCTCATTTATTTGCAATTTTCGTAGCTGACTAGCATCATCAATGTTTGAATTGAAAGCTTTAATAGCCCAATAAGCTTTATGTTCAATTTCCACAAGCAAGTGACAAGGTTTTCCATAGACTAATCTATAAGGTGACATACCTAATGATGTTTTATATGCAGTTCGATAAGCCCAAAGTGCATCATTAAGTCTTAAAGACCAGTCTTTCCGATTAGGGTTTACTGTTTTCTCCAAGATCTGTTTGATCTCCCTATTAGCAAGTTCTACCTGTCCACTCGTCTGAGGGTGATAAGGGGTGGCAACTTTGTGTGTGATTCCGTATTTCTTCATTAAAGATTCAAATGGCTTGTTGCAAAAATGTGTTCCACCATCACTTATCATGGCTCGAGGGATTTCGAATCAACTTAAAATGTTTTCTTTCAAAAATTTTATCACTATTTTGTGATCATTGGTTCTACTTGGAATTGCCTCTATCCATTTTGAAACATAATCTACTGCGACCAATATATACAAGAAACCAAATGATGGAGGAAATAGACCCATAAAATCTATACCCCAACAATCAAAGATCTCAATGACAAGAATAGGATTTAAAGGCATCATGTGATGTTTTGAAATAGATCCCAACTTTTGACAATTTTCACAAGTCTTGCAGAATGCATGTGAGTCTTTGAACATGGTGGGCCAGTAAAATCCACTTTGTAAGATTTTTGCAGTTGTCTTTCTTGATGAGAAATGACCTCCACATGCCTCAGAATGACAAAATTTAATGACACTACTTACCTCATTGTCAGGAATGCATCTTTGAAATATTTGATCAGGACAATATTTGAATAAATAAGGGTCATCCCAATAAAAGTTCTTCACTTCGTTCAAGAACTTTCTTTTGTCTTGGGTACTCCAATGAGTTGGCAATTGTCCTGAAACAAGAAAATTAACAATATTAGCAAACCAAGGCATCATAGAGATAGAAAATAAAGATTCATCAGGAAAGTAGTCATCGATTGGTGTGATGTCAGATCTCGAATCGGTTGTCAATCTTGACAAATGATCTACGACGACATTTTTGGTGCCTTTCTTGTCTTTGATTGTGATATCAAATTCTTGAAGTAACAAAATCCACCGCACCAATCTAGCCTTAGAATCTTTCTTAGAGAGAAGATATTTCAATGCTGCATGATCACTAAAAACAACAACAGGTGAGCCAACAAGATAAGATCTGAACTTGTCACATGCAAATACTACTGCAAGTAATTCTTTTTCAGTGGTAGTGTAATTCATTTGAGCACTATTTAAAGTTTTACTTGCATAGGAAATCACATAAGGTTTCTTATCTTTTCTTTGTCCCAAAACAGCACCCACGGCATAATCACTAGCGTCACACATTATTTCAAAAGGTAATGACCAATCAAGAGGTTGAATGAAAGGAGCAGAAGTAAGCAAGCTTTTAAGTTTAACAAAGGCTTTTTCACATTGTTCAGTCCATTCAAAAACAGTTTCCTTTGATAGAAGGTTACACAATGGTTTAGATATTACACTAAAATCTTTGATGAACCTTCTGTAAAAACCAGTATGTCCTAAGAATGATCTAACATCTTTAACAGATTTTGGTGTTGGTAAGTTGGCAATTAACTCAATTTTAGATTTGTCAACCTCAATTCCTGTCGATGAAACAATGTGACCAAGTACAATGCCGTTTGTTACCATAAAGTGACATTTTTCCCAATTCAGTACAAGATTCTTCTCTTCACACCTGTTCAAAACCTTTTCCAAGTTAGTTAAGCAATCATCAAATGAATCACCAAAAACAGAAAAATCATCCATAAAAATCTCAAGAAAACGTTCAACCATATCACTGAATATGCTAAATGAATTGGATTTGAGTCATTCTCTCTCCCCTCTTTGTATTTATACTACCCATCAAATGAATTGGGTTGTTTGGGGGTTGGTTTAGGTGTGTCCTTATCCTTGTTTGGTTTATCTAAAACCAGTTTTACCCCTCCCTCCCAGCTGTGCGTCACTGTTGATTGAGAAATCGGCAGCCGAAAACTGCGTCGCTGCCGATTTCTGCATCGGCAGCGAAAACTGCGTCGCTGCCGATTTCTGCATCGGCAGCGAAAACTGCGTCGCTGCCCAATCCAGAATCGGCAGCGAAACTGCGTCGCTGCCCAATCCAGAATCGGCAGCGAAACTGCGTCGCTGCCAAAACCAGAATCGGCAGCGAAAACTGCGTCGCTGCCGATTTCTGCATCGGCAGCGAAATCTGTGTCGCTGCCGATTTCAGCATCGGCAGCGAAAACTGCGTCGCTGCCGATTTCAGCATCGGCAGCGAAAACTGCGTCGCTGCCGATTTCTGCATCGGCAGCGAAATCTGCGTCGCTGCCGATTTCTGCATCGGCAGCGAAAACTGCGTCGCTGCCGATTTCTGCATCGGCAACGAAAACTGCGTCGCTTCCCAATCCAGAATCGGCAGCGAAAACTGCGTCGCTGCCGATTTCTGCATCGGCAGCGAAATCTGCGTCGCTGCCGATTTCTGCATCGGCAGCGAAAACTGCGTCGCTGCCGATTTCTGCATCGGCAATGAAAACTGCGTCGCTGCCCAATCCAGAATCGGCAGCGAAAACTGCGTCGCTGCCGATTTCTGCATCGGCAGCGAAATCTGCGTCGCTGCCGATTTCTGCATCGGCAGCGAAATCTGCGTCGCTGCCGATTTCTGCATCGGCAGCGAAAACTGCATTCATCACCATCTTTCTCTCTCTCTTTCTCTTTAAATATATATATATATATATATATATATAGATATATATATATATATTCGTTTGGGTGTTTACATTTATGAAATAAAAAACACAGTTTTTTTTTTAAATATCAACTACTACCCTTTCCCCCCTAACCAAAATGAGACATTGTTCTCAATGTCTTAAGGTAGAAAGATAGAGTATAGAAGACATCACCTGAAATAACGAACACTGACAAACTTGAAACACACTTAAACAAATATAAGAAACAACAAAACACAATAATAAAACCAAAAGATATAAAGTTTTTACAAATGAAGGCTCAAATCCAATCTAAGCTTTTTACGGCTTTCCTTAGTTGACCAATTTATGCGACTCATGGAGGGATTAATTACAGGGATGAAAGATTGTAGTTGGTCAATCAATTGTTCAGCAATAGCAGCAGAGATTATGATTTGTCGTGCTGAAGATGTTAGAAATTCCTATTCCACAGCATGATCAAGAAAAGACAACAACTTATCATAAAAACCATTAACATTTAACAAACCTATGGGTTTATGGTGAATGTGTAGTTGGGCCCAAGAGGAAATATGAAAGATCTCTTCTAATGTGCCCAGACCACCTGGTAAGGCAATGAAGGCATCATCATGGTTAAATATTGTATTCAGTCGATCAGACATTGTGGGGACCTGTAATTCCTCTCCAATTGTTTTTCCAATAATGTCCCCTTGTGCTAAAGCTTTGGGGACAACCCCCAAAACTTGACTACCTCCTAAAAATGCAACTTTTGACACTCCCCCCATTAACCCAAGGTTGCCTCCTCCATACACTAAATGAATCTTTCGCTCAGCTAGTACCTAACCAAGATGATTTGCTGATTCTAAAAACTCGTTTTCTTTCCCAGGACTGGATCCACAAAAAACATAAATATTTTTTTATTTTAAGAGCTGAGGATCCTGCCATTTCAAGACTTGTTTATGCTTGTATGAGTTGAGTAGAAATGAAAGGAAGAAGAAGGTTTTATAGATGAGAAAAAGAAAATGCAATCATATCACGTATATGGAAGCCAGTTGGAGTCTCTCTCTCTTTCTCCCCTTTTCTTTTTTGAAAAAAACAAATTATGGATGTACAGGTAGTTGTGATTGTGGCTCACATCTTTCCTTGGTTTTACGTCCAAGAACGGCTTAAACGCCCTTTATAGGTCGGGGATAGGCTTCCCATCCAGTTTTCTTAAAAACTGGCAAACAAGGTCTTTTTTTTTTTTATATATAGTCAGATTCCCAAGACTATGATGAGCTTGTTCTTTATGAAAATGGGGTCATAAATCATGAATTGCCCGATGCACATCTCTACTATGATGAGACTTAAGAGTCAATAGAAGATTATCTAAAGACTCTCTATGTTTTGAAATAAATCCTACCTTTTGACAATTTTCACAGGTTTTGCAGAATGCATTTGAGTCCTTGAACATGGTGGGCCAGTAAAATCCACTTTGTAAGATTTTTGCAGTCGTCTTTTTTGACGAGAAATGATCCCCACATGCTTCAGAGTAACAAAATTTAATGACACTACTTACCTCATTGTCAGGAATGCATCTTCGAAATATTTGATTAGGACAGTATTTGAATAAACAAGGGTCATCCCAAAAAAAGTTCTTCACTTCGTTCAAGAACTTTCTTTTGTCTTGGGTACTCTAATGAGCTGGCAATTGTCCTGAAACAAGAAAATTAACAATATTAGCAAACCAAGGCATTCTAGAGACAGAAAATAAAGATTCATCAGGAAAGTAGTCATCGATTGGTGTGATGTCAGATCTCGAATCGGTTGTCAATCTTGACAAATGATCCGCGACAACATTTTCGGTGCCTTTCTTGTCTTTGATTGTGATATCAAATTCTCGAAGTAACAAAATCCACCGCACCAATCTAGCCTTAGAATCTTTCTTAGAGAGAAGATATTTCAATGCTGCATGATCACTAAAAACAACAACAGGTGAGCCAACAAGATAAGATCTGAACTTGTCACATGCAAATACTACTGCAAGTAATTCTTTTTCAGTGGTAGTGTAATTCATTTTAGCACTATTTAAAGTTTTACTTGCATAATAAATCACATAAGGTTTCTTATCTTTTCTTTGTCCCAAGACAGCACCCACAACATAATCACTAGCGTCACACATTATTTCAAAAGGTAATGACCAATCAAGAGGTTGAATGAAAGGAGCAGAAGTAAGCAAGCTTTTAAGTTTAACAAAGGCTTTTTCACATTGTTCAGTCCATTCAAAAACATTTTCCTTTGTTAGAAGGTTACACAATGGTTTAGATATTACACTAAAATCTTTGATGAACCTTCTGTAAAAACCAGCATGTCCTAAGAATGATCTAACATCTTTAACAGATTTTGGTGTTGGTAAGTTGGCAATTAGCTCGATTTTAGATTTGTCAAACTCAATTCCTTTCGATGAAACAATGTGACCAAGTACAATGTCGTTTGTTACCATAAAGTGACATTTTTTCCAATTCAGTACAAGATTCTTCTCTTCACACCTGTTCAAAACCTTTTCCAAGTTAGTTAAACAATCATCAAATGAATCACCAAAAACAGAAAAATCATCCATAAAAATCTCAAGAAAACGTTCAACCATATCACTAAATATGCTAAGCATGCATCTTTGAAACGTGGCTGGTACATTACATAACCCAAAAGGCATTCTTCGATATGCAAAAGTACTAAATGGACATGTGAAAGTAGTCTTCTCTTGATCTTCCAATGCAATTTCAATTTGATTGTAACCTGAATAGCCATCTAGGAAACAATAAAATTCATGACCTGCAACTCTTTCTAGGATTTGATCCATGAAAGGTAAAGGAAAATGATCTTTTCTAGTCATTAAATTAAGTTTCCTATAGTCAATGCACATGCGCCAACCAGTAATAGTCCGAGTTGGAATTAACTCATTTTTCTCATTTGTTATCACAGTGACTCCAGACTTTTTGGGTACAACTTGGGTAGGACTTACCCATTTGCTGTCAAAAATAGAATAAATGATTCCATTATCTAGAAGCTTAATGACTTTATTTTTCACTACTTCTTTCATATTAGGATTAAGTCTTCGTTGCATTTCTCTAGATGGTTTAGCATTTTCCTCCAAATAAATCCTGTGTGTGCAAATCAAAGGACTAATTCCTTTTATGTCAGCTATGGTCCATCCTAATGCATTTTTGTGCATTTTTAGAGTGTGTAATAACTTACCTTCTTGATGTGCATTAAGTTTGGAAGAGATTATTACCGGAAAAGTTTCATTTTCTCCCAAAAATGAGTATTTGAGATTAACTGGTAACGACTTCAAATCAAGTTTTGGTGGTTGAACACTTGAAGGTATAGACTCAATTGATCGTGATGGCAATTCTTCAATTTATGGTCTCCAATTACATGCCTTTGCTTCTTCCTGAAAATAAACCATTTGCAACTCGTCAGGTTCATCAATCTCAGTTTCACTAGAAGTGGTTTGAAATTGATCATGAACTAATTTTTCAATAAAGTCCACTTCCTGTAAATCATTATCATCTCCAGGTTGCTTGCAAATGTT
This sequence comes from Populus davidiana, assembly GCA_030145905.1. Taxonomy (NCBI): domain Eukaryota; kingdom Viridiplantae; phylum Streptophyta; class Magnoliopsida; order Malpighiales; family Salicaceae; genus Populus; species Populus davidiana. Next base: position 2,018,215 of record CM057802.1, on the reverse strand, counting down.
AAAAATATTCATCTCCAATGTCATGTTTCCAAATGATAGTTTCATCAGTCCATTCCTACAATTAATCAATGCATTAGAAGTTGCAAGAAATGGACGTCCTAAAATAACAAGAATTGAATTACATGCTTCAACAGGTTGTGTATCCAAGACAATAAAATCTACAGGGTAAATGAATTTATCAACTTGTACTAACACATCCTCAACTATTCCTCTAGGTACTTTTACAGATCTATCAGCAAGTAAAAGAGTTACAGAAGTTGGTTTTATCTCACCTAGATTGAGACTTTGAAAAACCGAATATGGAAGTAAATTCACACTAGCTCCAAGATCAAGTAAAGCTCTTTCAATTTTATGTTCTCCAATAAAGCAAGAAATGGTAGGACAACCAGGGTCTTTATATTTCAAAGCATTATTATTCTGAAGAATAGCACTTACTTATTCGGCTAAAAAGGCTTTCTTTTTCACATTCAGTTTTCTCTTCACAGTGCATAGATCTTTCAAAAATTTAGCATAGGAAGGTACCTGTTTAATAGCATCCAACAAATGTATATTGATCCTTATCTGTTTGAAAATTTCAAGGATTTCAGAATTGTGATTGACTTTCCTTTGTTTGGTCATGGCATGAGGAAATGGAAGTGCTGGCGGAGAATCAGTCTTTTCTTCACAATGTTCAAATTCAACCCCTTCCTAACCCTCAGAGATTGACTCATCATCTTTCTCACAAGGTTCAAGAGTGGGTTTTTCAATAACCTTACCACTGCGAAGAGTGATCACTGATTTGACTTGATCCATGTGTTGGCTTTCGAAACTACTTGCATTTGCATTGTATTGCCCCTTTGGATTTTGTTGTGGTTGAGATGGAAACTTACCTTTCTCTTGAAAACTGAGAGCAGATGTGAATTTTGCAAGAGCATCTTTAAAATTTGTCATGCTTTGAGTAAGTTGAGTGTTGATTGTCTCTTTCTTTTCAATGAATGCATGCAATGTTTCCTCAAGATTTCTTCTAGGAGGTGGAGCATAAGGAGGTGCATATCCATGAGAATTTTGGAAATTATGGTGTGCTTGAAACGGTGGCTGTGAGGTTTGTGCATTATTGTTATCACTCTTCCAACTGAAATTTGGGTGATTTCTCCAACCAGGATTGTATGTTTGCGAGTATGGGTTATGATTGGGCCTTTGGAAACTGTTTAAGGCATGGGCTTGTTCATGGAGACATTCCTTGAAAGAAGGCAAAGTTGGACAGTTATTGGTTGCATGTTCATTTGTTTCACAGATTTGACACACAATGTCTTGAACAGATTTTAATTGACCACTCTTTTTCAATTCTAGTGCCTCGACTTTTCTAGCTAAAGATGTAAACTTGGCTAGGAGGTCATGATCTTCTCTAAGGTTATACATACCTCCACTAGATGTATGAGGTTGGGTTTTACTTGGTGCCTCATAAGTGCCCTTAATGTCCCAATTTTGCGCATTTTCAGCTAGCAAGTCTAGGTACTCCATTGCTTCATTAGGGTCTTTATCTTCAAAAGTTCCATTGCACATCAATTAAACCATTTGCCTATCTTTAGGTGTTAATCCTTCATAAAATTGTGAAACCAATCTCCATATTTCAAAACCATGATGAGGGCAAGTATTAAGCAAGTCTCGATACCTATCCCAATATTGGTAAAATGTTTCACTTGGTTTTTGAGTGAAAGTAGTGATTTGTCTTTTGAAAGAGTTGGTTCTGTGAGATGGAAAAAACATTTTTAAAAATTGTTGTTGCATTTTATCCCAAGCACGATTGGATCCTGACCTAAGATTTTATAGCCATGTTTTAGCTTTATCTTTTAATGAAAAAGGAAAAAGCTTTAATCTAATGGTATTCATGCTACAATTTAAGTCATTATAGGTGTTACAAACTTCTTCAAATTCTCTCAAATGCAAGTATGGATTTTCTAGATCTAAGCCATGAAAAGAAGGTAAAAGTTGAATAATGCCTGGCTTAAAATTAAAATGAGATGCATCAGGAGGGAAAACTAGGGTGCACTTGTTCTTGTGGGATTCATGTGGTCTCTAAGTGTCCTAACACGATTATTCTCATTATTCTCATTATGAAGTGATTGGTTATCTTCTTCGGCCATATTTTCTGAAAATGATGAGGATACCCTAGAAAGTCTACCACTTAATGTACGTGACCAAACACTCATGCACGTGTAGAAAGAGAATAAAAGGAAGAAGAAAACAAAAGAAAAAGAAACAACACAAAAAAAACAAAGTTAGATACAAGAAAAGTGAACAAAAAAATATACTAAAATTTGTACAAGAATTTACCTCCCCGGCAATGGCGCCAAAAACTTGACACGACCCAAAGATTGATGTCTTCTCCCAAGTGTAGGAGTGTCGAAGTAATAAATAACCCGGCAAGATCGGGGTCGAACCACAGAGAGGTTAATTGTATAAATTATAAATAACAAGACAACAACAACAATAATAATAACAAAAATAACAACAACAACAACAATAATAATAATAATAGTAATAGTAGTAGTAGTAGTAGTAATAATAATAATAATAATAATAATAATACTCAATACGTGGCGTTGTTATACCTGAGAATGATCTAAAAGATCGGGTCACAGGTTTCCAGCCTATATACTGAGTTTATGAAAAGATCAAAGAGATATATTATATAATATAAACAGATTTCTGATGCGAATGAACAAGGCAAGATCAACAATATCAGGATCCTTGATCAAACACAGAGCATACTTAACGTACATAAAATATAACAAGAATGTAAATAATAATAATAATACTAATAATAATAATACTAATAATAATAATAATATTAGTAATAATAATAATAATAACAATAAAAAGACGAGGAGGAAGAAATTAATGAGAACTTTGATATGGAAGATTAATGTAAGGATTAAACAATAATAAAGACAAATGTCAAGGTTAGAGGATCCACCAATGATATTTCAAACAAGTATAGTATAAACTCTTATTACTCAATTTGGAAACCATACACGAAGGAGGTTCCAGTCGGATGATTTGTCATTAATAGCTCATTATAAATTATTAATATGATCATATTAATTATCTTATTTACATAACACCAAACTTTTAAATATTGTCAGAAATTCATGATGTTAACTGATGTTAACAACAAATCAAGTACCTTTCATAGCCCCAGGTGTAGGTAATACCATACGGTTGGGTTATGAGAGTGCCAAGCATTTGTTGTACCAAGTATTATACAACACAAATTTAGATTAACCATTTAACAAGCAAGGTATTAAGAATTAGTAAGATAAAAAGATAAGACATGTTAATATTAAACATTAAGGTCCATATTGAGTTTACACCATACTTGTTCTTACACCATTAGTGTAACCTTTTCACCTTGACATAATAAACTTAGCTAAACATAATGAAGAAGAAAAACATAAATAAATAAAACAAGAACATAAATAAAATACAAGTTAACTAAGGAAAGGAAAGGAAATGAAAAGCATAAACAAGAAATTAATAAAAGCAAAACTTAAAAATTACAAAAAATATAAAGAGAGAAATAAAGAGCATGAACTTGATCTAAACAACCAAGCCCCTAAATACATGGCAAATGCCTCCTTTTATAGGCCAAAATTCGGAATTATTGATTTGATGACTAATTGTTGAGTAGGTGGCCACCTTTTGACTTGGTGAACATCCTTATCTTCTTGTCTTAATAAAACAAAACTGCTAGCATCAGAACTGGGTCCAGATGTCCAAATGAAAGTTCTGCGAAATTCTCTTAGCTTTCCAGCAAAAAAAACATGAGGTCATTTGGACTTCTAGAACTCAAGATATGGACTGAACACTGAATAGTGTTTGGGCTGCAGGACAGATTCGGACTTCTCCGTTGTTGCTATAATTTGGACTTGAAAACGACCTTCTTAGATCTTGATGTCCAAATGAAAGTTGTAGGCCTATGTCTTATCAAATCTCTGTAAACATTTCAGATCATTTGGATATCTAGAACTCGAGATATGGGCTGAACACTGAACTGTGTTGGGCTGCAGGATAAATTCGGACTTCTCCTTTCTAAGCTTCACCCTTCTTTATCTTCAAAATTTCAGTAGTTGAATTCATCAATCAATCCTTTGATTTATGTGATATGCCTGCATTTAAGATGAACATTTACCATATATTAGGGTATTTTATAGTATTAGACTTGTTATTATAAAACATGCTTTAGTTAAGGAGTTATTGATACTTTAAGTGCAAAATGATGATATAAACCCTTGATAAACATGCACTTTTAAGTACTAATCAACAGGATCTGCAGTCTCAAAAGCTGATTGGGACAGGCCGTAGAGAGAAAGGACTATATATTTTGGATGAGTTAAAAGTGGTAATTGTTGCTGCTGCCACTGTTGCTGCTACCGTTGATTTGTATTCCTTTCAATTGAGTATTTCATCTTCTAGTTTTTATTTATGGCATTCTCGTCTAGGTCATGTTTCATCTTCTCGTTTGAGATTTTTGGCATCCATAGGAGCTTAGGAAATTTGAAAACTTGTGACATTTCTGATTGTAGTGGATGTAAATTGGCAAAATTTTTGGCCTTACCTTTTAATCAAAGTATTTCTGTTTCTTCTTCACCATTTGATTTGATTCATTTTGATGTATGGGGACCTTCTCTTGTTGCCACAAAAAGAGGGTCTCAATATTATGTCTCTTTTATTGATAATCATATCGTTATTGTTGGGTTTATTTAATGAAACATCATTCTGAATTCTTTGAGATATATGCAGCTTTTCGAGCTCTTATCAAAACTCAACATTCTGCTATGATTAAATGTTTTAGGTATGATTTGGGAGGGGAATACACCTCTAATAAATTTTGCCAATTGTTTGCCCTAGATGGAACCATCCACCAAACTTCTTGTATAGATACTCCTAAGCAAAATGGTGTTGCTAGAAGAAAACATAGGCACATTGTTGAAACTGTTTGTTCTCTCTTGTTGTTTGCCTTCGTTCCTAGTGAGTTTTGGGGAGAAGCTGTTCTTACTGCTGTAAGTTTAATTAATATAATTCCATCTTCTCATAGTTCGGGTCTATCTCCTTTTGAAAAGTTATATGCGTATGTCCCTGATTATTCCTTATTTAGAGTCTTTGGTTGTACTTGTTTCTTTCTTCGTCCTCATGTAGAATGAAGTAAGCTATCCTCTCGATCCACTATTTGTGTTTTTCTGGGTTATTGTGAAGGTAAAAAGGTTATCGTTGTTTTGATCCAATAACTCATAAACTTTATGTGTCTCGTCATGTTGTCTTCCTGGAGCATATACCTTTCTTTTCTATTCCATCCACTACTCATAACCTGACTAAATCTGATGTTATTAGTATAGATCCATTTTCTGAGGATTCTGATAATGATATCTCTCCCCATGTTCAATCAATTTGTACTCATAACTCTGCCACTCCATCCGTATTCATAAGTCTACAAAACTACCAAATTTTGCTTATTCTTGTTATTCTTCATCATTTACTTTGTTTTTAGCTTCTATTCATTGTCTCTTTGAGCCCTCTTCCTATAAATAGGCAATTCTTGATCTGCTTTGGCAGCAAGCTATGGATGAGGAACTTTCTACGTTGCATAAGACAGATACTTGGGATCTGGTTCCTCTACCTCCTGGTAAGAGTGTTGTTGGTTATCGTTGGGTGTATAAGATCAAGACTAATTCTGATGGGTCTATTGAGCGATACAAAGTTAGGCTGGTTGTAAAAGGATACTCTCAACAGTATAGTATGGATTCAAGACTACTATTCATTTGCCCCGGTTGCAAAAATGACTACTATTCATACTCTTATTGTCGTAGCTTCGATTCGTCAATGGCATATTTCTCAGCTTGATGTTAAAAATGCCTTCTTGAATAGAGGTCTTTAAGAAGAAGTTTATAGCACCCTCTCCTAGTATTTCACATGACTTTGGATATGTTTGTAAGCTTTAAAAAGCATTATATGGTCTCAAACAAGCACCCCGTGCTTGGTTTGAGAAATTCTCTATTGTGATCTCGTCTCTTGGCTTTGTTTCTAGCAGTCATGATTCTGCTCTTTTTATCAAGTGCATTGATGCAGGTCATATCATTTTGTCTTTATATGTTGATGACATGATTATTATTAGTGATGACATTGATGGTATTTTAGTTTTGAAGACAGAGTTGGCTATACGATTTGAAATGAAGGATTTGGGTTATCTTCGATATTTCCTGGGTATTAAGGTAGCATACTCACCTAAAGGCTACCTTCTTTCTCAGTCGAAATATGTTGTAGATATTCTTGAGCGGGCTAGACTTACTGATAACAAGACTGTAGATACTCCTATTAAGGTTAATGCAAGGTACTCTTCTTTTGATGGTTTACCTTTGATAGATCCTACTTTATACCGCACTATTGTTGGGAGTTTGGTATATCTCACCATTACTCGTCTAGATATTGCATATGTTGTTCATGTTGTTAATCAGTTTGTTGCTTCTCCTACTATTGTTTACTGGGCAGCTGTTCTTCGTATTTTACGATATCTTCGGGATACAGTTTTTCAGAGTCTTTTACTTTTATCCACCTGTTCCTTAGAGTTGCGTGCATACTCTGATGCTGATCATGGTAGTGATCCCATAGATCGCAAGTCTGTTACCGAGTGTTGTAACCTATTTTTGGGTCCCCGCACAAAAAAGAAAAAAAAATATAAATATATAGTCGAAGGAAATTGGAAAAATAATAATAGCAGTAGAAGGCTGGAGCGCGCGACAAATGGTTAGAACAATTGATTAAGGTGGTTAAGAAATATAAAGAGTGAAATTTTGATAGTATATACTTGAATGATGAGAGCCCTGTATGAAAAGAAAATTCAATTTGAGGAGAAAAGTCCAAAATTGGATGTTTATGGGCTCAATTGGATTTTATTAAAAGTTTAATTGAATTTATAGAGGGTTTTATTGCAAGAAAAATTGCTTTTTAACCCAATTTGGGCTTTAATTGGAAGAAATTAAAGTTTTAGGGTCAAATTACAATTCTTGAGAGTTGATTTGGTCAAATCAAGGGCTTAATTACATAAATACTGAAGTTTGATAGCCAATTAGGGACTTAAGTGAACAAATCCAAAACCAAGGACCAAACTGGAAAAGGCGCAGAAATATGGGGTTCGAATTGAAGTTTGTCAGGGGTGAAATTAAACAAAATTGAAAGTTTGAGGCCAATCAGGGGTGTAATTAGAGATAAATCACAAATTAAGGGACTAAACTGTAATTGGCAGAAATTTACTATTCATCATCTTCTTCAGAGAGGCTGCTCGAGGAGCCTCCTTCCCAAGGCGTTTGACGCCTCATTTCTTCCCCAAATTAAATGAAACCTGCACGAAAACGATACCCTGACACCTAACTACACCCTAATATAAATAGTTTTGGTTGATCGAGGATGTAGAGGCGGCAAAACTGCCCCAAAGTGGCCAACCCGACTAGCCATTTCCCTGCACAAAACTGGTAGTTCATCATTGCTTCTTTGAAGCAGTGGTTTGAGTGTTTTCGGGTCGAACCAAGGGCTGCAATTTGGCACTAGAAGAGACGAAGTGTTCCTCTTCCACCACCTATAAATATATGTGATTTTCATGTTTAAACGAGGGAGAAATTTGGGTCTAAAGACAGCAAAAAAACCAGCCTCCCTAACCCGGTTCCTGCTGCCAGCAGAACCTGCCTCTCTCTCTCTCTCCACCGCGACGTTCAGCCGCCAACATCGTCACCACCTGCTTGAAAACCTCCATCTCCATCACAAGCAACAGCTCGAAAACCTCATATAGTGAGAGTGCCGCCGAGCCTCTCTCCTCTGCAACTTTTCTTCTTCCTTCACCAGCAACCGACATCGGCCACCATTCCTTCCACCGAATCCCGCATAGCCTCCTCGTCGCAGCCAAGCTTCCACCGTAGGTCAACCTCCTTCCCCTTCCCTTTCTTCTTGTTCTTCTTCTTCCTCTTCCTCGGTGGTCTCCACTATTTACGTTGCGTGAACAGTGGAGAGTAATCCACTGTTCATTTTTTTGTAAAAAAAAAAATTAAAATTCCAAAAAATCTTTTCTAAAACATTAGTGCTTTTCTCGTGTATTTTTCTATCTATTTTGTGTAATATTGGTTTGTATTTTTATACCGTAAAGATACAAATCCGGTATTAAAATACATGGTTTTCATCGAAACATTGCAAAAACAATTATAAAACCAAAAAAAATATATTTTGTTTTCATCCATACAGCCAAGTCTCTCAAAGATTTTTTTTAAAAAAATCATCACATCGTATTTTCCTATAACAAAAAAAAAACCATATTGTTTTTTTACGCATAAACAAAAACATTCAAAAAAGGTTTTAGCATGCACTTTGGCTTTAATAACAAGTTTGTTAGAGCCATGAGAACTTGGCCAATATTTCAAAAATTCTAAAAATATATTTTTGTCTTTTTTAGTATATGGGATTATGAATTTATACGTAAAATGTATTCCTGATATTAAAAATATAGTTTTTTTTATAGACCTTAGAACGATTAGGATTTTACCCGATAAGATAAGGACCTCCTTATTGAGGAGGACTTTTCTTGAACCCTAGATGGACCAATAGTTAAATAACACCTTAGCTTTTTATCAGACAATCAAACAATGCAGTTTACCTTAGGTAAGGCATATTTGGGGTGCTAATACCTTTCCTTTACGCAACCAGTCCCCGTACCCGATCTCTAAGACTAGTTAGGGTTCCTAGTGACCAAAATACTAGGTGGGGACTCCCATTCTATTTTTCACTGATAAAAGACAAGAATTTCTTGTCTCCCCATATTTTCCAGATATAGATACATTTTTAGATTTAAAGTGAAACCATTTTCGCCGCGACGCCGCACACGTGCGACAAAATGGCGACTCCACTGGGAACCTTGTAGACTAAACTTTGTTTTTGTCTGATTGTTTGTGTTTTCGTATGTTTTATTGTTAATGTCTTTCCTTTTGTTATTTGCGGATTTGCTTTATATTTTTACACATACTGTTCATGCATTGTAGAAAACTGTCTCATGCATCACTTACTTTGATTTTGAGAAGCACACACAGGCCTTAAGTTAGGTGGGGGATTAGCAATTTGCCCTAAGACTATTGGTCAGGGTTCAGATGCGTGAAACACCCAACTCATATATGAGTGCCTGCTTGGTAATGGTGGGCATATGTGTCTTAACTGTTCCTTGCAACGCCCTCATATTGTCTTTATGAAGAACGACACTGGGCAGATATGAGACCCTTCAAGACCAGATAGAAAACCTACCCATTCTCACTTAATAAATAGAGATTGTCCTTAGTAGTGTATCTTACTTTCATTTGCATCAAGATTAATAATGTTAAACTCATCAATAAAAGTTTTTGAGCTGAAATCATCTTTCTTTCTAAATGTGTTTTAGTAAGCTGTTATGATAAGAACTTGGCAAACCCTTCTTTACAGTAATCAAGTCGACTCAGAAATCTTGCTTAAAGGATACAAAAGTCATGAATCAGCTCTAAAAAATACACATCACATGTGCATCATATTTTCATCACACATTTGGTTTTTAATTTATCATATGCATTCCAGATCGTGAAACATAGGTCCCACATCTAAAGTCCACCACACCCGGTCCAGATCAAGGATGAAGAACGAAGAAAGAGCTCATTTAGAGTCACACTATCAAACCGAGTTAGAATCTGTAAAAAATGAAGTTGCTCGGCTGACCGACCTACTCGAGCAACTTTTAAGAGCTAAGAATGGGGAAGGAACATCAGCATAACTACCTGAAGGAGCGCCAGCAACTCACATCCCTCAAGCATCTCAAAACTAAGGGGCAAACTCGGCCAATGAACAACATTTTATGAATATCACCCCTATCCAGCCAACACATGCTCCAATCAATGTGGACTTAACAGCGGAGGGAACCCCAGATAATAGATCTCCCAGTTTGATGGACCGGGACAAACTGTTTGCTTTAGAAGAAAGATTAAGGGCAGTTGAGGGTAATGACTGGTTTGACCTATGCGAGCAGCTGAAGTATGTCTGGTACAAAACATTGTGGTGTCAAAGGATTTTAGGATACCAGATTTCATTAAGTACACTGGTTTGGAATGCCCAAACACTCACCTTTGATCCTACTGCAACAAAATGGCAGAAGTGATCCGTGATGATAAATTGCTTATCTATTTCTTTCAACATAGCCTCGCAGGATTTGCTTTGAGCTGGTACATGGGTTAGACAGTGTTAGGATCATAAGCTGGAGAGATTTGCTGGAGGCGTTCCTTAAGCAGTACAAGTTTAACCTGGAAATCACTCCGGATCGAACAAGTCTAATGTCAATGGAGAAAATAAGCCAAGAGTCAGTAAGAGCATATGCGCAAAGGTGGAGGGATGAGGCAATGCATGTCCAACCCCCTTTAATAGGAACATAGATGGTGACTTTGTTTACCAATACCTTCAAGGCACCATATTATGAGCATTTAATGGGTAGCTCATCTCAGCATTTCTATGATGTTGTACGCATAGCGGAAAGAATAGAGCAGGGGATTAAAGCTGGATGCATAGCTGAGCCATTGCAGATGAAAGGTTTTATTGGAAGAAAAATGGAAGGTCACGTTAACAACTTTGAAGGTGAGTCCAAGGGCAAGATAGTAGATTCCCATAACCCACAAATACCTACCTTTTATGTTGCCCACATAAACTTTAACAAACCTTTTTCCCCTAATCGAGCAAATAACCAGTCAAACAACCCAAACAACCACCAAAGACCAAACACAAGATACATTTCAGAACAACTACTGTCATTACCCATGCCTTTGAAGGACATGTATGTCAAACTACTGAGCATTGGACAAATAGCTCTTATCCCCACATTACCACTACAACCACCATTCCCCATCTAGTACAAGCCCGAGTTGACTTGCGAGTACCATGCTAGTATTCCCGGGCATGGTCTTGAAACATGCTACGCTTTCAAGAAAAGGTTGTTGGAGCTCATCAAGATAGGATGGGTGTCATCTGAAGACACACCCAACATCAATTAAAATCCATTGCCTAGTCATGATGCAAGTAATAGCGGATAAAGGATTGGAAAACATTGGTCAAGAATTGTTAATAATGAAGAAGGTGAGATCGAAGGAGATGACAAGAAAGCACATGTGGGGAAGGAAGATGAAGCACTACCACGACTGACTGTCCACACACTAGAAAAACTCTCCGCTAAGACCTTTGTGCGCAAGTTGGCTCAGGGTGAGAAGTTTCAGAATGGGGTGACCCAAGAAGCTCCCGTAGTTTTCAAAATGTAAACCAACTTTATTTGCCTTAGCATGCTTTTGTCATTGCTTTTATTTTCTCTAGTTGACAATCAAGGCTCATGATGTCAGCTAGATTTTGTGTTTGTCTTTGAGCCCACCTTTTCTTTAAATAAATGATGAGATTATGCACTTTTTAAACAAGGTTGAGTGGTTACAAATAAGGTATCATAAATCGGTCAAAGATGAAATTTAAGAAAAGCTACCCCTGAAGTACAACCTTACCTCTGAATAGCATAATGAATTGATAAGTCACCTGTAAATTTCTTTCAAGATAAAAATAGAGTTTATCAATCCTAACAATGTGCATTTTGAAATAAGAAAAATTCATTACCCCTTCACTCTCTAAAGAGTTTATCTTTGGTGGTACCGTTTGAGTCGGAATGAATTTCTTCTTTATAAAAACCCAGACTAGGATCACACCCCACACTTGGGGCAATAAAAAATATTTCATGAAAAGTTTTACATGATTTTAAAACGGGATGAGAGCTCGTAGATTTAAAAAAGATAAGTTAGACACTCCTGCACTTGGGAGAAGACATCAATCTTTTGGTCGTGTCAGGCCTCCTTCCCAAGGCGTTTGATGCCTCGTTTCTTCCCCAAATTAAATGAAACCTGCACAAAAACGATACCCTGACACCTAACTACACCCTAGTATAAATAGTTTTGGCTGATCAAGGTTGTAGAGGCGGCGACACCGCCCCAAAGTGGCCAACCCGACCAGCCATTTTCCTACACAAAACTGGCAGTTCATCATTGCTTCTTTGAAGCAGTGGTTGGAGTGCTTTCGGGTTGAACCAAGGGCTGCAATTTGGAAGTAGAAGAGATGAAGTGTTCCTCTTCCACCATCTATAAATAGATGTGATTTTCATGCTTCAACGAGGGAGAAATTTGAGTCTAAAGACAGCAAAAAAACCAACCTTCCTAACCCGGTTCCTACTGCCAGCAGAACCTGCGTCTCTCTCTCTCCCCCCACCGCGGCGTTCAGCCGCCAACATCGTAACCACCAGTTTGAAAACCTCCATCTCCATCACAAGCAACCGCCCGAACACCTCATATAGTGAGAGCGCCACCGAGCCTCTCTCCTTTGCAACTTTTCTTCTTCCTTCACCAGCAACCGACACCGCCCACCATTCCTTCCACCGAAGCCCGCAGAGCCTCCTCATCGCAACCAACCTTCCACCGCAGGTCAGCCTCCTTCCCCTTCCCTTTCTTCTTCTTCTTCTTCTTCCTCGGTGGTCTCCACTGTTCACGCTGCGTGAACAGTGGAGAGTAATCCACTGTTCATTTTAAAAAAAAAAAAATTCCAAAAAATCATTTCTAAAAAATTGGTGCTTTTCTCGTGTATTTTTCTATCTATTTTGTGTAATATTAGTTTGTATTTTTATACTGTAAAGATACAAATCCGGTATTAAAATACATGGTTTTCATCGAAACATTGCAAAAACAATTATAAAACCAAAAAAATATATATTTTGTTTTCATGCATACGGCCAAGTCTCTCAAAGATAAAAAAAAAATCATCACATCGTATTTTCCTATATTAAAAAAAAATCATATTGTTTTTTTACGCATAAAACAAAAACATTCAAAATGGTTTTAGCATGCACTTTGGCTTTAATAACAAGTTTGTTAGAGCCATGAGAACTTGACCAATATTTCAAAAATTCTAAAAATATATTTTTGTCTTCTTTAGTATCTGGGATTATGAATTTATACGTAAAATGTATTCCTGATATTAAAAATATAGTTTTTTTAATAGACGTTAGAACGATTAGGATTTTACCCGATAAGATAAGGACCTTCTTATTGAGGAGGACTTTTCTTGAACCCTAGACAGACCAATAGTTAAATAACACCTTAGCTTTTTATCAGACAATCAAACAATGCAGCTTACCTTAGGTAAGGTGTATTTGGGGTGCTAATACCTTCCCTTTACGCAACCAGTCCTCGTACCCGATCTCTGAGACCAGTTAGGGTTCCTAGTGACCAAAATACTAGGTGGCGACTCCCATTCCATTTTTTACTGATAAAAGACAAGAATTTCTTGTCTCCCCATATTTTCCAGATATAGATACATTTTTAGATTTAAAGTGGAACCATTTTCGTCGCGACGCCGCACATGTGCGACACCGGGTTTTGTATCTTTTTAGGTGATTCTTTTATTTCGTGGAAGAGCAGGATATTGTTTCTCAATCATCCACCGAAGCAGAATTCGTGCCATGACATCTATTACCAAAGAGATTATTTGGTTACGATGGTTACTTGCTGATATGAGAGTTTTCTTTTCTCATCTTACTTCTATGTATTGTGACAACTAGAATTCTTTTCAGATTGCTCACAACTCGGTTTTTCATGAGTGAACTAAGCACATTGAGATCGAATGTCATCTTACTCGTCATCATCTCAAGCATGACACCATTACTTTGCCTTTTGTTCCTTCTTCCTTGCAGATTGTAGATTTCTTTACCAAGGCGCATTCCATCTCTGGTTTTCGTTTTCTGGTTGGCAAACTCTCGATGCTTGTAGCTGCCGCATCGTGAGTTTGAAGGGAGATGTTAAATCATATTTATGTAGCCTTTATTTATTAAGGATATAATAGTACTTTCAGTTTAACCTATATATATATATTTTATTTGTATTTAGATTAATCCAATGAACTCATAATATACAAATTATTTAGAATTCTAACCTTTTTTTTTTTGTATTTGATTTTAATTATTTCAAAAAAAATCACTCGAATAGATTTTAAATTTTGAAGAGATTTTCAAAAGCTTTGGTCCAAGATCAGAGTACTATGGGGGTATGAATATGCTATTATTCCATCTTGTCTAATTTTCACTGCAGCGATGCTGACAGGGAATATGTGCCGTATTTTTCAAATGAAAACTATAGGATTGTGGGATAGTGGTGAACAGGCACTCAAGATTCACACATCTTGGAAGAATGACTCATGCAACTGTTTATTTCCAAACCATCATATCCTTCAAATGGCGTCTGAGATCCTCGTATTTTTATGCACCCCTTTCAAATCACAAATCCACTACCTTTCTCTTGGAAGAAATTTATTCATTTTTTATAACAGAAGTTTGTTCTTGTCTTTTGTTTTAAAAAATATAACAAATTAATAACCATATTTCAAAACCATATAAAATAATTTTGAAATCATCGTGCTACTAATTGTTGGTGAAAAACAAATATCCTATTTTTGTTTTTAAAAATCTTAAAAAAAAAAACTAAAAAAAAAACTTAAAATGATAACAAATAATATACCAAAACACTAAGACAATCAGTATTTTATTTATAAAAAAACACAAGAGAAACATAATAGCCAATCTAATATTCTAAGATAAAGTTAATTTTGGTTCAAAAATCTAATTTTTTTACTTTTAGTTTCTTAAGTTTTTTTTTATAATGAAAATTATATCTTTTTAGCCTAATTATTTGGAATAACACTTAAAATCATAATAAGTTTGACAACTAAAATGGTCGATATTTATGTTAAAATATTTCATTATGATAAAAATTTATTGGTGGTTGTTGGTGGTGGTTTTAATTCTTTATATTACTTATATTACTCCTAAAATAGATCTAAGTTTGAAAAGATTTGTGACATTAATTTAATTTTATGGTTTATAACTTATTTTTTTAGTACTTAAAAGGCATATAAAGATTGATTGATAAGTAAGTTGTTTAATTAAACAACAAAATGATATGTTACAATAAATAATTTATTCCCACATTTTTTTTTTAAAGTAAGGTCAAGACTTGTCAGCATCCGGCCTTTTTTAAAGAGGCCAGCCCATGTTCCTAGGTTTTTTTTTTTTTTTTAAAAAATTATTTACCTTGTTGTTTTTTCATAAAAAAAACACTAATTAACTTGCTTTTTAATTTTGACATGGTTTTTAAATGATTTAATTGAATTTTAACAATTTATTTTTTAAAATTATTATGTATTTAAAATAACAATAATAAATCGCCAATAAAAATTCAATTAAAATTATTTTTTTAATTATATAATTTTAAATATATATTTAAAATTATATATATATATATATATATTCTTAAAAAAATAAATATATAATTCTTTTTTCAAGACCAAGTAATATTTTTGGGTTATTCTTTCACAAATAATCTCCAATTAAGACAGGATTTCCACACTAATACATAAAACGTTTATGATAATTGATACAGTTAGGAGAAATTTTTTCAGAAATAAATTTATAGAAAAGCAAAAAACAAAAAGGAAAGAAATCTAAGCATTTTTCCCTGGTGGAATTGCAGAAGGGGACGAAGCATCGTCAGGCTCAGGAATAGAGAGAGAAAAGAGAGGATCGACATTCGCACAAGTAACAAACGGAGCACGTGGCAAACATACAGAATCTTGATCCTCAACAACACACAACGCTGCAATTTTATCTATGCACACCAGAAAACAGAGAGGGAGAGGGAGAGGGAGAGGGGCAGTTGGAAAAAGAATCCACGCACCAAGTAAGAATTAAATTCCTTCTGTAAAAATGGACACTACAAATGCGGTAAAGGGAATAATAAAAGAGTAGGTTCCTAGTTGGGGTAGTTGCAAGAGCACATTGGAAGGGAGGGGTTATTCTGGTATCGGATTCTTGTTTGTTTAATCCAACTCATGCCTACTTAATTCCCCAAGAATGCGAATTCCAAAGAAGCCGGTTTCCTTTTGCCTTTCTCTTTTCTCTCCTGAATTTCCCCGTCCTTTCGATTCTCGAATTAGCTTCTTTTCGGGATTTCATTATAAAACTCCTAACTTCTCCTTCGCTAAACCAAAGCAAATTCACTCCGCAGGTTAGCTCTCTCTCTCTCTCTACTGATTTCGTTTCTCATTTTATTAAATTGTTTTGAAAATCTGCATCATTCCTCGTTTTATCGTTGAAGAAATATGAGGAGTTTTTTTAGTGTAAAATTTGGTGGAATCATAGGTGGAATTAGAGTAGGTTTTGATGGAGGAATTGGATTTTAGGTGTTACTTTGGAGCGAATGATGGAAGATACTTAGACTGGGAACATGCACTTTCACTCTGTGCTTTTTGATTCAAATTTGCAGGTAAGATGTCAGCAATTGAGGTTTTTTTTTTCTTTTTTTCTTTTTTTTTTTAAAATAAAAACCTTTTAGGTTGAGTTCTTGGTTTTACTCTTCTTCTTTTTTTTTTTACCAAGAAAACAGTGTTTTTATTTTTGCAGAGGACTTCATGGCTGTTGTGTGCTGTTTGCTAGTCATTTCACCTATAGTGTTGGATTATGTAGATTGGTCAACTTGATCATAAGAGCACTTAACCCCCCTTTTTTTTTCTTTTTTCTTTTTCTTTTCCTTTTACTTTAATCATGCGTGTTTTGTATCCATCTAATATGGCTTAATGCGAGTCGTGTATGTACCATAAAACCTTGTTTTCTTGAATTTGTTGAGTAATGGATTTCTTTCGTGTTGTGCATGATGTAATTTGAATGTCATTATTTATCGATGTTAAAAGTTAATTCTTTTGAATATCTCAGGAATCAATCAGTTGCACATGAGCTATAAGATGGACAAGGGTCAGAAGGCTGTTTTAGGTGATCAGAGATTGGGCTCTGAGCTTATGGAGAGTAGGGATGGAGTTCAAGAACCATGCATATGGTCATCTCCTGAAGGGGGGAAAGATGAAGCTGAACTTGGAAAACGGATCTTCTGCAATAGGTCATTGAACATGAGAAATATTATAGCTGTCGGCTTTGATATGGATTACACATTGGCACAGTATAAGCCTGAAACCTTTGAGAAACTTGCGTATGAAGGCACGATTGAAAAGTTGGTGTCTAATCTTGGCTATCCTGAAGAGGTTTGTCTTTCTTAAAACCTGTACTGCTTTGCTCCATTGAATTTGACAGTATGTTGGCTAAGAATGGTGTTTCTATGCAGTTGTTGGGCTGGACATTTAATTGGAAGTACATGGTCAGAGGATTGGTTGTAGATAAAAAGAGAGGCAATATCTTGAAGGTTACTCATCAATAGTTTCTCATTAGCTGTTTTTTACTTAAAGAACATTTGTGTGGGAAAATATTTGAACTAGTGATTTGCAATATACAGATGGATCGTCATAAATATGTGAAAGTGGCATACCATGGATTTAGAGAGTTGACCAAGGAAGAGAAAGTTGGCACCTATGGGAATACTCTGATACGAGATGCTTTTGACGAGCCAGATTATGCGCTTATTGATACTCTTTTCTCATTAGCTGAAGCCTATTTGTTTTCCCAGCTTGTTGACTTTATGGACAAAAACCCAGGAAGAGTTCCAGCAAGAGTAGAGTAAGAATGCAGCTTTTATTTTTATTGTCTTATGTGGTACCAGGTCTTTTATTTATTTATTTATTTATTTATGTGAATTCTCTATAATGGTAAATTCCAACTAAACCAAATCCCTTCTCTTCCCCTTCATATGCTGATTCAATTTTGCCAACTTAGTTGTTGCTATAACTTTGTTTAAGATTAAAAAAGCTTTAAGGGCCTAAAATATATCAACTTCAGGCAGAACATGTTTCTCTGCTGTGAACTTCACTGGTTTGGCAATAAAAGTGTGCACTTTGAATGGTAGAAACAAGCATGTTTACATATGTGGTTTAAATACCAGCAGAAACATCATAGTACAGCTACATAATACAGATGGGGTTTTTAACAATGAATTATTCATTTCCTTGCAAAGGGTTTCCATATTTACGGTTATCCAACTTTTAGGAGTAAGTAATTATTGGGGTTCGTTTTAAAGATGAAATGTTATGGTATTGCTATTGAATAACATCCACAAGAATCACCTACAGTTGTTTGTAGATAATAAATAACCAATTGATGTGGTAGAGGGTAGACCTGTTCTTCAATGAAGTGTAGATCTTGAAAGCTCATTGTTTCACAACCAACTCTTTCAGCTATGCTCGCATGTACAAAGATGTTCGATCTGCTGTTGATATGTGCCATCGTGATGGAACTTTAAAGCAAATGGTAGCAAAAGATCCTAAAAAGTAAGTTAAAAAATTGGCATTAATTCCTCAAGCGGTTGTCAATCATTGGTGATATTTCTGCTTTTCTATTTATGCTGTTTTTCTAGTTAAGAAGGCTATATTTATTAGTTAAGAAGAGACTTTAATTGCAGTTTGTTTTGCTGAATAGACAAATGATCTAATGGATGCTGGTTTAGACAGAATAGACAAATGATTTATATAATTTTTGGGTTATTTGGAAAAGGTTCTTTAACTTGTTCTTCTTTATTTTTGGTTATGGGTGCTTTTGTCTTTATGTCTCTGGGCTTCATCTACTAGGTACATCAACGAGGATAAGTCTATAGTTCCACTTCTCAAAATGCTCAGGGATTCTCGACGGGCAACGTTCTTGGTAACAAATAGGTAATAAATCTTCCCCTCCCCATTCCTATTCTTTTCCCCATTGGAATGCTATGGATAATGAATATCTTTTCATATTCAGAACAAATGTTACATAACATCCTAGCAGATTTCTTTCTAGTTTCTTGCATGTGACTTTTCTGGATGTTACAACTTACTTGAGATGAGACTATAAGTAATCATTGCTTTATCTTTGCAGTTTGTGGGACTATACAAATATTGTGATGAATTTTCTCTGCGAGTCCCGTACACTCGATGGTTGCAACTTTGATTGGCTTCAGTACTTTGATGTTGTCATCACTGGCAGGTAATGTTTTTTTCCTTAAAATAGCATATTTAACAGCTAAAATATTGATTGTTGATTCCTTTTTTTTATTAAAGAAGTTTAGTAATTAGCATTTGGCATATAATTTGCACCAAAATTGCAAAAATATTATTTTAACTAATGGCCAGCTTCCATCAGCATGTTATAAAACCATGGATTGCATTCTTAAAGATGCTTTTAATAGTCTTGTTCTGATAATAAGATAGAATTATATCCACACTTTGAAGTATTAATTTTCACTCTTTGAAAAATTCTGTTCTGCCAGTAGCTCCAATATTTTGTGTTTTTAGGGTAATTTATGACAGTTGTTGACTTTGACTATATATACAGTGCAAAACCGGGATTTTTCCATGAAGAAAGTAATGCTAATCTTTTTGAGGTTGAACCTGAATCTGGCAAGCTTATCAATACTGATAATGGAACTCCTATGGCTCAGGTTAGTGTAGCAGTCTATTGTCTCTTAAACCTGTTTGACATTCTTATGCTTCTCCTTATTATGTCTGTCGGTGTATTTTTTATTCTTTTTTTAAAAAGGTTGGAAATACTTCACCTAGCATAACACTGAAGAAGCAAAATGAGCGTTGCAGGGTTTTCCAGGTATGTTAAGAACGTTCTTAGTTAATTAAATCCATCTAAGCAATTGTATATAAAAGGCAACATCAATGACTTAGATCACATCAACTGAATTTTTAGATGGAAATGACAAATACGAATCTGACATTTCAGGGAGGGACTGTTCGTCATCTGCATAAATTACTCTCAATTGGGTCAAGTTCACAGGTAAGTCTTTGTCCTGTTTATCATTCTTAATTCCTTGAACAAATTATATTTCCTTCTAGTATTCCATTTTTGTTAAATGGGCGTGCAAGGCATGGAAGGAAAGTACTGCTCATAAACATGAAAGAAAAAACCTTTCTTGTGATTATATACTGTACGTCTGGGCATATTGCATGACTGCTCTTTTGTACTGTTATTTTGCGGAATTATATCCATGGCAAGAAAGAATGTGGGTTTGTTATTTCTCTTTTTTTGTTTAATATTGAGTAACTTTATGATTGATGGTTGAAATCTTTTATACTGTTATTTTGTGGAACTAATATTTTTTTGGTTTGTCATTTTGCTTACATCAGATGCTTGCTCTTGATATGCTTTTTTTTGGATTCATGCATGTGAATTTTAGATCTAACAACTGTTTAATCCCGTAGGTTCTATATGTTGGGGATCATATCTATGGAGATATTTTACGCAGCAAAAAAGTTCTTGGTATTGCACTCTTTCTTGTCTCCTGATTCCTATTTTCTGTAGCCTTTGAAGCTAATATGGACTGGTTATGAATTATCATTTTATGTAAGGCACTTATGTAATCAACAAATGGGGCGTGCACAAAACTATTTTAGGGTCTGCATGGGGAATGAATAAAAATAGAAGTTGACACGAGCTATCTCTAATTCCTCACTTTAACATCTAGAATCCCCCCTTGCACATCAAACCCATCAATCACAGTTTTGCAATTAAAATATTATATTTAGCCATGGCTATGGGGTGTGGTGTGTGTCTTGTTTTGGTTTTTGTGGTTTACCTGCCCTTTATGCCTCTATGAGCAGGTTGGAGAACAATGCTTGTTGTTCCAGAGCTTGAGGCAGAGGTAAAACTGCTTTGGGAACTAAGGGACTCACGCAAGGTAATTTTTTAAATTTCTTACGCTCTGATGACAGTTTTTTTATGCCTCGGCCTTGTAGAAAGGGCTAACAGTGGAAGTTCAAGATTCTGAATCTCACAAAGGCATATTCGTTAATAAACACCAATTACTATTAGTTGTTTGGTTAATTGTACAGTCAGAGAAATCTACCTTCTTAATATTAATTTCTATTACTGAAATTGCTCAAACCGAATCATTGCATGGAATGCTTTGAGGAACTGTAAAATTGGTGCATCTCTTGTGCTGGAAGTCGGAGAGCAATATTTATGTCTTCTTCCTTAGACACCTATATTTCAGGACTCACTGTTGCTATGTTGGACTTTTTTACTACTAGTTATCCAGGTGGTCATGAGATGCTTAAGTTTGTCCATTTTGTGGTCCAATGTTTGAAATCTAATGATAATTAAGCTATTCGAGGATGTATTAAGTTGTTTATCCTGGTCAAGTCAGTTGCTCTTCTTTTCCCTTGCATAAACTTTTTGCAGGCACTTCAGTTGATGAGAAGTGACCGTGATCACATTGAAGATCAAATACATCGTCTAAGGTGGTCTCTTGAGTAAGTACAAAGCTGGAGTCTTATTTTCTGATCATACTATGATATAAAATCACCTCTTAACACCCCCCCAAACCAACTTTATCTAAAGTCTGAAAGGTAACGGGAAATTTTATGTAGAGTTGTATAATCTGTTTCTCCCAACCAATCGATCCATGGTTGGGATTTTCCTAAATTGTTCTTGTCTTTTCTTTGTTACATAAGCTGCCAAAATGTGGTGCTTTTTATTGCAATGTGGTAGATGCAGAATAAAATGAAACCTGCAGTTTGGATTTTGAACATTGTGTTGTGCACTAATAAACTTGCTTCATGTAATTTTGAAGAAGATGGAATACTGCTGACATGAGTAAAACAAAACTTGTGAAAGAAATGATTGATCTGGTATGATTTTAGTTCTTTTGCTTGAAAAAAGTGAAACTGGAATTTCGTACACAGCTTTGAAGATCTTAAAGCCGATCAGAAGCAGGAGAAGTCTGCTTTGGTAGAGGATCTGGAGGTTAGGTTGCTTGTTTGTGATGCTAGTGTTGCTATTGGAATATTTACAGATAGATTATTAAAGTCACTGATTAGTTATTCAATGGTTTCTTTGAACAGCTCCAGAGGGATGAAGTAAGAATCAAACATCAACAGGCTCAACGAGAATGTCACCAAAAGGTGAAGCTGCTCTTTTGTCCCCTGCGACCCCCAACTCTCTGCAACCAGTCTAATAAAAAGGTTTTGATTTTTGACTTCACTGATTAATTTACAGTTTCACAAGGTCTGGGGACAACTCATGAAGACGGGCTACCAAAACTCTCGCTTTGCACATCAGGTGAGATCTAAGTCCTTCCATCATAGAACCTAGAGCTGCTTTGTGCGTGCTTTCTTTTCAAAAATGCTGGGCCAAAATTATCCTACATTTTTAATATTTTTTATATCATGAAGCCTCAGTGTTCATTTCGGTTTGTTCTTAAATGTCTTCTGCACAAACAGGTTGAGAGATTTGCCTGTCTTTATACCAGTCAAGTATCCAACTTAAGCCTTTACTCTCCGAACAAATACTATAGACCCGGTGAAGATTTCATGCCCCACGAATTCAATATTCTTCCAATGTGAACCCTGTTTGCTTGCTGACTACAGTTTAAAAGGGGGCATGATTTAAATTTTTTTTTTTTTTTTTTTTTTTTGCCATGGAAAAGGATAATGATATCCTTTAACCAAAATGTTTTTTTTTCCTTGAATGAAAGTGTGACATGAATAACTCTGTTTTTATACAACAGATGCTTACAACTGTATTCCAAATATTGTCTATAGTAGCTACGAGATTTGCTCGATTGAATCATGATTTCTTCCGTCTTATTCCAACTTAAAACGTGTGGCTATATTCTAAGCGTTTATATTGATAGCAACAAGCATATCACACAGTTTTGACTTTTGAGTTGTTAACAAAGGTGAGAGGAGATTGACATATTTTAGAGAGATAATGAGCAAGAGAACCAAGGAAAATTTGATCATTGATCATGCACGTTATATTATTTGGTTCATAAAGGAAAACTTTTAGGTCGCGTCATTATTGTTTCAGGGTAAAAGAAAGGGATGGTTTAGACAAAAGCCTAGAAGATGGAGATGTGTTTGGTAGTGTCATAGAAGATATAATTATTAAATAATTATGATAGATATGTATTATAATGTTTGAAATAATATATATATCAAAATGCAATTATCTTCAAGAATAAAATGTTTGTTATGCTTAATATTTTAAATTTGATTTGTATCTGTCTTAATTTTGCTTTTTATTCAAGCAGTTTTTTCTTTACAAAATTGCCTAAAGCCTATGCTTTTTTAAATCCAATCGTAGATGTTATGTTAATAATCCCTCTGTTCTTTTTTCTATTAGCTTTTGTTTGGCAAGTTGCTGTAAGTTTTCAATAAGATTTTGAATATTGTCCTAGAATAATTCATGATTTATTCAAGATAAAAAATTCTAATAATTGATAAGATCAGATAAGTCATTATTTTTATTTTATTGCTAATCAATATTATTTTTTTGAACTAATTTAAACTCATAGAAATTGTACTAAAAAAAGATTTGCAATCATTGTAAAAGAAATAACTCATTGCTAAGAAGATATAATCAAATTATGATTTACTCGATCACTAATCATTTCTCTAAATATATTTAATAATAAAATAAGTATTTAAACCAATTATTATAATCTAATTTTGAGTCAAAATTCTTTTATGTAAAAAAAAATATTTCTTTTGAAATATTCAAAAAGTAAAAAATAATCATAAATTCAAAATCCAAAAATATTTTCAGGACATGAATAGATAAACTTTTGAGCTACAACAAGATAAAAACACTGGAAGGATAGTAAGATTGGAATATTATTGGCAAGATAGGCCGAAGAAAGAAAATTTGACTAAAATTAAAAGAATTAATTAAGTTCAATTATTCAATTAAACTTTTAATGGGTTTAATTGATTTAGTTAAAGATTTAATTGAAGAAAAATTAAGTTTGAAAGTTTAATTCAGGTCAATTTGCAATAATTACAAGATCAAGGACCCAAATGAACTTTAGAGAGTCTACTTGGTGCAAACATGAGCTTAATTGTAAGAAGTTTTAAGGTTAAAGTTCATTAAGTACCAAATTGAAGAATCCTAAAACCAATGATCCTTGTGAAGCAAGCATGAAAAGTAGAGGATTCGATTGAAACATTCCAAGAGTGAAATTGAAAAAACTCTAAAAATTACGTTCGATTGAGGGCTAAATTGAAGAAGATACTATAGATGAAAGGCCGTTTATTTGGAAAAGAGAAACCATAGACAAGTTGCCCTGTTTCAACCCAATCCTGATCCTTATCCTCTCATAAAATACCTTTTTTTTTTCTTTTCAAAATGCAGTAATGATTCCTATCAACAAGATTCAACCATCAAAATCATTATTTTATCTCTAAAAGATAAAAGAAAATACCACAATGACCTATCTCAATCACAACTATAAAGAGTATGCCTGGGTTGTTCTCTTTTAGACTCTCTCAAACCTTCATCTTTGCAGCAATTAAGATTATGGGTGCCAAGATCAACGCACATGATGTTCCTATACAATTCTAACCACTCAGATCTTCTTCATTTCCCCTTAAGATTCAAGAAAAAAATCACAACAAACTCATACCCCAACCGCTAAAATTCCTAGATGGTGTAACCACCTTGATAAATGTAGATTAGAACAAGCTTTTTTTCATTGGTTGTAGTTAATGGTCATACTTTCTTCTTGAACATCAAGGGTCGAGATTCCACCAGCTCTTAACCCCAAACACTCCCTATTTCTCTTATAAAAATCCCACAAAATCATAATCCAAGAGTAGAGCTCATAACCCTAGATACTTTCCATTTCTTCAACAAAAGTCCCACGAAACCATATTGCAAGAGTAGCCTGAAGGGAGGGAACACTGCTATAAACAAGGCTTAACCTAAAACTTTTACACCATCATGCAACCTCTCTCCTCCTCCAACCCTTGACGGTTATAATAACCAATCTCCACCATTATTAATAATCAAAACCAACCCTAAAACCACATCTAAATCAGACTAGAAACAACCTTTATATTATTGCCAGGAACCCACAAAAACTCCAAACATGACGCTGCCTTCATAATCCAGCCATGGCAGTCGAAATGGAGCAACCCACCACAACATTTAATTGATCAAGTCATCATCTCCTTCTAACGACGAATTAACCCATTCTTTATAGACTTTAGTTGTGATAACAACCATTCCAAACCCAACGTTGGTTCCTTTTATTTTCCAACCAAAAGGCTTGGAGCCTTTCATAAGGAAAGAAATAAGAAGGAGAAGATGGGCCATTGTCTCTCTTAACTAAAACAGAAGGAAAAACTAAGAGCATCTCTAGAATATACATAAGTAAATCTAGTTTAATGAGAAAATAGCATAATTTTTCACTGATCTCAAGGGATATAATTCGCTTCATCACCGTTGGTGGTGTTATATTTTTAAGCCCTTAAGTCTTTCATAGTCTGCTAAGCTTCAAGGTTCGTTGATAAGCCAAGAAGATCTCAACATGTGCTTATCAATAATCTCAAGTTTATAAAGCTGTGAAGATCTAATGGAGTGGAATTAGTCCACTGTGGTATCCTGCAAGTACAAGAAAAAACAGTCAAGTTCTATTTTGTTTTGTTTGAATAAGTGCTAACTATTTAGTAGGACTTAGTTGTTAGAGTCTTAATTCAATGTAGTTTTGCTAGTATTTTAGGAGAAGTTTGTTATTTATTTATGTTATAAACTTTGGTATTATACAGAGAAGAGGGAGTTCATTCAATAAAAAATACATGTGGTATATTCTCACCCAAAAAAGAATCTATTTGCATAATACTAAAAGCTTTGACTGGAACCTATCATTTGGTATTAGAGCAGATACACCATGGCAACCAACAAAGAACAAATTGAAAATCTTGAAGTGGGGCTTGGAGGACTTCAGGATGGTATGAGTAAAATGAAGCTTAACATTGTTGACAGGTTCCACCAAATGAAAGGCACCATTAACAAGCTAACAAAGGCTTTACGATCAAACAAAAAGGGTCCAACAACAACAACAATGACCTAGTGGTTGCACTCGCCACAATAAAGAAGAATTCATAGAGAAAATAGAAGGGGGAAGACAAATGTTCTCATCTAAATTGGCTAAACTTGAGTTTCCAATATACTTTAAGAATGACCCTACTAAATGGTTCCACATAGTAGATCAATTCTTTGAGTACCAAGGCATATCAAAGCTCAACATGTGTCATTAACATTCTTCCATCTCCAAGGATAAAATTATAAAATTTCTTTAAGCTCGTCACTCTTTAAAATGACTAAATTTTTGAGATGATCGCTCTATTTATAAATTTTCTTCCAGCTCACCTCTCTCTAAAATGACTAAATATTTGAGATGACAATTCTATAAAAGGTCAAAATTAAAAATTTTCTCTAAGCTCGTCAATCTCTAAAATGACTAAATCTAGAGATGGTCGTTACATAAAAAGTTAAAATATCAATTTTTTCTTTGAGCTAATCTCTCTTTCAAAGGAATTTCTTTCAAGTCTGTCACTCTTTAAAAATGACTAGATCTTCAAGATGATCACTCTATAAAAAGTCAAAAATTCAAAATCTTCTTTGAGTTGATCTCTCTTTCCAAGAAATGTTTTTTAAGCTCATCACTCTAAAATGTCTAGATCTTTGAGAAGATCACTATATTAAAAAGCCAAAATTGCAAAATCTTATTTGAGCTGATTTTTTTTAAAAGAAATTTTCTTCAAGCTCATCACTCTGCAAAATAATCAAGTTAAAAAAATCTTTGTATTTTCCACACCACAAGAAGGTCACTCGAACACAAATCATTTATGAAAAATCCTAGGTATTTTTCATACTATGAGCAGGTCACCTGAACTCAAATTATTCATGAAAAATCCTAGATATTTTTCACATTATAGGAAGATTACGTGATCATAAACCACAAGTAGGTCACCTGATCACAAACTATTTATGAAAAATTCTAGATATTTTTTAGATCATGAGTAGGTCACCCGGACAACAACACCAATTTTTTTTAAGACAAAGAAAACCCTTAATTTTCCAAAATAATTGAATTTTGAAACATCTAATATTCATCAAATATTTGATGAATGAATCTAATATATGATTAACAAACCTAGAGTAAACATAAAGTTCTTGGGGTAAAAATGATTTGCAAAGAAAATTATGAAGTTGTTATAATTATAAGATTCTTATTGCATCAAAACATGGTTCCTAAATGTTCTTGGTCAATGTTCTATTAATACTAAATATTAATTAGAGCTATTAAAACCGATGCATATTATATTCTTTTTCTTATGGAAGGAAGCAATTGTTCTCATAAACTAAGATACGAGGGATATCTAGAACTAATATGTAGGTGCTTGTCAGATTACATGTACACTGAATTAACCAATATGAGAATTTAATATGGAGAGATCACTTGTGTATATGGAAAGGCTCATGTGATGGTTGTGTAGGTGATCCTTAAACTTGAAATCACTAAGTTATCTTATATTAAGGAGTGTTATAATTTTTTATCATGCTACATGTGTGCTAACTAAGGTTAACAAATGAGTAGATATTAGATATTATATGAACTATATAAAGATATTTAATTAATCAAGAGATGATTTATTACCCTTAATGAATTAGAAAAAATGTTTAATTTATTCTCAAATAATATTGATTGTAAATCCTTATGTAAAGTTAAATGAAATTTAAAAATAGTTTTAAATTTTATTCAAAGAATCAATGACTATGATATTGAGAACAAACATCATTTGCAAAGTAGACGCACTCCATGCTATAATGTCTAAATCAGAACATTGTTGATAAAGGAATAATAATTACACTGAGAAACTGGTTGTTGAAAGTTAAGTCAAATCACTTATGACTTTTCTAATATTTGAAGGGTCATGACAAGTTACTAGACATTGTACTTAATCTTTAAATATAAATTAATCAATTGTTGAGTTGATAATAAATTAATTTATTTAATCTTATTTTATTTAGAATTGTGATTTATATTTGGGTCAACTTGTTGGAGAATCTAATGTGTCATACAAAAACCATTGATTATAAATTAAAATGAGATAATTAATTATGTGTGACTTGATTATAAATAAATTTTAGAAATTAAGAACTAGAATGTAATTAATACAAGTGATTGCAATTCTAGATCCAGAAACAATCAAGTACGAACTTGATTGAATAAATTTCTAAAATTAGCCTTAAATAATATATGAGATATTATTTAAGGGGCAAATTGATATTTTA
This sequence comes from Populus davidiana, assembly GCA_030145905.1. Lineage (NCBI taxonomy): Eukaryota > Viridiplantae > Streptophyta > Magnoliopsida > Malpighiales > Salicaceae > Populus > Populus davidiana. Next base: position 1,990,068 of record CM057802.1, on the reverse strand, counting down.
TCATTTATAGGGTTTTTAGGTTTTCCTATAAATAGTAAACTATGCCTCCTATTTCATGTGAATGGCGATGTAAAATATGAGCAGAGCACAATATATAAACACTTAAAATATATAAGAAAAGAGCCAACACTTTAAAGTATAATAATCTCTCTCTCCTAAAAGGATTTAGGATATTTCTCACTAGTGGTTCATATGGATTACTGTTAAAGGCCAGACACTTGGACAACTTGTAGTTTGCAACACCTAGCCTTGAAGCAAATATTCAAAGTCGAAAAGAATTTTTGATCTTTAGGTAATCTTCATATAAACCTTAAATAACTCTAGATCTGTCTAATGAGATCCTTGAGACTCCCAAAAGTTTTTTAAATTTATCGTTTTCGTTGTGTATATGTGTTTCAGGAAATCCAACAAAACAAATATGAGAAAGTTTGGAATGTAATTTTTAGAAAAACCATTTTTTATAAAACAAATGAGTCCTCAAATATTTCTATTTCTTTTGTCTTAAAATCTATCACTGTCTTAAAATGAAGCATGACATGAACCACATGTTGGGATCAAATTAAAAGACTCTTTAGTAATCACAAGGTCCATGTGTTAAGAATTCTCTCAACAAGCAATGTAATGTAAGAACGAAGAAGAAGAAACTATATTGCTACAGAAACAATAAATTCTTATTACTTGTTTTTGACGTTTCTAATACAAGGCCATTTATGCAATGACTATTAACTAACCAAGTAACAGTTCGTTAACTTCTAAGTACTAACTATCAATAGATCAAAACTATAGCATCTAATTTTAACTGTTGTTTTTGTAATGCAACTGTTGCTGCTACCATTTTTGCTATATTATTTATTGTTGTTGTCGCCGCCTTCTTCATTCTTCTACTAAAAACTCTCTTTTGATTTCTTCCAATGCTATTCAATTGGTTCATGCAATATTACACCCTAAGCTGCGTCATCATGCAAAGCATTACTAGTAGGATGCAATAAGAGGGGAGATAGAGACAATGACTTAAGGAACACAATTTATTGTTAGTTAGTTAGTTGGAGATTAGTTAGAAGATTTTGTTAGCGAAAGAATCTATTAGTTATTTAGTAATGCTCAATATAAAGCTCATTATAGTGATGGTAAATGATAAGAAGAAAATATACAGAAGACTAATCCATTATTCGCTTCCTTTCTCTGCTCTCTCTCTCTTACCTCTGTTCTTTCTCAGTTTCTATCCTTTTTCCTTATATTCTCTTAACCTGTTAAGCTAAACTTAACAATTGGTATAAGAGCCTTAAGATCCAACAACATAGTGAAAAATCATAAACTGAAAAATATTGAAGATCACTACAAGAAGTTGGAGGAGCAGATACAGAACCTTCAACAAGAATTTCAGGAGTCTTTGGTTGATCAACAAAATAAATGGCAAGAACAACTTAGTGAACAAATCAGGAGAACTGATCAAATTAGTTCACAAATTAAAACACTATCAAATTAATTCCAAACATTCCTTGCTAATCAGGTGATGAGGAAGGATTTAGAAAGCAACTCCAGGGGAATATTACATACACCAGCAAGGGGCAGTCCATATAGAATGCTATCAAGAGGAAAAGGCCACGCTCAGGGAGATCAAACCAATTAACAGTAAAATATGGTGAATAATCCTTCTTTTCCAGGGATGGATCTTATATCATTTTGGGGAGATATTCTGAGTGGCTGGTTTAGAAAGCATAGGAAGTTTTTTAAACTCAACTCAACTCTTTTTAAACAATGGGTAGAACTAGCATCTCTTTACTTGGAAGGGAAGGCAAAGATCTGGTTTGAAGGCTACATGTGTGGCGTGGAATATTCAATTGATTGGGAAGAATTTTCAGGAGCCATATGCAACAGGTTTGGCAATAAAGCTAACATTGTAGAGGAGTTCAACAAATTAACACAGGAAGGTGGTATTAAGGAATATTGACACGACCAAAAGATTGATGTCTTCTCCCAAGTGCAGGAGTGTCGAAGTAATAAATAACCCGGTAAGACCGGGATCGAACCACAGAGAGGTTAATTGTATAAATTATAAATAACAAAACAACAACAATAACAACAACAACAATAATACTCAGTACGTGGCGTTGTTACACCTGAGAATGATCCAAAAGATCAGGTCACAGGTTTTCAGCCTATATACTGAGTTTATGAAAAGATCAAAGGGATATATTACAGAATGTAAATAACAATAACAACAACAATAATAATAAAAATAATAATAGTAGTAGTAGTAGTAATAGAAAAAGATGAAGAAATTAATGAGAACTTTGAGATGAAAGATTAATGTAAGGATTAAACAATGACAACAACAAATGTTAAGGTTAGAGGATCCACTAATGGTATTTCAAAAAAGTATAGTATAAACTTTTATTATTCAATTGGAAACCACACACAAAGGAGGTTCCAATCAGATTATAAATTGTTAACATAATTACATTAGTTATCTTATTCGAATAATGCTAATGCTTGTAAATGTTGTCAGGCATTCATGATTATAACTTTATGTTAACAACAAATCAAGTTCCGTTCATAGCTCAGGTGTCGGTTATACCATACAGTATGGGCTATGAAAGTACCAAGTATTTGTTGTACCAAGTGTTATACAACATAAATCTAGATTAACCATTTAACAAGCAAAGTATTGAAAGTGAACAAGATAACAAATATAAAAATGTTAGTATCCAACATTAAGGTCCATGTTAAGTTTATATTATACTTGTTCTTACACCATTAGTGTACCATTTTCACCTTGACATAATTAACTTAGCTAAACATAATGAAAGGAAGAAACATAAATGAACAAAACAAGAACATAAATGAGAAAGAAGTTAACTAAATAAAGGAAAGAAAATGAAGTGCATAAACTTGATATTAATGAAAGCAAAACATGAGCAAAACATGAGCAATACAAAGAGAGAAAGCAAGAGCATGATCTTGATCTCAAAACCAAGATGCCTCAATACATGGTAAGTGCCTCCTTTTATAGGCCAAAATTTGGAACTATTGATTTGTTGACTAATTGATGAGTGGGTGGCCTCATCTTGACTTGGTGACAATCCTTATCTTCTTGTCTGAACAAGACGTCATTGCTAACATCATAATTTGCCTAGAGTTCTCAAGAATGTTCTAGGAAATTGTCTCAGCTTTCCAAAAAAAAAAAGATTAGGTCATTTGTACTTCTAGAACTCAAGATATGGGATGAACACTAAATAGTGTCTGGGCTGCAGGACAGCTTCGGACTTCTTCGTTGTTCCAATAATTTGGACTTCAAAACGGCCTTTTTAATTCTTGGGTTCCTCATGAAAGTTGTAGGCCTATGTCTTATCTTTCCATCCATATAAAATGGACCTAAATCCGAGATCTAGAGCTCCAGATATGATCCAATTACCGAATAGTGTTCCAGTTTGGACTGCACCAACATCTCGTTTTTAAGCTTCACCCTTCTTTATCTTCAAAATTTCAATAGTTGAATTCATCAATCAATCCTTTGACTTATGTGATAAGCCTGCATTTAAGATGAACATTTACCATATATTAAGGCATTTTATAGTATCACACTTGTTATTATAAAACATGCTTTAGTTAAGGAGTTATTGATACTTCAAGTGCAAAATGATGATATAAAACCTTAATAAACATGCACTTTTAAGTACTAATCACACCCCCCAACCAGCTTATTACTAGTCCCTAGTAATCAAAGCGTTAAAATAGAAAAACAATTTGCAAGTTCTACAAAGCAAGGCTTTCATCATTCAACTTCCATTAATCTATCCAGATAAACAAACTCTCATTAAATTTATATTTATGCTTCATACTTCTTAAACAAGATATTAATAAACCTTCTTTTTATGTGCTCATTATATAAAAACATAGATGATGGGGCTTTTGTTGGAAGAAAATAATATTATGTTCAAATGTTTAAGGTGAACTTCCTTAGGTTGGGATTATTATTATTACTATTTCTTTTTTTTTTCTTTTTATTTATTTATTTATTTATTTATTTATATGCATATATAACACAATGTATCTTTAACCCATGTAACGAGTTTTCAGCTAATGACTCCCAGACCAGTTGGTCTTAGGGCATTAGGTGTTGAGACACCCCTACGAGCTTAGTAACTCGGGTTGTAGATACTGATACGTAGATAGTGCAATGTTGATTCCCTTTAGCTTTTCTCCTTAACCCATGTAACAAACTTTGGGCCAATAGCTCCAAGTCAGTTGACTTTAGGGTATTAGGTGTTAAAACACCCCTTCGGGCTTTATTGCTTAGGTTAGGGAGGCTACGAAACCAAACTTATCTACGTTTTTTTTTTTATTATTATCATCAATATTATCAATTTTTTTTTTTGCAAATTATATACTATCCCTTTCCCTTAGTTGTTACCTTTAACAAAAGAACATAATTAATGTAATAATCCAACATGCAACCCACAGTCATATGTTAAAGTGTGTGTGTGAAAATGAAGGTTTAAGAATACTTGTTAAATGAGTATATGAAGTAGAATCAAGTGATAACAATGCGAGAGTTTGTAAACCTGAATATTTCAAGAAGTATTATGATAGACCTTGGTAATGATACTTACTAAGATGCATCTCTAGAGTCAATAAAATTGACTCCATACTCTGCCATCCTAATAACAATTTTGTCAAATGGTTTTAATAATAGCAACAACAGTTAGTAAGTTAGTTTTTTTTTTTTTACTTACTACTACCCTCTCCCCCCAACCAAAACGAGACATTGTCCTCAATGTCCTAAGGTAGAAAGATAGAGTATAGAAGACATCACCTGAAATAACGAACAATGACAAACCTGAAACACACTTAAACAAATATAAGAAGTAACAAAAAAAAAATATATGCTATTAATAAAACCAAAAGACACAAGGTTTCACAGATGAAGGCTCAAATCTAATCTAAGCTTTTTACGGCTTTCCTTAGTTGACCAATCTAGGCGACTCATGCAGGGATCAATGACAGGGATGAAAGATTGTAGTTGGTCAATCAATTGTTCAGCAGTAGCAGTAGAGATTATGATTTGTCGTGCCGAAGATGTTAGAAATTCTTGTTCCACAGCTTGATCAAGGAAAGACAACAACTTATCATAAAAACCATTGACATTTAACAAACCTATAGGTTTATGGTGAATGTGCAGTTGTGCCCAAGAGGAAATATGAAAGATCTCTTCCAATGTGCCCAGACCACTTGGCAAGGCAATGAAAGCATCAGCATGGCTAAACATGGCGTTTAGTCGATCAGACATTGTAGGGACCTGTAATTCATTTCCAATTGTTTTTCCAATGATGTCCCCAGTTGCTAAAGCTTTGGGGACAACCCCCAAAACTTGACTGCCTCCCAAAAATGCAGCCATTGACACACCTCCCATTAACCTAAGGCTACCTCCCCCATACACTAAATGAATCTTTCTCTCAGCTAGTACCCGACCAAGATGATTAGCTGATTCTAAAAACTCCTTTTCTTTCCCAGGACTGGATCCACCGAAAATACAAATATTTCTTATGTGATGACTTGAGGAACCTGCCATTTCTACACACTTCTATATTTCATGAATGTATGGGTTGAGTAGAAATGAAGGGAAGGAATAGAAGAATTTATAGATGAGAAATTGAAAATGCAATCATACCACCTATATGTAGGCCAGCTGTTGTCTCACACTCTCTCTCTTTATTTATTTATTTTGACAAAGCATGTATGTACAGGTAGTTGTGATTGTGGCTCACATCTTCCCTTGGTTTTACATCCAAGAACGGCTTAAACGCCCTCTATGGGCCGGGGATAGGCTTCCCATTTAGTTTTCTTAAAAACTGGCAAACAGGGTCTTTTTTAGTCAGATTCCCAAGACTAAGTCGATCATGTTCTTTATGGAATTGTGGCCATAAATCATGAATTACACGATGCACATCTCCACTAGGATGCGTCTCAAGGGTCAATAAAAGATTATCTAAAGACCCCTTACTCAGGCCATCCCTAATGAATTGTATTTTATCTTCACAGTTTACAGATATCATTCCTAAAGAATGACATGTCGCATTACAGGTCCATCTGGCACATCGATGACAGACTTTCAGTCGTTTTGCACTACGTTTCTTTGCAAAAGTGCTTTTACCTGTTCTAGGCATGTGTGAAATGAAAGAATTAGAGGACTCACCTGATAATCGGACCTTTGCTTCAATTAGCCAGCGAATATCTTCAGGAATTCCATGATTCATTAACAACCGTAATCTTTCACACCTAGCACGGTAATTTTTTGTAATCGCATTCTGAGGCAGAGCGGGAAAATACCTTTTCAACTTTTCAAGAGTGGTGTCCATTTTTAAAAGAGAATTAGAGAAGAGATTCAAAGAAGGGAAAAAGAGCTTAGAATTGTACAAATATATACAGATATTAGTTATTTGGGAAACTGAAAGAACCGACTTAAGTCACGGAGTACCGTTATCCGCCATTTGACCGGGGTGAGAGAGAGACTAGAAAAACAATAGATACACCAAAGCAAAACACAAAACAATGTGAGAAAAAGAATCAATCTTTATATGCAGGATCACTCAATTCAATAGAGTCATTTTCAACTGAAAAATTGTCAAAATAAACTTTCAAACGATGCCCATTTACCTTGAAAACATTGCCATTCTTTGGATTCTCAATGTCATAGGCCCCATATGGATACACATGTTTCACAATAAAAGGACCACTCCATCTTGATCTTAGTTTAGTCGAGAATTATAAAGCAAGACTTTTTTACCAACATTGAATGTTTTTCTCAGTATTTTCTTGTCATGAAACTCTTTAATTCTTGCTTTATGAATTTTTGAATTGTCATATGCATCATTTCTTATTTCCTCAAGCTCATTTATTTGCAATTTTCGCAGCTGACTAGCATCATCAAGGTTTGAATTGAAAGCTTTAATAGCCCAATAAGCTTTATGTTCAATTTCCACAGGCAAGTGACAAGGTTTTCCATAGACTAGTCTATAAGGTGACATGCCTAATGATGTTTTATAAGCAGTTCGATAAGCCCAAAGTGCATCATTAAGTCTTAAAGACCTGTCTTTCCTATTAGGGTTCACTGTTTTCTCCAAGATTTGTTTGATCTCCCTGTTAGCAAGCTCTACTTGTCCACTTGTCTGAGGGTGATAAGGGGTGGCAACTTTGTGTGTGATTCCATATTTCTTCATTAAAGACTCATATGGCTTGTTGCAGAAATGTGTTCCACCATCACTTATCATGGCTCGAGGGATTCCAAATCGACTCAAAATATTGTCTTTCAAAAACTTTATCACTGTTTTGTGATCATTGTTTCGACTTGGAATTTCCTCTATCCATTTTGAAACATAATCGACTGCAACTAATATGTACATGAAACCAAATGATGGAGGAAATAGACCTACGAAATCTATACCCCAACAGTCAAAGATCTCAATGACAAGAATAGGATGTAAAGGCATCATGTGATGTTTTGAAATAGATCCTAACTTTTGACAATTTTCACAAGTCTTGCAGAATGCATATGAGTCCTTGAACATGGTGGGCCAGTAAAATCCACTTTGTAAGATTTTTGCAGCTGTCTTTTTCGACGAAAAATGACCCCCACATGCCTCAGAATGACAAAATTTAATGACACTACTTACCTCATTGTCAGGAATGCATCTTCGAAATATTTGGTCAGGACAATATTTGAACAAATACGGGTCATCCCAATAAAAGTTCTTCACTTCGTTCAACTTTCTTTTGTCTTGGGTACTCCAATGAGCTGGCAATTGTCCTGAAACAAGAAAATTAACAATATTAGCAAACCAAGGCATCGTAGAAACGGAAAGTAAAGATTCATCGGGAAAGTAGTCATCGATTGGTGTGATGTCAGATTTCGAATTTGTTGTCAATCTTGAAAAATGATCTGCAACAACATTTTCGGTGTCTTTCTTGTCTTTGATTGTGATATCAAATTCTTGAAGTAACAAAATCCACCGCACCAATCTAGCCTTAGAATGTTTCTTAGAAAGAAGATATTTCAATGCTGCATGATCACTAAAAACAACAACAGGTGAGCCAACAAGATAAACCTGAATTTATCACATGCAAATACTATTGCAAGTAATTCTTTTTCAGTGGTGGTGTAATTCATTTGAGCACTATTTAAAGTTTTACTTGCATAGTAAATCACATAAGGTTTCTTATCTTTTCTTTGTCCCAAGACAGCACCCACGACATAATCACTAGCATCACACATTATTTCAAAAGGTAATGACCAATCAGGAGGTTGAATGACAGGAGTAGAAGTAAGCAAGTTTTTAAGTTTAACAAAGGCTTCCTCACAATGTTCAGTCCATTCAAAAATATTATCCTTTGTTAGAAGGTTACTCAAGGGCTTAGATATTACACTAAAATCTTTGATGAACCTTCTGTAAAAACCAGCATGTCCTAAGAATGATCTAACATCCTTAACAGATTTTGGTGTTGGTAAGTTGGCAATTAACTCGATTTTAGATTTATCAACCTCAATTCCTTTCGATGAAACAATGTGACCAAGTACAATGCCGTTTGTTACCATAAAGTGACATTTTTCCCAATTCAGTACAAGATTCTTCTCTTCACACCTGCTCAAAACCTTTTCTAAGTTAGTCAAACAATCATCAAATGAATCACCCAAAACAGAAAAATCATCCATAAAAATCTCAAGAAAACATTCAACCATATCACTGAATATGCTAAGCATGCATCTTTGAAACGTGGCTGGTGCATTACATAATCCAAAAGGCATCCTTCGATATGCAAAAGTACCAAATGGACATGTGAAAGTAGTCTTCTCTTGATCTTCCAATGCAATTTCAATTTGATTGTAACCTGAATAGCCATCTAGGAAACAATAAAATTCATGACCTGCAACTCTTTCTAGGATTTGATCCATGAAAGGTAAAGGGAAATGATCTTTTCTAGTCATTGAATTAAGTTTCCTATAGTCAATATACATGCGCCAACCAGTAACAGTCCTTGTTGGAATTAACTCATTTTTCTCATTTGTTATCACAGTGACTCTAGACTTTTTGGGTACAACTTGGGTAGGACTTACACATTTGCTGTCAGAAATAGGATAAATGATTCCATTATCTAGAAGCTTAATGACTTCATTTTTCACTACTTCTTTCATATTAGGATTAAGCCTTCGTTGCATTTCTCTAGAGGGTTTAGCGTTTTCCTCCAAATAAATCCTGTGTGTGCAAATCAAAGGGCTAATTCCTTTTATGTCAGCTATGGTCCATCCTAATGCATTTTTGTGCATTTTCAGAGTCTGTAATAACTTACCTTCTTGATGTGCATTAAGTTTGGAAGAGATTATTACCAGAAAAGTTTCATTCTCTCCCAAAAATGAGTATTTGAGATTAAATGGTAACGGCTTCAAATCAGTTTTTGGTGGTTGAACACTTGAAGGTATGGGCTCAATTGATCGTGGTGGCAATTCTTTAATTTGTGGTCTCCAATTGCATGCCTTTGATTCTTCCTGAAAATAGACCATTTGCAAATCATCAGATTCATCAATCTCAGTTTCAATAGAAGTTGTTTGAAATTGATCATGAACTAATTTTTCAATAAAGTCCACTTCCTGTAAATCATTATCATCTCTAGGTTGCTTGTAAATGTTGAAAATATTCATCTCCAATGTCATGTTTCCAAATGATAGCTTCATCAGTCCATTCCTATAATTAATCAATGCATTAGAAGTGGCAAGAAATGGACGTCCTAAAATGACTGGAATTGAATTACATGCTTCAACAGGTTGTGTATCCAAGACAACAAAATCTACAGGGTAAATGAATTTATCAACTTGTACACATCCTCAATTATTCCTCTAGGCACTTTCACAGATCTATCAGCAAGTAAAAGAGTTACAGATGTTGGTTTTAACTCACCTAGATTGAGACTTTGAAAAACTGAATATGGAAGTAAATTCACACTAGCTCCAAGACCAAGTAAGGCTCTTTCAATTTTATGTTCTCCAATAAAGCAAGAAATTGTAGCACAACCAGGGTCTTTATATTTCAAAGCATTATTGTTTTGAAGAATGGCACTTACTTGTTCGGCTAAAAATGCTTTCTTTTTCACATTCAGTTTTCTCTTCACAGTGCATATATCTTTCAAAAATTTAGCATAGGAAGGAACCTGTTTAATAACATCCAACAAAGGTATATTGATCCTTACCTGTTTGAAAGTTTCAAAGATTTCAGAGTTGTGATTGACTTTCCTTTGTTTGGTCATGGCATGAGGAAATGGAAGTGCTGGCGGGGAATCAACCTTTTCTTTGCAATGTTCAGGCTCAACCCCTTCCTTACCCTCAGAGATAGACTCATCATCTTTCTCACAAGGTTCAAGAATGGGTTTTTCAATAACCTTACCACTACGAAGAGTGATGACTGATTTGACTTGATCCATGTGTTGGCTTCCAGAACCACTTGCATTTGCATTGTATTGCCCCTTTGGATTTTGTTGTGGTTGCGAAGGAAACTTACCTTTCTCTTGGAAACTGAGAGCAGATGTTAATTTTGCAAGAGCATCTTTAAAATCAGTCATGCTTTGAGCAAGTTGAGTGTTGATTGTCTCCTGCTTTTTAATGAATGCATGCAATGTTTCCTCAAAATTTCTTCTAGGAGGTGGAGCATAAGGAGGTGCATATCCATGAGAATTTTGAAAATTATGGTGTGCTTGAAATGGTGGCTATGAAGTTTGTGCATTATTACTATCACTCTTCCAACTGAAATTTAGGTGATTTCTCCAACCAGGGTTATATGTTTGTGAGTATGGGTTATGGTTGGGTCTTTGGAAACTGTTTAAAGCATGGGCTTGTTCATGGAGGCATTCCTTAAAAGAAGGCAAAGTTGGACAATCATTTGTTGAGTGTTCCTTGGTTTCACAGATTTGACACACAATGTCTTGAACAGATTTTAATTGACCATTCTTTTTCAATTCTAGTGCCTCGACTTTTCAAGCTAAAGATGCAAACTTGGCTTGGAGATCATGATCTTTCCTAAGGTTATACATACCTCCACTAGATGTATGAGGTTGAGTTTTACTTGGTGCCTCATAAGTACCTGTGGTGTCCCAATTTTGAGCATTTTCGGCTAGCAAGTCTAGGTACTCCATTGCTTCATTAGGGTCTTTATCTTCAAAGGTTCCATTGCACATCAATTCAACCATTTGCCTATCTCTAGGTGTTAAACCTTCATAAAAATGTGAAACCAATCTCCATGTTTCAAAACCATGATGTGGGCAAGTATTAAGCAAATCTCGATACCTATCCCAACATTGGTAAAATGTTTCTCCTGGCTTTTGAGTAAAAGTGATGATTTGTCTTTTGAAAGAGTTTGTTCTGTGAGACGGAAAAAACTTCTTTAAAAATTGTTGTTGCATTTCATCCCAAGCACGAATAAATCCTGGTCTCAAATTTTATAGCCATGTTTTAGCTTTATCTTTTAACGAAAAAGGAAAAAGCTTTAATCTGATAGTGTTCATGCTACAATTTGAGTCATTATAGGTATTACAGACCTCCTCAAATTCCCTTAAATGCAAGTATGGATTTTCTAGGTCTAAACCATGAAAAGAAGGTAGGAGTTGAATAATGTCTGGTTTAAAATTAAAATGAGATGCATCAGGAGGGAAAACTATGCATGAGGGTGCACTTGTTCTTGTGAGATTCATATGGTCTCTAAGTGTTCTCATACGGTTATTCTCATTATGAAGTGATTGATTATCTTCTTCGGCCATATTTTCTGAAAATGATGAGGATACCCTACAAAGTCTACCACTTAATGTACGTGACCAAACTCTCATGCACGTGTAAGAATAGAATAAAAGGAAGAAAATAAAAGAGAAGAAAAAGAAACAAAAGTTAAATAAAATGAAAAATGAAAAGAGAAGATAAAATAAATATTATAATTTATACAAGAATTTACCTCCCCGACAACGGCGCCAAAAACATGACACGACCAAAAGATTGATGTCTTCTCCCAAATGCAGGAGTGTCGAAGTAATAAATAACCCGGTAAGACCGGGGTCGAACCACAGAGAGGTTAATTGTATAAATTATAAATAACAAAACAACAACAACAACAACAACAACAACAACAACAATAATACTCAGTACGTGGCGTTGTTACACCTGAGAATGATCCAAAAGATCGGGTCATAGGTTTCCAGCCTATATACTGAGTTTATGAAAAGATCAAAGGGATATATTACAGAATGTAAATAACAACAACAACAACAATAATAATAAAAATAATAATAGTAGTAGTAGTAGTAATAGAAGAAGATGAAGAAATTAATGAGAACTTTGAGATGAAAGATTAATGTAAGGATTAAACAATGACAACAACAAATATCAAGGTTAGAGGATCCACTAATGGTATTTCAAACAAGTATAGTATAAACTTTTATTATTCAATTGGAAACCACGCACAAAGGAGGTTCCAATCAGATTATAAATTGTTAACATAATTACATTAGTTATCTTATTCGAATAATGCTAATGCTTGTAAATGTTGTCAGGCATTCATGATTATAACTTTATGTTAACAACAAATCAAGTTCTTTTCATAGCTCAGGTGTCGGTTATACCATACAGTATGGGCTATGAAAGTACCAAGTATTTGTTGTACCAAGTGTTATACAACATAAATCTAGATTAACCATTTAACAAGCAAAGTATTGAAAGTGAACAAGATAACAAATATAAAAATGTTAGTATCCAACATTAAGGTCCATGTTAAGTTTATATTATACTTGTTCTTACACCATTAGTGTACCCTTTTCACCTTGACATAATTAACTTAGCTAAACATAATGAAAGGAAGAAACATAAATGAACAAAACAAGAACATAAATGAGAAAGAAGTTAACTAAATAAAGGAAAGGAAATGAAGTGCATAAACTTGATATTAATGAAAGCAAAACATGAGCAATACAAAGAGAGAAAGCAAGAGCATGATCTTGATCTCAAAATCAAGATGCTTCAATACATGGTAAGTCCCTCCTTTTATAGGCCAAAATTTGGAACTATTGATTTGTTGACTAATTGATGAGTGGGTGGCCTCATCTTGACTTGGTGACAATCCTTATCTTCTTGTCTGAACAAGACGTCATTGCTAACATCATAATTTGCCTAGAGTTCTCAAGAATGTTCTAGGAAATTGTTTCAGCTTTCCAACAAAAAAAAAAAGATGAGGTCATTTGTACTTCTAGAACTCAAGATATGGGTTGAACACTAAATAGTGTCTGGGCTGAAGGACAGCTTCGGACTTCTTCGTTGTTCCAACAATTTGGACTTCAAAACGGCCTTTTTAATTCTTGGGTTCCTCATGAAAGTTGTAGGCCTATGTCTTAGCTTTCCATCCATATAAAATGGACCTAAATCCGAGATCTAGAGCTCCAGATATGATCCAATTACCGAATAGTGTTTCAGTTTGGACTGCACCAACATCTATTTTTTAAGCTTCACCCTTCTTTATCTTCAAAAATTCAATAGTTGAATTCATCAATCAATCCTTTGACTTATGTGATAAGCCTGCATTTAAGATGAACATTTACCATATATTAAGGCATTTTATAGTATCACACTTGTTATTATAAAACATGCTTTAGTTAAGGAGTTATTGATACTTCAAGTGCAAAATGATGATATAAAACCTTAATAAACATGCACTTTTAAGTACTAATCAAATATATAGAGAGGTTTGAGGAACTTAAGTCACTAATACATTCACTAAATCTTTTACTTCTTGAATCTTACTATATCTCTAGTTTCATTAGTGGATTAAAGAAAGATATCAAACCTATGTTGAAGATACTACAGCTAATCATATTGATGACAACTTTTGATCAAGCTAAATGGCAGGAGGAATCGAACAGTGTCTTGGCAAGAAAAAACAAATTTGTATCCAGGCCTACAACTGTTGTACAATCTGGTAGGCCAATAGGTAATTTTCAAACTAAGTACACCAATCCATAAATGAATGATAACTAGTAGAAACAAAAAGTTTCGGAGACTATATATGAATAAAGGTGTAAGTTGGGGCAATGTTTCAAGTATGTAGATAAGTTCATGCCAGAGTACAAGTGCGGTGTTAAAGGATTACACATGATTGATGGTAATGAGGAGGAAGACTTTCTGGATGTAGAAGCAGAAAACATCATTAAAGATTTGATGACAAATAAAAAGATTAAAGAATATAGTCTATCATTAAATGCATTGGCAGATAATTATACATGTAACACCATTAGGATTAGGGGCAGTTATCATGGAAGGGAGTTGGTAATCCTTATTGACATTGGAAGCACACATAACTTCATTAATGAGCATATTGCGGGAGAATTGCAAATCTCTATAGAAAGATCCTTAGTCTTAGCAATAACAATAGCAAATGACAGTACCATATTATATGATTCTTATACAACGAGGTTTAAATGGTTTATGCAAAACTATGAATTTATAGCAGATTTAAAGATTTTGAAACTAGAAAGGTGTGATGTAGTATTGGGAATGGATTGGCTAAATTCACCAGTTCTATTTGATTTATCAAAATAAAAATATCCTTTAGGAAGGAGCGAAGAATGATCGAGCCTAGAGGCATTGTGGAAGGAGCTAATCTTTAGTGCATTACAGGAGAGAAGATCAAGAAGAATTTAAAGGCAGCTATAATGGGGTTCATAGGGCAAATTTTTTGTATAGAAGCAAAAGCAAAACCACACCATGTACTTACTAACACAGAGATAGCAAGATTGCTGATAGACTAGGCAATTGTATTTGCAAAACCAACAGAGCTTCCACCTACCAAGAAACATGATCACAAGATTTCACTAAAACTAGGAGCTTAACCTGTCAATTGCAGACCCTATAAAAGCTCATTCTTTTAGAAGGGAGAGATTGAAAGGATGGTTAAAGGGATGCTATAACATAGCATTATACAACCAAACATAAGTCCTTTTACTTCTCCTGCTCTGCTGGTAAAGAAGAAGGACAAAACATGGTGTTTATGTGTAAAGACAGCTAAATGCAATCACAATTAAGAACAAGTTTCTCATTCCTCTGATAAATGTCCTATTGGATGAGTTACAAGGATCTAGCTTCTTCTTAAAACTGGATCTAAGGTCAAGCTATCATCAAGTCCTCATACACGAAGGAGATATTGAAAAAATAACATTTCACACTTACCAAAGGCATTATGAATTCAAGGTAATGACCTTTGGTCTCACGAATGCTCTCGCCACTTTTCAAGCATTGATGAATGGTATCTTATACCCATTCTTGAGGAAATTTTTCTTAGTATTCTTTGACGATATCCTCATTTATAGTTATTTTTATGAAGCACATATCAATCACTTGGAAAAAAGTCTTAGAAACTCTTAAGATTAACCAATTGTTTGCAAAAAGATCTAAATGCACATTTGGTGAGCCACAAATGGAGTACTTGGGACATATAATCTTAGTGGATGGAGTGGCAACTGATCCTAAGAAGATGGAGGCAGTGCAAAAGTGGCTAGTCTTAAGATCCATTAAAGAGTTAAGGGGATTCCTGGGCCTAACTTGTTACTATAAAAAATTCATTAGAAGATTTAGTATTATCAGTAAACCCCTACATATATGCTCAAGAAGAATAACTTCCTTTGGCATGAGGGTGTATTAAAGGCTTTCCACATTCTAAAAAGAGCCTTGTGTGAAGCTTTAGTCCTTGCCAACCCAGACTTCACCAAACCATTTGTACTGGAAATAAATGCTTACAATACTAGAATTGGAGCGATGTTTAACCAAGAAGGAAGACCTTTGGCATTTCTGAGCAAGGCTTTATGGGTTAGACACCTAGGGTTATTCATATATAAGAAGGAGTACCTTGTTATTCTGATGGCAGTTGATAAATGAAGGCATTACTTTGAACTAGAATAGTTTGTCATTCAAATTGATCACGAAAGCCTTAAACATATGTTCGACCAGAAGATTCACACTCCCATTCAGAAAAAAAAAAAAAAAAAAAATGTAACTAAATTGTTGGGATTGAATTATCAAATCATTTACTGAAGGGGAAAGGAGAACAAAGCTGCAGATCCATTATTTAGAAAGGATACTTATGGGATAAGCGAACTACAAGAGGACAAGCTAGAAGGTGGTGGTTTCACAGCTATAACAAAGATAATTTAGTCTTGGTATGGGTAGATATATGCCTCGTATAAGAAGGATACCATTATACAGGATATAGTCATTAGTAAGATGGTAGGGATGCCACATAGTTTCCCAACTTTGTGTACGAAGATGGCATGATCAAGTATAAATAAAGAATTGTCATAGGGTTTACCGAATTGTTGAGGGAAGACCTCATCAAGTCTATATATGATTCCTATATTGGTGGTCATACGAGAATTCAGAATACCTATAGAAGGCTTAAGGCTCACTTCTATTGGCCCTCTATGAAGAAACTAATGCAAAGGATAGTTCTACAGTGTGATATTTGTAAACAAGTTAAGGCAGAAAGGGTTATTTATCCTAGATTGTTGCAACCCTACTAATTCCAAAAGGTACCTGACAAAACGTTATAATGGATTTCGTGGAACGGCTTCCAAGATAAGGAAGGAATACAATTATGGTCATTATGGATATAATTACTAAGCATAGGCATTTTATTGTGTTAGCAAACCCCTTTACGGCTCAAGACGTTGCTAAACTCTTCTTGGATCATATTTATAAGTTTCATGGGTTGCCTATAAGAACACTAACAAATAGGGATAAGATCTTCACAAGTCTTTTCTAGAGAGAATTGTTTAAACACTTGAGACTGAAGCTATTACTCAGCACATCATACCATCCTCAAACTGATGGAAAAATCGAGAGGGTGAATCAATACCTGGAAACATATCTTTGTTGCATCACCATGCACTACCCCAAAAAGTGGAATCATTGGATATCTACAACATAATGGTACTACAACAATAGCTTTTATTCAACTATCAAAATGACACCATTTTAAGCATTATATGGCTATGAACCTCCAACAAGGGATATGGTACTCATGGAGGTTACTCAAGTTAAGGCTACAGAAGAATGGATATAAAGAAGAATTAATATGGATCAACTTATAAAAGGACTGCTAGAAGAGGAGACGAATAGGATGAAACAAATAGCATATAAAAAGCATTCTGAAAGGATATTCTTAGTGGGGGGATTGGGTTTTCTTAAAACTACAACCTTACAGGCGGGGTAGTGTCATGTATAGAAAGAATTTCAAGCTAAATCCTAGGTTTTATGACCCTTATCAAGTGACGAAACAAATTAGAGTTGTAGCTTGTAAGCTCAAGCTACCAGAGGGTGGTGTAGTGTATCATGTGTTCCATGTCTTTTTACTAAAACAAAAGGTAGGAGATGTAGCCATAGTTTCACAAACACTGCCAATAGCGGACACAGAACGAAGAATCAAGGTCTGTCCAATAGCCATTTTAGACAAGAAACTTATGAAAAAAGATAATAAGGCTGTAGTGGCATGCTTAATCTAATGGTCTAATTCTTTCCCTGAAGACACAACTTAGGAGGACTTGGTAGAGATTTAATTGCAGTTTCCAGAGTTTAACACCGACCCTTAAACTCTCACTGAGGTCTGCTGATGCTTAAGGTCAAGAATATTTTTTAAGAGGGAATATTGTTACATCTTAAATTGCATCAACATAAGAATCATTACTATTAGGATGCAACAAGGGAGGAGCTAGAGACGAAGACTTGAGGAACACACAATCTATTGTTAGATAGTTGGAGATTAGTTAGAAGAGTTTGTTAGTTAGTTAGCAGAAGAATCCGATAGTTGGTTGGCAATGCTCAATATAAAGCTCATTATATTGATGCTAAAGGATAAGAAGAAAATATACAGAAGACTAATTCATTCTTTGTTTCCTTTCTCTACTCTCTCTCACACCTCTATTATTTCTCAGTTTCTATCATTCTTCCTTATATTCCTCTCAACTTGTTAAACTGAGCTTAACAAGTAACAACTCGTTTTCACTACACACTTGTTCTCTGCTAAAAAACTTGCATTTTTTAATCAACCATGTGTGGGCTTTGATTAGATTAATTCCATAATCCAACTAGTTCTACACCTAGCCCTAGCTAACTTTGAGTCAACTTGTTGAATTAAGTTAGGCTTTACAACTATGAGTTGATGATGAAGGTGCATTACACCTCAAAACTTTGAGAACTCTTTAACTATATCATTCGAATTAAAATTTTAAAAATCAAGTCCTATTTCTATGGCTTTACTTTATTAATTTTTCTAGCATATTTATTTCTCACATCAGCATCTGGATCCTGAAATTTTGGTCCCTTAATTTAACCTACGTAACCTCATGTTGCAAGGTTCATGTGGGGGTGTCGAGCGACAATAATATTTGTCTTCTAAAAGGATGTTAGAAAGGAAAGAGGGTTTAGGTATAATAATAAAGTTATAATTATAAGGTTTAGGAGTTGTGACACGATCAAAGAGTTTGATATCTTATCCCAAGTGCAGGAATGTCAAAGTAATAAATAACCCGGCAAGACCGGGGTCAAAACATAGAGAGGTTATCTATATAAATTATAAATAATAATAATAATAATAATAATAATAATAATTGTCGCACCCGACATCGTGTCGACTCAAAAATAACTTTCATGGAAAGAAATGATTTCTAGCATCTTGTTCTTTTAGGAAAATGTCTCTTTTAAGGAGTCACCACCTAGTATTACGATTACTAGGAACCATAACTGGTCAACAGAGATTCTATGGTATGAGATTGGTTGTGGCTAGGGGAAGGTATTAGCACCCCTAGCACACACTACCTGAGGTAAGCTACATTGTTGGTTTTGTCTTCAATTGCTAACAATTTGTTGATTTATACTATGATGGTTTACTTGTAATATTCCTGGCTCTGGCGTCAATGAATATTCAACCACGAATATTTTCAACTCTGGCATTGATGAATATTACATAGCTAGAAAACAATAAATTTAAATCAGTATTTTTATTCCTGACTCTAGCGTTAGTAAATAAACCAATAAAAAAATTATTTTTTATGCATGCATATTTTTTATTTTATTTTACTTGTTTTTATTTTTTTATTTTTTTAGGGTTGGGCTGGACCCAGCCAGCCGACCCGGTCACTAACCCAAGCCAGTGACCCGGTTGGGCAAAGGCACGCACCACGCGTGTATGCACGGTGAAGGGCTAATTGAATATCACGGCAACATTGTCAAATGATATTGCAAAGCGGGAAGAGAAGATTACCTAGATGCAGGAATAAAAACGATGGTAAAGTTCTTTCTGTGTGATCGGGTGACACTAGCCAGGCACCCGTTTCAACCTCCCCTTCGATCTTCTGGCTTTGTTCTTTCTATTTCTGATGGTTCAGAGTGTTGAAGGCTGGAGACAAACACCAAGGCTAATCAATGCTTGCAATTTCTTTGTTTTTCCCTGTTCACTTTGGTTGTGTTTTGAGGACGAAAGCAAAGCTGAGAATGTTGGTTCCTTTTTTTTTTTTTTTGTCTATCCTCCTTTCTTTCTTTGCTTCTGTTCGTGCTATCCCCCGGTTCACTCTATGCTGTGCTGGTGACCCCGTCTCTGGTTTGTGTTCTTCCTCCCTATGAATTCTTTTGTCTCTATTCTTGCTCTCCCTGTTTTTCTTTTCTCTGGTTTGTGTTTTTTACTCTCCCTCTCTCAGTCCCTCTCTCTCTTCTAGTTTTTTTTATTATTCTTCTTCTTTACATTTCTCCTTCTTCCTGTTTCCCCTTTCTCTGTTTCGTTCGTTCTCCTGGCTCTCTATTTTTTAACTTAACCATTTTCTCCCCTCTGTTATGTCCTCCAGTTCATTCTCTGTTTTTTTTTGTTCTTTTTCGTTCCTCTATCCTCTCTGTCCCCCCCTGTTCTCGGTCGCTCTCTATCTCTCCTGCCAGTCCCCCTAGCTTTTGTTTCGTGTTCCTCCCCCTAGGCATTTTTTCCTTCTCTGGTGTTTATAACCAGAGAATGTCATGTGGTCGCCTCTAGATAATCAGGCGACCATGCATGGATTTTAATGTAGGAGTAAAGGCATCCGTTTTCAAGAAGATGAACAGTGTTGATGTTAATGGCCATTTACATTTTGGTCCTTGACGTTTTGAATTTTGGCATCCAAGTCATTAGGTACATTGTAATTGAACCCCTGCATCTCAACGCCATTTACACATTGGTCCTTGGACTTTAATCTGTTGCTATTATGCCCCCAATTAACCCTAAATTTTGGTATTTCTTCAATTAAGTCCCTGATTTCATTAATTAAATTAATTCCAAGTTCAATTAAATCTAAAATCTTATCAATTCTCCAATTAAGCCCTTGATTTAATTAATCAAAATAATTACAAGCTCAATTAAGTCTCAAAACTTATCAATTCTCCAATTAAACCCTTGATTTGATTAATTAAACTAGTCAAGAGTTGAATTAAATCTCTAAACTTCCAATCATGTTGCCCTTAACCCAAATTATAATTTATTTCATTTTTTATTTGTTTTTCATCATCATTTTTTCATTTTTTTATTATCATTTTTTAGTAAATAAAATAATAGTAATAATAATAAAAAAATGACAAAAATTGGGTTATGACAATAACAACAACAACAACAACAATAAGGATGATGGTGATGATGAGTTAAAGAGGACTTTGAAATGTAAGATTAATGTGAGGATTAAACAATGATAAAAACAAATGTCAAGGTTAGAGGATCTACTCATAGTATTAGAGATAAGTAAAGTATAAACTCTTTATAAATTATCAACATGATCATATTAATCATTTTATTTACGTAATATCATACTTATAAATTTTATCAGGTATTCATGATGCTTATTTATGTTTACAACAAATCAAGTTCCTCTCATAATAACCATGTCGGCCGAAGACCATAAAGGATTAAGTATTTGATGTACCAAGTGTTATACAACACAAATCTAGATTAACCATTTAACAAGTAAGGTATTAAGAATTAATAAGATAAAAATGATAAGACATGTTAATAGCAAGTTGTTTAGGATATAAGCATTGAAGTCCATATTGAGTTTATATTATATTTATCCTAACACCATTAGTGAAACATTTTCACCTTGACATGATAAACTTAGTTAAACATTATGAAGAAGAAAAACATAAATAAACAATATAAGAACATAAACATGATATAAGTTAACTAAGTATAGTAAAGGAAATGAAAAGTATAAACAAGAGATTAATGAAAGCAAAACTTAAGCATTAAAGAAAGAGAGCAAGAACATGATCTTGATCTGAAAATCCAGATGCTTAAATGAATGGAAAATGCCTCTTTTTATAGGCTAAAATTCGAAACTATTTATTTGGTAATTGATTATTGATGTAGTGGTCAACTATTGATTTAGTGGACTTGGTGGACAACAGCACTCAAGCATTTTGGCTGGATGAAATGACATTTATGCAATTACAATTTCACAAAGTGTTCTTCTGAAAGTTGTTGGAAATCATCTCCTCTTTCCACCCACAAAATTTCAAAGCATTTGGATCAATACCGCTCGAGATATGTCTAAAATACTGAGTAATGGTTCTAGTGGACATGGTGGACAGCCCTTAAGCTCTTGTTTGGATGAAATGTCATTGCTAACATCAGAATTGAAGCAGGTCATCCTATTAAAGTTGTTGGAAATTATCTTATATTTCCACCCACCAAATTTGAAGTCCTTTTACCTACTAGAACTCCAGCTATGGGTAAAATTTTGAGCAGTGTTTAAGCTAGATTGTAGGACAAATTATGACTTCTCTTTTGTGGCCAAACTTTGAATTTGAAAATGGGGTCTTCCACTATTCATGAACGTTGTAAGCCTATTTCTTATCTTTCTAGCCATATAAACAAAACTAAAATCCAAGATCTATAGCTCCAGATATGACCCAATGACTTAACAGTGTTTCAATTTGAATTGAATCGACATCTTCTTTCTAAGCTTAGCCTTTTTTTTCCTTTCACTTTCAATAGTTAATCACAACAATCAATTCTTTGAATTATGAGATATGCCTGTATTTAAAATAAGCATTTACCATAAATTAAAGTTATCTTATATTATCAGACTTGTTATTATAAAACATGCTCTAGTTAAGGAGTTATTGATACTTCAAGTGCAAAATGATGATATAAAGCCTTGAAAAATGCACTTTTAAATACTAATCAAGTCGATACCTAGTATTATGGTTACTAAGAAACTTATGGTCTGTGAGAGTCCGGGTAAGGGACTGGTTGTGCAAGGGAAAGACGTATCAACTCTAGTGCACCCTACCTACAGTAAGTTGCATTATTGTTTGATTGTTTTTTTAGATCGTGTTTCTATCTTTTGGTCTTGTCTAAGGTTCGAGGTAGATCTCTATCCGTGAGAAAGTCTATATCTTATCAGGTTAAATCCTAATTACTCTAAGGTCAATTATTTTAGCATCGCATTTATTTCTTTGTATCTTTGATACCTAAGATATACTCTACTGTGTAGTTTTACACCACAAAATATTAAAGTCTACAATTAAACCCTAATATAAAATGAACAAAATGATTGGTGAAAGGTTTTTGAAATTTTGGTCAAATCCTAATGGATAATTATAAACTAGTTACGATATATATTTTTGCATTTTAAAACATGAGAAAGATGTATTTTTTTTTTTTTTATAAAAATAATGCTTAGAAAACTTTTAGGTTTTGATTGTATGCACAAAAACAAAATAATATTTTGTGTTTTTTTAAAGAGGAAATTAATTTTAGATTTTTTTGAATATTTAAATTAAAAAAAAAACATTTTAGAGAAAATCAGGTATTTTAATATCGGATATATATCTTACAATGTAAATATACAGCTCAATATTATGCAAAATTATTGGAAAAATATGCAAGAAAATTACAAATATTTTAAAATGACCCTTGAATATTTTTGGAATTTTTTCCTGAATTTTTTTAATTATATTATTAAATATAAATTGGGTTCGACCTGACCCAACTATTTAGGTCGGGCTGAAACAGGCTAGACTTGACTGGTGGCCCAACAAACACTTTTTTTTTTTAACTGTTTTGAAAACGACGCAGTTTTAGGGCTTTAGTGTTTTAATTCAGGGTTTTGGCCAAAGTTCAATTTGGTCCTCTAGCTTTTAATTTCTTTTAATAACACCATTAATTGACCCTAAATTTTCGATTTCATGCAATTTTGCCCCTGTTGAACTTTAATGTCAGCCTCAAATTTTAGCACCTTTTTCATTGTGAATTTTGGTTTTGGATTTATACAAATTGACCCTCAGTTGACCATTAAACTTTTAATTTTCTTTAATTTTACCCTTAATTTCAAACAATTGAGTACCAATAGTTTGATGCCTTTTGCAAAATAATCCCTGACTACGAGTTTCTTCAATTTAGCTTTTAATTAACCCTAAACTTTTGATTTTCTTTTGATTTTACCCCTGATTTGAACCAATTGACTTTGTAAAAATTAAATTTGGTCCTCTAAAATTCTAATCTTCTTAATTAAATTCAAATTGGGATTCCCAAACTTAAGTTTTCACCAATTAAGCCCCTAATAACATTAATTTGACCCATTTAAAGTTTAATTAAGTCCTTGGACCTCATTAAATCATCATTGTTTCTTTAATTTTGGTATGATTGGATAAAATTAGGCTCCTAATTTGTCTAAAATTACAGCTTGATTTATGTTTATGTGAAATCCTTCAACAACCAGCTTTTTCCTCATCGCTAGTCTCCTTGATATTACCGTTTATTTTTTATTTTAAAAAGAAAAATAGATAAATTTAGAGGAATAACCTAGAAATAGGTTATGACACCTCCACATATACATATAATATTTGTTGACGTGTACAGTTAGAAGTTATTATTAGTTATATGCATAGTTTTGAAACCCGACCCGGTCATTGACCCGGTCGACCCTCTGGGTCACGGGTCAGATGGGTTGACCCGGGTCAACCCAAAAAAACCTATATAAAAAAAAATCGATGGGTCAATTCTTGCATAACCCGGCTACTTGCATAATATTCACAGCTACATCAATATTCACATTTCACAGCAAACGAACAGGGACAGCAATATTCACAATATTCACATTTCACAGCAAACAAAATATTCACGAATCACGATTGACCATTTGAAGTCGCAGAAAAAAAAAACAGAGAGGCCGAGATACATACCTGTGGGAAGAATCGGTGAGTCAATCGATAGGAAGAATCGATGGGTCAACAGAGGGAAGAACCAATGGGTCAACAAACTGAACGGAGGGAAGAATCGATGCCACTGTTATACTCTCTTGCAAGTTTAACAGAAGGAAGAAGATGAAACAGAGGAATGGATAACGAAAGGCGAAAGAAGAAAGAAACAAGTAAAAACTCATCTCACCTTATGCTCAGAATTGAAACGGCGATCAAGAGTCTTCTGCTCATCTGCTCTTCTTCACGACTGAGAGTGAAATGGGTTTGATAATTTCTAAATTAGGTCTTCTTCAGTTCTTCTCACTTCTGCTGGTCTGCAAGACTGCAATGCATTCGTCTTTCTGGCCTTTGCTATTATCGTTTTGGCCTTTTAATTGTAAAAAGCCAAAACGACGTCGTTTCGGGCATGAGAGTATATAAAAAAAAAAAACCCGGGTCTCGGCCGGGTTTGGCCGGGTCCCGGGTCGACCGGGTCTAGTTGGGCCAATTCCCAGCCTGTTTTTTACTTAGACCCGGCCCGGCCACAGGGCCGGGCCGAGTCTTAAAACACTGGTTATATGGTTTTATTATTATTAATATTATTATTATTATAGTTTTTAAAACACTTTGCTAAATGAAAATGATGAATCAGACAACAATGCCGTGCAAACTATCCGTGCGATGTTAATTCCTCCAAATTCTTGTTGTGTGGTGATTTAATTGTTGCTTAGAGGTAGATTCAGTTTGATATTAGGTACATGTACTTTTACACAAGTGTATTTGTACTTGAAAAACAATAATTAAATTCAACTTTAATATTTATTTTTACTAGTTTTGACATCGACCGCACCTAAAAATTTAAAGGCATCTTGATAAACTCTTTAAGCGGAGAACCTGATAACATTGAAAAGAAACCTCATCTCTGTATTCCATACTCAGGAACTACGAGAAATAACCAATTGCAGCTTGTGTCCGAAACTAACAAGCTTACAAAGCCTGAAGAATATTTCTGTAAAACAAGTCCTTCCACTCTCGTTTACTATCAGCAATTAATTGCTTTCATTTTTTATGAAATGCCATCCAAGACTCATTCAAGGATGCTGTTGAGCACTCAAATGTGAAACCCACGCAACATATGAACAATTGCGAACACCACAGCAGGTCATCTAATGCTCATCTAGCCTCTCCATATCTTGCATTTCAAGCAGCTCAGGGAAAATTTCGCTGGATAACCTTTTATTAGAAGATGAATGTTCAATCCGGCCACTGCCTTGGGATCCAACTCTCCCTGGCTGCTTTAAGCCACTGATCCCCTCTCGGTTAGCGTGGCCTAGAACTGTGACATTATCTGAGCTGTGTCTCCAACTACCAAAAAAAGCAGCACTCCAAGATCTCCTAGATGAAGTTGTCCTCAGCCTCTCTGAGCTATAACTGTCCTCTCTCACCACTTTCAGAGGGTTTTCCAACGCTTTGAGGACATATTTCATCGGAGGACGTTTAGAAGGTTTGGGGTTAAGGCATGACCTGGCCACGACGGTCATTGCCCATACCTCTTCCAATAAATCTTCATCTATGATCAGAGATGGGTCAACAATCTTCGCCACCAGTTCCTTGTCATATATACTGATCTGCACCAGCGTCTGTTCTAACCACTCTTTTTTGGTAGCATCATCTGATTTGCTGATGCCAAGCTTGCCCGTAACGAGCTCAAGCAAGACCTTACCAAAACAATACACATCATGCGCACAAGTAATCGGGGACGAGCCTGTCCATTATCAAAGACATCTATCAGGATTTAATTAATTTCGTTTCCAAACTCATTGAAAAGCTGAAGAAGTGACACTTGTAGTAGAACCCAAAATCATTGGAGAAAAAGAAAGCTGCAATCGCACAAGGTATGCATGAATTCTTTGTAAGACATCAACTTCGAAGCTATATCATTTGTTAGGATACTAGTGCAATGTATGAATAAAGTGTCAGCCACGATTATTCAATCAATGATTAGAATATAAGAATGGATTCAGCTTCACAGTCATCTCTACTTAAGAATGAGCAACTGGGTCCTTGGCAATGATTGACCTCAAAGCAATCTCATAATTATTCCTACCATGATGGAAAATTAAAGTGCTACAAATTTAAAAAGATCGATAATTGAACTTGTGAGAGTTATTATACGTACCAGAAGTTCCTGGATCAGAGACAGAGGATCTGCACATTAGCACGAGGAATTGTTATTACATCTTCCACAAAGCATAATAATACAAAATAAAAAAGAAAAAAGATGAGCATTGATCATAGCATCAATGAAAGGAAAATACATTAATCTTCTCTTATCTTAAACATACAGCATTACTTGCCACTTTGTTTCGTGTAACCAAATGCTAAAAGAACCAAGTGTACTTATGGTATCATTTATGCTCAAGGACACTGATGATGCCAAAGACAAAAGGAGGGACCAAACTACCTTAGAAACAAAACTAGTGAGCTTTCCAGGATATTACATCTGGTTCATTGAACACCGAACCCATTTTCTGCTCATTATGATCACTTGTATTATGTAACATGGCAAAGAACAACAAATCATGCCATGTACAGACCACTGCCACAGTTCCTAGTTAATGCACTACTTCAAAATTCTCAAAGAATTAATAGCTATAACACTTACTGGGACTTCCGCAAGAACCTTGTGAGAACACTTTGGTGTGAATCCCCTTCCTGGATATGAATCTCGCTCAAGCTTCCAAGTCGAACCTCAAACTTATCATCAAGAAGGATACTGCTCGCTTGAACATCTCTTCAAACACCAAAAGATGGTTGCATTTTAGAACTTAAGAAAAAAAATGGAAATTTTCCACGACAAAGATATAGAAATACCATGCAAGCTACATGACTCGTTCCTAGTTTAAACAAAGAAAATAATGTCTCAAGCATTTGAGAAGTGCTGCTATGACCTGCAGAAACATTATCCAAAGACAAATGCTCTCATCAATATTTGAATCTACATCCTCAGCTCTAGCCACACCCTATGCCTTCACTTGTTGAGCTAGTATTCAAGGGCAAAGACAGTTTGTAATTCAGCTTACACTTGAACATTGCAACATTCATTCTAGTCTCATATGAATTTAAGCAGCAGAAACCACTATTCTAATTAGCAATAAATAGGTGATCGAGAATATCATCTAAGACAGACCTTGTATCGACAAGATTTCAAGAACAAAAGATTGCGTACTGAATTCTGAATTGCAAGTTGTGAGGTTCTCTATTCACATGATGCATTATAATTCTGATTCAGATATAAATAAAGCAAAATAATATCACCATAATCAGAAAAACTATCCAATCAACATGAAGGAAAGTGAGGCTATCTAAAAGAAAGTACGAGTACCTATGAACAAGGGGAGGGTTACACTCGTGGTGTAGGTAAGAGAGGCCTTCAGCAGCTCCAATTGCAATTTTCAGTCTCGTGATCCAATCGAGGGACTGCAAACCATTGTCGTCAAAATTGGTAACCCTGAACAAAGATTCAGCTAAGTCTCCATTTGGCATATATTTGTACACCAAAAGCTTCTGATTTTCGTTTTCCAAACAATGTCCCAAAAGCGGGATCAAGCGTGCATGAGAATACTTGCTGAAAAACTCTAATTCAGTCACGTAGGAATCCTTTTTCAAGCTATGCAAATTGATCCTTTTGACAACTATGGGAATTCCTCCTTCCAGAAAACCCTGGTAGAGATCTCCAGAGTGACCATGTCTAATGAGATTTATTTCACTAAACTCACCAGTCAGACTACGCAACTGTCCGTATGTAAATGACTCTCCCAGACTAGATACGCTAGTAGGATCCTTAGGAATTGGCGGGCTATCTCCCTCTGGAACAGGCCCTACATCTGCGCTTCCTCTTTCATTTGAAATGGCATTATTACACTTCCGAAGGACCGATACTATCACCAGTATAAAAAACGCAATGAAACCAACTCCACCAAGCAATACCACCAAAATGTATATCCATCGTTTGCGTCTCCTTGGGGCAGGAGTTGGTAACATTTGCTGTCTTGGTTCTGGATTTCCAAAATAATCAAAAGTTAAGCCTCTCCCAGCATAAAACAAACTACAATCCTCCAACCTTCTCTGATCAGGGACCGCCTGAAGGCAGTTCATGCCAAGGCTACCATTGCTTGGACTAATACGAGGAACCTTTCCTTGGAAATAATTACCAGACAAATCAATGGAAGTATAGTTACCAGATAAACAAGCCGTAGTTCCATATAACTGATTGTTCGAAAGATTAAACACAGCACCACTGGCATGACCCTTGAAACTAAAGTTTGACAAATCACCTGTAAAATTATTAGCAGAAACATCAAGAACCTGCAAATTCCGCAACGACCACAACGCACCAGGAAGAGCACCATCAAATTTATTCTCTCTCAACTCCAAAACTCTCAATTTACCAAGACTCGAAAACAAGCCATCAGGCAATCTACCCTCCAATCTATTATGCCTCAACACCAACATTTCCAAATTCCTCAACCGCATAAACTCTACAGGCAACGACCCGGATAACACATTCATACCAAGATTAAGCTTAACCAAGTGAGAAAGATTGCCCAATTCAACAGGCACCGAACCCACAAGACCATTATCAGATACATTCAAGAATTGCAGCCCAGAAATACTACCAAAAGTAGATGGTATGGATCCAGAAAAGTGATTCGAAGAAAGGTCAAGGCATGATAGATTTCTAAGCAATCCAAAATCATTTGAAATATGCCCAGTAAGTGAATTCCTTGAAAGATCAAGAACTAATAACTGCATTAACTGCCCCAATGCAGCAGGCATACTACCAGCAAGATCATTATTAGCTAGATATAAAGCATTGAGTCCAGTTAAATTACCAAGCGAAGCAGGAATCGGCCCGGTAACTGAACTAGACCGGAGATCCAAAACCTTCAAAGAACCAAGCCGGTAACCAAACCAATCCGGTATTGAACCAGGAAGTGAAAACCCTGAAGCATTAAAAGACTCTAAGAAAGTCAAATTAGCCAGAGAACCAACACTGAAACTGGGGTTCAAACGCCCGGCCCGAGTCCGCTTAAACCCGGATATATTTATCCCAGCGACCCGCCCGTTTCTGCACTGGATTCCTGTCCATTTCTTGCAGGGGTTGGATTTTACCGGCCAGTCTGTGCTTCTTATCCCCAACGACGACCGGAGATCAAGCAATGCCGACCGTTCAATTTTTGAATTGAAGAAATCTTGCTGACCCAACGTGCACTGAAGCAACACCAAGATTGTAACTAAAATAAATCCTTTCATGGCTCCTCCTCCTCCTCCTCCTTGTTATAATGTGGAGCTCGTGCCTATTGTGGTCTATGGTGGCTCATCATCATCATCTTCTTCTTCTTCTTCTTCTTCTTCTTCAAGAACTGGTGTTGGTGTTGACCTATTTCCTTCTTCCTTTCTGCTCCGTGTGCATTAACACGTACAGCTTCTTTTCTTGAGTGAAATGAAAGAGAAACCAAAAGAAAAGGAAAACAAACAGTTTTAAATGTTTATTGTTCTGTGTAGTAATATTCCTTACCTCCAATCACGAGCTTTGATTCTGCTTTCGATGCAGCTGCTATTCTTCTGTGGAGTTTAGCCAGCCAGACTCTTTTTTTTTTTTTTTTCCTTTAAATAATGATGATGATGGAACAATACAAGTAATAAAAGATGATCATGGATTTCTTTGGTACTAAATATTTTCTGTCTCTTTGCCTCTATGCAATTAATAAAATCTTTTGTGATCCTAATCTTACAATACTATTCTCATCACAGCGCCAAATATACATTATTCATGATATCGGTGACGGATGTTGTTTAAATTATAAAAAAAAAAAAAAACAAATTAAGCAGTATAATTTGACACGGGGTTTTAAGAGAGGAGAAGCAGACATTAATGACAGAAGTGATATACCCCAACCGTCGGGCTCTGTTTCTGCTTTCCATTGCCGCGTCACTTTCACTGTCACTGGACTGCTTTTAATGAAACCTGCTGTTCTTAAATGTGGTTCTACACTTCTACTAGGTTGAGTCATGAATTCATCATGCGCAAGAGTTTGGGTTCAACTCTGAAATTACTCTACATGCGCAAGAGTTTGGGTCTAATATGTGTTTAATTTGAAAAAAAAATTGTTCTTTCTAAGCTAAACACAGTTTAAATGTTGCATTAACATGTAGATGGATAAGAAGATGTGAAAACTGAGATATGTTGGCTGGCTGGCAATTGGCTTTGGTTTCGTTGACTTCCGGGTTTCATGCAGGTCAGCAGCGTTGATCAAAAACCTCTATATAAAAAGAGATGAAAAGTGTAGTATTATTTTTAGCTTTTATTATATCGTGGAAGATTGTGGTGATTGAAATAATACGTTAAACTATAAATTTCCAAAACTATTTCCATTTATATTATCATTTTCCTAATTAGGCCACCAAGAATACCATGCTTTCCGACGAGTATGAGAGCTGATGTTGAATGGATATTGGGTTTAGATGACCTAGAATTAGCTTAGGTTGTATTTGCCCCAAGAGTGTAAAGGCATTGTCAGTATGGGTCTTAGGTACACATTCTCTCATTAATTATAAGAATTAATTATAAGAGTTTGAGGTATTTGATTAGTCAAAATAAATTGAAAATCCAATAATGATGATGGGTAAAGTTAATTAAGGACTATGATGTTGCGGTAAATTACCATCAAGGAAAGGTTAATGTTGTTACAGATGCCTTTTATCGCAAAAATAAAGTAGTGATATATTGAGTCTAGTTGAGTGTGATAATAGAGAACTAATGGAACTCGGAAAGATAGACTCCAAAATAGAGGTTAGGTTAGAGGATTCATTGTTAGCTCAGTTAAAAGTCAGCTCAGTATTTCAAGATAGGGTATTGGAGGCATAATTGAGGGATGTTGAAGCTGAAAAGATAAGGGATAGAATGAAACTAGGAGTTGAGACTCCTTATCAAATATTGGATGATGGCTTGGTAGTGATGGGAAGGTAGATGTCTTCCTGCGGATAGAATGTTAAAGGAGACCCATGAGTCTAGATCTACTGTACATCCGGGAAGTACCAAGATGTACAAAGAATTGAAGAAAATTTACTAGTAACCAAAATGAAGAAAAAATTAACCGAGTATGTGGCTAAATGTGGTGTATGTCAACAAGTAAAGGTAAATCATCAAAAATCGGGTAGGCCTTTACAATCCTTCTTGATACCAAGTGGAAACGGAAGGATATTATTATGGACTTTGTGTAGGTCTGGCGAGGGGAAAGAAGGGAAATGATGCAATATGGGTTATAGTAGATCAATTGACAAAGTCTGCTCTCTTTTTCCCATAAAAATGACCAATCTGGCTGATAAATTAGCGAGATTATATGTAATCGAAGTTGTAAGACTTCATGGGTGTCACGACCCGATTCCCGAATCCATGACCGGCACATAAACAATGTTCCCCTCCAAGGTTCCAAACCTATGTGAACCCAAACTTACATACAATCCTATCCTTTAAACAACTCAATCAGAGTTCAACGCAGCATTAACAACAAAACTAACTTCATAATATAATGTAATTGTCTTAATACAATAGTTAATATAATTTCATAGTTTTGGAGCACTAACTTGACATAAAAAGAAGGTACAATTTACAACCAAAAAGCAGGTTTAGAAGATTCAACAAAAGTGACCTGCTATCAAGCTATAAGCCTGAAAAGAATAATAATGAGAGGGTGAGTTCAACAACTCAGTGAGTAGATAACGTTCAATATACACACACGAGGTAATATAACAATGAGAAATATATATACAAGTATGGCTTTAGGTTCTTATACGAAGGTTTATCAAATAGGCTATAACAAGAATATCATATGGTAAAGCTCGTCAGAAAATCAAAATGCAATGAGCATGAGGCTCCGTACTGTGGGATGATCAGTCCATACAGGTTGGTGACTCCCCCGACCAACTAGAGTTCAGATACGATGTGCACAAAGACTAACACAACCCTGTTAGCATGGGTATTCTGACTGACATACCATAGGTTCATAATCATAATCTAACAAACATATTCATATCTCAAAGCTCAACTCATGACATCAATCAAATGAGGAGCTATCAATTCAGAAGTCAATTCAAAATATATGTTGGTTCATATAAGAATTCAGATTCAATAATTGATCATGCTTTATCATAACAAGGATAATAATCAACATATATATATATTATCAAGAAGCATGACCCAATTCATATTAACAAATCAAATATTTATAATATTTCTCATGCATATGGAACATTAACCACTCACCTGACTATAAAGGAGACACCGAAGAAAATCCTACTAACGTCCTGCCGGTAAAATATCAGGATTATCTGAATATAAAGGAGACATATTCAAGAACGACTTGAAAGAACATTTAACCTATTTAATACACTTAACTAAGGGTGTATACCGTAACCCTATATGTTTTTGAACTAACTAGTTAATTTTCTCAAAAACCCAAAATCTAACGGTTTTCCCGAAATCTAATCCATAATAAAAACAACTAATACAATTGGTAATAATTCACTAAATAACCCTTAATTATTCATCAAACTAATCTGCAAAAACTAATATTACAGCTAGGGACTACTCTGGAATTTATCATATTTTTAGGGCCAAATTGTAACTTTTATCAAATGGAGGACCAAACTAAAATTTGTCATAAATCCATGAATATACTGAAATTCTGACCTCAATTAATCCTCAATTCTGTCTAGGATGTATCATTATGCTCTAGGGACCATTCTGGAATTTTACCAAAATTTTAGGGTCAAATTGTAATTTTTGTCAAATTGGAGGACCAAATTGAAAGTGTTAAATTCTCTTATCTATACAGTAATTCTGTCCATAATTCATATGTTATTCTGTTCAGAATCTCGGAATATGCTCCAGGGACCAATTTGTAATTTTCCAAAGTTCGGGGACTAAACTGTAATTTTCGCAAATTGAGAGACCAAATTGAATTTTCGTCATCTTCAACCTCCAATCCAGAATTTTAACAGAAACCTACTGTTCTCCCCTGATTTTTAACTCAAAATTCACCATTCAAACAAAACTCTAACTCAAAATCATCACAATCTTCCATAATCAACTAAATCATCAATTAACCACAACAATCAACCCCTAACATTCAATTTAATTCATCAATTAAACTCAAAACACAAATTTCATAACCCTAACATTCATCAAAATCGAAATTAAAGCTTAATTAACACATATTTATACATAATCTTACCTTTTTACTTATTTCCTCCAACTCCTTTCTATTTCCTTTCTAATTTCCCTCTTTGCTCTTCTTCTTCTTTCTCCCTTCTCTCTCCTGGCGATTCTCTCTCAAATTTCAGATCACTCTTTCCTTTTTTTTTTTTTTCTATTTATATATATCAACTATTTATCCAATTACTACTATACCCCTCATTTAATTTATTCCTACACTTTAAGCCTTCAAGGGCTTTATTGTATTTTCCTATCTTATTAATTTCAAAACATTACAATGGGGGTGCTAGTGTTGATAGTTTTAGACTAAGATCCTCAATTTACATCTCGATTATGGCTATGTATTTAGAGTGTCTTGGGAACGAGGTTGAATCTGAGTACTTCCTTCCATTTATATACTAGTGGCCAATTTGAACAGACAATTTAGACCCTAAAGAACTTACTAAAGGCTTGTATACTAGATTTTGGAGGCAACTGAAAAGATCATTTTTCAAAATTGAATTTTAGCTATAAATTGCTATATTAAAACCCTAAATCCCAAAAAACGACATCATTTTACAATAAAAAAAGGGAACCAGACGACGTGTCGTCATGTGACTGTTCATCTTTTTCTACATTTTGCTTGAAAATGCTGCTTGAGTGACCTTCTTTCTAAGATATTTAATGTTACATCTCTCCATCAAATTTGACAAAACTTACACACAAACGATGATTTGACATCTGATTATACTCTAGTGTGGTCTTTTTTGGCCAATTGACGCCACAATGGTTATGGCACCGCCCCAAAATGGTCAACTATGTCAGCCTTTCTGCAGCAATTTTGATAATTTATGATGACCACTTTAAACCAATAGTTGGGATCCTTTGGGGTTAAATCAAGGGCCAAGATTTGACATCATTGAAGAAAAAATATCCCTTTTCCACCCTTATAAATAGAGATGGATTTCATGGCTTGAGAGTAGAGAAATTAGGGTGCAAAGTTGACAAAAAAAAAACCAGCCACCCCCTAATTTTTTCTTCTCTCCATAATCAATTCTCTCTCTTTGCCACCTCTTCAGCCACCACAACCCCAGAACCACCGTGAACAACTACCACACAATCTTCTCCTCCAATCCATCTCCTTGCCGATGATAGAGACAACAACCACTAGTTTCTCTCTCTCCTCTACTAACTAGCTCTTTTTCCTCCTCTAGTAGCTAATGTCGGTCACCATTTCCTCCATTAACGCCTCTTCAATCACCAACCAAACCTCCTAATCACAACTGAAACTCTAGCGCTAGGTGAGCTTTTTCTTCTTCCATCCCTCATTCCCCCTCGACCTGCAACCTTTTTGGTTTCATGCAGAATGTGAAATTTGATTCACGTTCTGCAAAACAATTAACTCTTGGGATAGGCTACATCCGCTTCAACCCAGCCCACCTATAAAAAAAGAGAAGAAGAAATTGTTGGGTCGCTAGTTGGCCCAACCCAACTAAATTGGGTTGGACTCATTTTGACCCAGCCTGGATGGTTGGGCTAAGTCTAGCCTAATTTATTAATAATAGTAATAATATATTAAAAAAACAAAAAAATTCAAAACAAATTCAAAAAAATTATGATTTTCTCGCATGTTTTTTCTACCAATTTATATGATATCAGGCTGCATATTTACATTGTAAAATAAATATCCAATATTAAAATATTCGGTTTTCTTTGAAACCTTTCTTAAAAATTTTGAAAATTAAAAAACAAATCTCAAAACTTTTAAATTAATTTCCCCTTAAAAAATAAAAAAATGTCTTCTTTCAAGCATACGATCAAATCCTAAAAGTTGTCCAAGCATATTTTTATTAAAAAAACAAAAAAAATTGTATTTTTCTCATGTTTTAAAAATATATTAAAAATGGATATTGTAACTAGTTTATGATTATTTGTTAGGATTTGATCAAAATATCAAAAACCCTTCAACAATTATTTTGTTCACTTTATATTTAAAGTTTTAGGGTTTAGTTAGAAATTTTAATACCTCAAGAGATGTAAAACTACACAATAGAGTATACCCTTAGATATTAGAGATGCAAAGTGCAAAATAAATATGATGCTAAAATTTAGACTTTAGAATGATTAAAATTTAACCCAATAAGATAGAAATTTTCTCGTGAATTTAGATCTACCTTGAACGTTAGATGAGACCAACAAATAAAAACTCAACTTAGAATAACAATCATAAAAAAATACAACTTACTTTTAGGTAGGGTATACTAGGGGCGATGCATCTTCTCCTTGTATAACCAGTCTTTTACTCAGATCCTCGTAGACTATAGATTTTCTAGTATCCATAATACTAGGTGGCGACTTCTGAATCTTATAATCATAATTTTATGATTATACCCAAAATCATTTTCTTTTCTAAACACGCTTCTCAAAAGGTTTTTAACGCGTTATTTAACATCGCCCTGTTACACTCCTAATCAAATTAAGAAAAAGTTTATATAGCTATCCAATGCTATAATAATAGATAATACTAAAAATAATTATTTTTTTATTAAGATTCTTTAATAAGTGACTGTTATTATGCAATTGATGTTTTATCAATCACTTAATTTTATAATTATAATTATTTTATTAAATATAATAAGATTTACATTCCAATATCTGAAATTATTTCTTGTAATAAATGGCAATAATTTAGAAAACAAAACTTAGTAAAATAATTTAATGACTTTAACATTATCACATAATTATATATATTTTGTTAGGTTCCTAATATTATATTTTCATTTAATAAATTAAATTTTGTTAACTTGATAATACCAGTGCTGAAGGCAAGTGGCACTTTAATGTTTTCATTATTATTTATGTTATCTTTAATAATTAAGACTAGGTGAAAAAAAAAGAATTTATAATCTTTTTTTAAAAAAGAGAATGTTGCTAACATTGATATAGAGTCATTGTTATTATATCTAGTTTTGATAAACAAGTAATTCAAAATTTTCTAGATCATTTTAATTTGAATTAATTTTGATATTAATTTAGCTAGATGAAATGAAAGTAATTTAAAATGTTCTGGATCCAATTTTAATTTGAATTAATTTTAATGTTAACTTAGCTAAATTTAAGTGATATAATAGATTACAGGCAATCTAAATGACTCGGCTAAATCTGACCAGACAAAAACCAATAATTTCTTATAAAAAAACTAAAAAATATATAATTTTGGTTAAAATAATAAACTTAATTAACCTAACAATTCACTAATTAAATCTCCAACCTAATAAGTTGGGTCTTTTTTTTTTTATTAATTTGGAAATTTGAATTTGACAACTTAAAAAGAATATTAAGGAATTAGAATCCGACCTCAAGCTCTGAAATTCCACCTGTGGACTCGCAAGTTCGACTCAATCTATTAACCAAATTAAAAGTTTGAAATATGATATAAAGTTGGGCGTAGTTCTTTGGAAATTAGCTTTCCAAATTTTTAAAGGCCACGTTTTTCCCACTCTCGGCCACCTAATACTAAAAGCCCTATTACTTAACCACTTCTTCACTTTCTGTCTCTAGCTCTACCCTCCTGCTTCAGTTATCTCCAGCTTATACGTTGGAATGGATGCCATTCCTTCTTTTAAGGTAATTAAAAAATAAATCTCCATTAAAATAAAAAAAATTACTTACGGGCATAATTAGGGTTTATTCTAGATAAATTTCTACTGGCAATTGCTTTCCACTTATCCATGTGTTTGTTTGCAGTTAATATTGGGGTCGGCCTCATTTTCACGAAGGAAAATATTAGAAGAGATGGGATATGAATTCACAATCTCTGTAAATTCTTCTTCTTTTTTTCTTTTAAATTACAGTCTTCTTTTTTTCTTGGCAAAGTTTATTTTCAGTATATAATGTTAAAAATTGGAAATTGTTTTTGGTAGACTGCAGATATTGATGAAAAGAGCATTCGCGAAGAAAAACCAGAAGATTTAGTAATGACTCTTGCTGAGGCCAAGGTAAACTTTGAAATGATTGTTGTTAAGGTTGTTTACTGTTTTTTTTTTTCTTTTTCTCTAATTTATGTTATGTTTTTGTAACATCATAAAATTGGAGTGGAGTTTGATTTAAGAATAATTTCATCAAGTAATTGATGAATGTGAATTGCATCTCAGGCTGATGCTATTATAGCAAATTTACGAACTACTACTATGAATAATCAACAAGACAAGGATGAGGAACCCACTATTTTGGTTGCCGCCGACACTGTATGTTTTGTTTTTGCTTTCTTTCCTTTTTTGCCTGTTCTTAGATGCTTCAGGTGCATTGGGTTTAGACTAGTTCCTTTAATGCTCGAGGATACCCAGAAATTGCAATGTTTTAGATACTGCACTTGGTTTTGCAGTAAATGGGAGACTGGGTGCTTCCCATATGCTGCTTTGATAGGAAAGCTTCTTGGTCTTGTTTCTACTCAGGGATGGTGAGCCAGCTTAAGTGGAACTTTTCAATGAAATAATAAATATAACTAATTGATCGGAAGTTATTTATTAGCTAGGGTGGATACTAGATAATAATAAGAAAATCCTCAAATGTATGTGTATGTTTGGAATGTTCGAGGGTTGTTCATGAATTGGGTTGGGTTTGAACTCATAATTATATCTAACTCAACTTTTAATATTTTATAAATTGTAAATCCGACCCATTCGAATTGTTTTTGGCATCTGAGCGGGTTGAATATATTGGGCTGGACAAAAATTTTTGTGGATATTACAGATATCCACGGGTTGAACAACCACAACAATACTGAATCCTAAAGGTATGACAACATACTAGTTCTTGAGAAATTTTATTAACCTCTGAAGGGTTTCAATTTTAACTGAAGTACTAGGAGCACAATATGGATTTAATGATGCAATATATATTCACATTTGCAATTAGGAAAAAGGAAGCATACCAAAGTCGTAATCTTTCAGGCAATACAACAGACAAATACTAGCCATTCTCAAGCCTTTGCTTTGATTCATGGGAGTTGCTTTTGATCCAAAAAGTGAGAAAACGTTATCATTGAAGACAAAGACAACCTTTGTGCTACGTGGAACTCCTCATTGATCTTTAGATACCACGAGAGGAGAAATATACTTACAAATTGATGCATGCAATGCTTGAAACCTG
This sequence comes from Populus davidiana, assembly GCA_030145905.1. NCBI lineage: Eukaryota > Viridiplantae > Streptophyta > Magnoliopsida > Malpighiales > Salicaceae > Populus > Populus davidiana. The sequence goes on along the minus strand of CM057802.1, from coordinate 1,951,399 downwards.
AAAGAGAGAAATTTGACCTAAGTAAGTTTATTGTTAGGGTTTTGATTTTTTTTTTTGAAGGTTTGATTGACAGGGGTAAGGTAGAGGTTGTCAATATTGAGTTAGGCTTTTGGTTATAAGGATGAGAGGAAGAGATTGGTGGTTTTATTTATTAAAACGGTGGTCAGAGGATGTTACAGCGTATTTTTAGGGTATACAGGTTGAGAGGGAGATGAGAGAATAAGAGGTTGAGTGGCGAAAGAGATTAAGAAATGGAGAGAGTATTTATACTGCTTGTATAAGGTATACAAGTTGATAGGGTTTCAAAAATCCCGACCCGTCACCCGCCTTGTAATATCCATTTTTTAATTTTTTTTTTTAACTCACTATCATCTATAATATTCACATTATCTGATCTTGATGGGTTGCGTCGGGTCATATCATGCAAATATTATAGATGAACCTGTTTTTTTTTTAACACCCTTTTTTCGACCATTGCAATCACATGGTTGTAGTGGATTCTCTAATAGTCCTCATGCCTTTCCAATCCTGCTTAGGCTGCTGGATGCTACTTGATTCATTCTGTTTATATATTTGTTTTCAGTATTTTTGCGTGCACCATTTTTTGCCAATGATGCTGTTGGTAATTTGACATTATTTACCTTGTCATCCTTCTCTCTATTGTTGTTGCCTCAATACTTTTGGCTTATTTTAGTGTGGACTCTGGTGCTTACCTTAGTTGGTGAAAACTTCTTGTCAGGCTGACACTATTTTGCAAAAGCTCCCAATCAGTGATTACACTAAGGATGCTGAACCAACATTGTTAATTACTGCAGATCAAGTATATATTGATATACTTTTCTTCCTGATTTAGTCATTTGTATTTCATTTTTTTGGCATACATGTGAGCCTTGTAAAGAAAAGGCCATTGCATATTATTTCTTGGCTCATCCTCTTCTTATACCTAAGCAAAACTCAAGAAAGGAAAACTAATAAGGTATAAATGATAATTATTTGCAGTGAACTGTATCTGTAGATGGGACAAGTATTTTGTAATATGTGAGCTTCTGTTGGAATAAAACATTTTGGAAAATTTAGTAGACAGCTATGGTAATGATAATTCCCTAAAATTGAGAGCTAATCTTTTTGTGGTAATGAATATTCTTCGTGGTGTACAAGTTGTTTGGTTGTGTAATCTGGAAATCAGACGAGAGATTCTATACTTCAAATGGTGATGTATTTTAGAGGCCAATTCTTTATCATCAGTTGAGGAAGTGCCATCTCTCCTACTATTCCTACCCCATCCATCCACGAACTGGTTTTGCATGCATGCTTGTAGCTAGAAATCAACAGGATCTTTCACTGCATGTAAAAATATATTTGTTCTGTTACTTCTAACTGCTATTGTCATCAATTTGAAGGTGGTAGTCTATGAAGGTGTGATCAGGGAAAAGCCAGCCAGCAAGGAAGAAGCATGGGAATTTATAAAAGGTTTGCTCAGCATTCTGTCAACTCTCTTTCCATGCCTTTTACTCTTCCCATTGCTTTCTTTATTTATTTACATGAAGTGCAGGGTATTCTGGGGGACATGCCGCAACTGTGGGATCAGTTCTTGTCACAAATCTCAAAACTGGATTCAGGAAAGGAGAATGGGACAGAGTGGAGGTGCTATTTGCTTTTTTTTTTTTTTTTTTAATTAATAGTGGCCAAGGTTTTCTGCTTAGAACAACCTGAATGACTACCATGCTGATGCAAATAGCAGAACACATACATGATACAGTGATTAGACAGATACATAATGATGAAACACTTTGTAATAGTTTCTCTAACCTGATGATATCTACCAATGACTAACTGTTAAGTTGTGATGCCCTACAGATCTATTTCCACGAAATACCAGATGAAGTCATTGAGAAGCTGGTAAAACTTAGTTTTCTCGTGAAGTTATATCATTGATGGAAATGGCTAGCTATATTTATTTCCTTTTGTTTTCTTTCATGCATTCCACAGATTGAAGAGGGAATTGTGCTCAGAGTTGCCGGGGGGCTAATAATTGAGCATCCTTTGGTATTGCCCTACATTAAAGAAGTGGTGGGTTTTCTAATCCCTGTGCAATATGTAATAGGACAAATGGCAACGGAGGACGCATAGAGTGGAACATTTGATGCAGGGACAAGCATGTACTATAGTGTCCCGAGCTAGTCCTTTCATGAAGTGATTGATGCTTTTAGATTTTAAACTGAAACTGCGCAACCGGTTTACTACTATATGATATGTCTATTTGGCAATTGGCTGCATCCCTTGGAGCCTAGATAACCAGACATGATACATTTGAAGAACTTGCAATTGAGTAAAATATGTACTGTTATTCAAAGTAAGAAATGAGTTTATAATTAGACTGACTGTCCTTTCTACCCTTGATCCCAGGGAAATCACGTATGGATATTAGATACTTAAAACCACAAACTATTTAGCTGGATAAGGACCTGGATAACTGATATTGAATCTTCCATTGACTAATTGTTTTCTTATTCCTTTTATCGTAACATGCATCAAGATTTTTGGTATTTTGTGCAGGTGGGGACAACTGATAGCGTGATGGGACTCCCCAAAGCTCTCACTAAAAAACTCATAGAGGAGGCTCTCTAGTTGCAGCAGCTAGCATTCTTATTGGCATTGCCAGTATTGGTCCCAATTTGACACCGTTCCTTTATCACCATTTTGGTCTCCACCTGATGTTGCTTCTTTCGACCTGATAACAATTAATTGTTGCAACTGACCATTTATGAACTACCTTTTATTATTACAAATGAGTTGATATTTTATTACTCTCCATTTTACTGTTATCGTTCTTCTTTAGATTTCATACTATCGACAAGCAAACTTTACTAAGTCAAAATACAAAATAGTATTAACTCATAATATAAATTAGAAACCAGTTATTTGTGGTGTGTTTCTCCCACGGGAAAATAGTGTTGACTTTAATATTTATCAAGCACGAATGAAATAAAGGAAGAGTCATCTTTTTTATATTTGACGCCGCGAAAGAGTCTCTCTCTTTTTAGGTTTGTTCACATTTCTTGTTATGATATTATTATTATACAGTATAAGAGATCAGCTTTGTGTGAGAGCTTTTGACGGATTTTAATAGTTGAATGATTATTCTATCCTTTGTTTTAGTTGGTTGAAAACCAATGCAGTATAGAATAAAGACTGATTATTCTATCCTTTTTTTGCCACTTTGGTTCTGGTTTTTTCCAACTCTCATCTTCTTTTTGTGAGCCAGATCAGTTGATAAAAAGGAAAAGGAGTAGGTGCATAGTATATAAGAAAAAAAATTGTATAATTGTGCGTTGCGAGGCATCCTTGTTTGGATTCAACCATTTTGTTTTCTTGACTATTGTGGATTACAATAGGCATATCTATTTTTAGGCTCTCACAATACTTTTGTGTTTGATTCTTGGGGTTGGCTTAATTTTATGGGTGTCACTTGGGTATCTTGGAGTAGAGGGTTGCTTCAACAAGCTTACAAGTTGGTGCGATTGGTTGTCTGTTTTCTAGAAGAGTTGGTTTATGCACTGTGATTTGTATTAACTTGCTCTTGCTCTCTCTTTATATATATATTTTTTGTAATTTTTAAGTTTTGCTTTCATTAATATCTTGTTTATGCTTTTCATTTCCTTTCCTTTACTTAGTTAACTTGTATCTTATTTATGTTCTTATTTTGTTTATTTATGTTTCTCTTCTTCATTATGTTTAGCTAAGTTTATTATGTCAAGGTGAAAAAGTTACACTAATGGTGTAAGAATAAGTATAGTGTAAACTCAAAATTGGACCTTAATGTTTAATATTAACATGTTTTATCTTTTTATTTTACTAATTCTTAATACCTTGTTTGTTAAATGGTTAATCTAGATTTGTGTTGTATAACACTTGGTACAACAAATGCTTAACCCAACCGTATGGTATTACCTACACATGTGCTATGAAATGAACTTCATTTGTTGTTAACATAAGTTAGCATCATGAATTCCTGACAATATTTAAAAGTTTTGTGTTACTTAAATAAGATAATTAATATGATCATGTTAACAATTTATAATGAGCTATTAATGACAAATCATCCGATCGGAACCTCATTTGTGTGTGGTTTCCAGTTGAATAATAAGAGTTTATACTAGTTTGAAATACCATTAGTGGATCCTCTAACGTTGACATTTGTTTTTATAATTGTTTAATCCTTACATTAATCTTCCATCTCAAAGTTCTCATCAACTTTTTCTTCTTCTTCTTCTTTATTATTATTATTATTATTATTATTATTACTATTACTATTACTATTGTTGTTGTTGTTGTTGTATTATTATTGTCTATTATTTATACAATTAACCTTCCTGTGACTCGACCCCGGTCTTGCTGGGTTATTTATTACTTTGACACTCTTACACTTGGGAGAAGACATCAATTTTTTGGTCGTGTCAAGTTTTTGATGCCGTTGCCGGGGAGGTAAATTCTTGTACAAATTATAGTATTTATTTTATTTTTACTTTTTACTTTTCTTGTATCTAACTTTGTTTCTTTTGTTTTGTTTTGTTTTGTTTCTTTTTCTTTTGTTTTCTTCTTCCTTTTATTCTCTTTCTACACGTGCATGAGTGTTTGGTCACGTACTCTAAGTGGTAGACTTTGTAGGGTATCCTCATCATTTTCAGAAAATATGGCCGAAGAAGATAGCCAGTCACTTCATAATGAGAATAACCGTGTTAGGACACTTAGAGACCACATGAATCCCACAAGAACAAGTACACCCTCATGCATAATTTTCCCACCTGATGCATCTCATTTTAATTTTAAGCCAGACATTATTCAACTTTTACCTTCTTTTTATGGCTTAGACCTAGAAAATCCATACTTTCATTTTAGGGAATTTGAAGAGGTTTGTAACACCTATAATGACTTAAATTGTAGCATAAACACCATTAGATTAAAGCTTTTTCCTTTTTCATTAAAAAATAAAGCTAAAATATGGCTACAAAATCTTAGACCATGATCTATTCGTGATGGAGATGAAATGCAACAACAATTTTTAAATAAGTTTTTTCCATCTCACAGAACTAACTCTTTCAAAAGATAAATTACCACTTTCACTCAAAAACTAGGTGAAACATTTTACCAATGTTGTGATAGGTATCGAGACTTGCTTAATACTTGCCCTCATCATGGTTTTGAAACATGGAGATTGGTTTAACAATTTTATGAAGGGTTAACACCTAAAGATAGGCAAATGATTGAATTGATGTGCAATGGAACTTTTGAAGATAAAGACCCTAATGAAGCAATGGAGTACCTAGACTTGCTAGCCGAAAATGCTTAAAATTGGGACACCACAGGTACTTATGAGGCATCAAGTAAAACTCAACCTCATACATCTAGTGGAGGTATGTATAACCTTAGGGAAGATCATGACCTCCAAGCCAAGTTTGCATCTTTAGCTAGAAAAGTCGAGGCACTAGAATTAAAAAAGAGTGGTCAATTAAAATATGTTCAAGACATTGTGTGTCAAATCTGTAAAACAAATGAACATGCAACCAATGACTGTCTAACTTTGCCTTCTTTCAAGGAATGCCTTCATGAACAAGCCCATGCTTTAAACAGTTTCCAAAGGCCCAATCATAACCCATACTCGCAAACATATAACCCTGATTGGAGAAATCACCCAAATTTAAGTTGGAAGAGTGATAACAATAATGCACAAACTTCACTACCACCGTTTCAAACACATCATAATTTCCAAAATTCTTATGGATATGCACCTCCTTATTCTTTACCTCCTAGAAGAAATCTTGAGGAAACTTTGCATGCATTCATTGAAAAGCAAGAGATAATCAACACTCAACTTGCTCAAGGCATGACAGATTTTAAAGATATTCTTGCAAAGTTAACATCTGCTCTCAGTTTCCAAGAGAAAGGTAAGTTTCCATCTCAACCACAATAAAATCCAAAATGGCAATACAATGCAAATGTAAGTAGTTCCGGAAGCCAACACATGGATCAAGTCAAATCAGTCATCATTCTTCGCAGTGGTAGGGTTATTGAAAAACCCACTCTTGAACCTTATGAGAAAGATGATGAGTCAATCTCTAAGGGTAAGGAAGGGGTTGAATCTGAACATTGTAAAGAAAAGACTGATTCTCCACTAGCACTTCCATTTCCTCATGCCATGACCAAACAAAGGAAAGTCAATCACAATTCTAAAATCCTTGAAACTTTCAAACAGGTAAGGATCAATATACCTTTGTTGGATGCTATTAAACATGTACCTTCCTATGCTAAATTTTTGAAAGATCTATGCATTGTGAAGAGAAAACTGAATGTGAAAAAGAAAGCATTTTTAGCCGAACAAGTAAGTGATATTCTCCAGAACAATAATGATTTGAAATATAAAGACCTTGGTTGTCCTACAATTGCTTGCTTTATTGGAGAACATAAAATTGAAAGAGGTTTACTTGATCTTGGAGCTAGTGTGAATTTACTTTCATATTCGGTTTTTCAAAGTCTCAATCTAGGTGAGTTAAAATGAACTTCTATAACTCTTTTACTTGCTGATAGATCTGTAAAAGTGCCTAGATGAATAGTTGAGGATGTGTTAGTACAAGTTGATAAATTCATTTACCCTGTAGATTTTATTGTCTTGGATACACAACCTGTTGAAGCATGTAATTTAATTCCTGTCATTTTAGGATGTCCATTTCTTGCCACTTCTAATGCATTGATTAATTGTAGGAATGGACTGATGAAGCTATCATTTGAAAACATGACATTGGAGATGAATATTTTCAACATTTACAAGCAACCTGGAGATGATAATGATTTGCACACACATGATTTTTTTAACAATTATTGTTTAACTTAATATGTAATAAATTATAAAGCATTGCACATTGATATCAAATGAGAATTAAAAGGTCTTTCAATAGTTAATTTTTTTTTATATAGTTTCCATGAATTAATATTTTTTATTTTTCTCATATAGCAATATAAAAATTATGAAAACTTTTTAATTTGAAACTTGCTTTTTACATTATGATAAGTTTTTGTTTGAAAAAAATGCTATTAATAAAAAAACATGTTTTTATATATATAAAAATAAGATGATTAAAAAATGTAAGTTTTGTCTCTAGAAATAAAATTTTTCACTCTTTCATTTAAATTATTAAGATTCTTGAGAATATTTCTTTTAATTATCTTGATTTTTTTTAATAAAAAAACAATATAGTTATTAAAAAAAATATATTTTTGTTAAAACAACAAAACACATGAATAATAAATATTTTGACTTTAGAAATGCTTTTTTCTTCAAAATTTAAAATTTTCAAACTCATACAAATATTTTTTTCAATCACTATATAACTAAATAAAAATTAATTTTTAAAATGGCCTCACAACCATAGTTATTAAACTCGGATCGGCCTGGCGGGTCGACCTACTGACTGTACCGGTCCAGGTAAGGTAAAAGATCGGGATAGGTAAAAACCCGGCCAAACCTGTAGGGTTAACTCGTGGCCCAGGCGATCCGACAAAAGCCGATTTAGACTTCTTTTTTTTTCAAATGTGTTTTTTCTTCTAGCCAAAGACCTTTTTTATATGTATATTTTTTAGTTAATTACTAAACTTTTTTAAAGTTCACTATATAAATACTAGAAAAATATTTTATTTTTTCAATGTGAGATTTGAAGCTCTTTAATATATATGTACTCTATATTTACAAGAAAAAAAATTATATTTTTTTAATGTGAGATAAAAAACCTTTTTGGTTTAAATACTTCAACTTAAAAGGATAACATACTAATATAGTATCTTTTCAATGTAAAATAAAAAAACTTTTTAAAATAATTTTTTTATTTAATTATTTATAACATATATAGTTTATATTCACATGGATTATTTTTTAATTTTTTATATAAAATATTAAAATTTTAAATATTTTTTATTTTTCTAGATTAACCAACATCAATCCATATACCTACAAACCTAACTTCTAAATTGGGTCAATAACTATGCGACACAACACGGGTAAAAGCTAGAACTAATGATATGGTATTCAACTCCAAAAGTGTCACCGTCAACCAAGTATTTGCAGTGTACACTAGACTGTTTATTTTAGCTCACTTCCTGCATCTTACTTAAGTAAGAAACAATCAGTTATTCAAACTTTTTTTTTTTTTTTTTTAAATATTTGTTAAAATTTTTGTGTAAATTAATTTTTTATATCATTTGAATATCTTAATATTAAAAATATATATATATATATATATATATTTTCAATAATACCAAACATGCTGTCAACGGTCTGCAGCAGCACAGTTGGCTACTAACTACTTCACTCCCAATATAAAAAAATTAGTCACTCCTCCACCCAAACACCACTCACTCCTTCTCAACTACCTTCACCACCGCCATGGACTCCGGCGGCGAGATCCGGATCCACCAACAACGCGGGCTTCCAGATTTCTTACAAAGTGTAAATCTAAAGTACGTCAAATTAGGGTACCACTACTTAATCTCCAACCTACTAACCTTATGTTTTATTCCCTTAATCATAGTTATCTCCATCGAATCCTCGCAAATGAATATCAAAGATCTCCGCCAATTATGGATCCATCTTCAATACAATTTAGTCACGGTCATCACTTGCTCCGCTTTTCTCGTCTTCGGTTTCACCGTTTTCATTATGACCCGACCCAGACCCGTTTACTTAATCGATTACTCCTGTTATCGCGCTCCGGATCATTTAAAAGCACCGCTTAATCAGTTCATGGAGCATTCGAGATTGACTGGAGACTTCGACGACACGTCGCTTGAGTTTCAAGGCAAGATTTTGGAGCGGTCTGGGCTTGGAGAGGAGACTTATGTCCCTGAAGCGATGCATTACATTCCTCCTAGGCCGTCGATGGCAGCGGCTAGAGAAGAAGCTGAACAGGTTATGTTTGGTGCCTTGGATAATTTATTTACTAATACTCAAGTTAATCCTAAAAGTATTGGTATTCTTGTTGTTAATTGTAGTTTATTTAATCCTACACCATCCCTTTCGGCAATGATTGTGAACAAGTATAGATTAAGGGGAAATATTAGGAGTTTTAATTTAGGTGGGATGGGTTGTAGTGCTGGTGTTATTGCAATTGATCTTGCTAAGGATATGTTACAAGTTCATAGGAATACTTACGCGGTCGTTGTGAGTACTGAGAACATTACTCAGAATTGGTATTTTGGGAATAAAAAGTCTATGTTGATTCCCAATTGTTTGTTTCGAGTTGGGGGTTCGGCGGTTTTGCTTTCGAATGAGTCTGGTGATAAAAGGAAGGGTAAGTATAAGCTTGTTCATGTTGTGAGGACGCATCGAGGAGCGGATGATAAGGCATTTCGTTGTGTGTATCAAGAACAGGATGATGCGGGGAAGACTGGTGTTTCGCTTTCGAAAGATTTGATGGCGATTGCGGGAGGGGCTTTGAAGACCAATATTACTACTCTGGGTCCTCTTGTGCTTCCAATTAGTGAGCAGCTTTTGTTCTTTGCAACTTTGGTGGTTAAGAAGTTATTAAATAAGAAGATGATGCCTTATATTCCGGATTTTAAGTTGGCGTTTGATCATTTCTGTATACATGCTGGAGGGAGGGCTGTGATTGATGAGCTGGAGAAGAATTTGCAACTCTTGCCGGTGCATGTTGAGGCTTCTAGGATGACTCTGCACCGGTTTGGGAATACTTCATCAAGTTCCATTTGGTATGAATTAGCCTATATTGAGGCTAAACAAAGGATGCAAAAGGGAAATCGAGTGTGGCAGATTGCATTTGGAAGTGGTTTTAAATGTAATAGTGCAGTGTGGGAGGCACTCAGAGATGTGAAGCCATCTTGTAATAGTCCCTGGGAAGATTGTATAGACATGTATCCGGTGAAGTTAGTTGCCTAGACCAAGAACGACTGGAATAGACTCTCCCTCCAGGGAACTGCTTATCACTAATTAGGAGTCTAGCTATTCTGTCTTGTCTGTCTTTGAACTTTCCTTTCTGGGTCGTTTTATTTTGGTTATGGAATTGCAGATGTTGTTTTCCTTGTGTATCCCTGTTTGTTCTGTTTTTGGCGGCACTTAACACCACCTAGTCAAATAGAAAAAGAAAAAACCCTTCATGTATCCCTTTCAGATACCAGTTCTTTATGTTTAACGGCCGGTTTAGCCATTGACTAATTTACTAAAAACATTTTTTTGTCTAATTTATATGTACATCCTCCTCGATGCCCGTGTAAATATATGGTCAAGTAGCTCCGGCAAGATTTGACAAATTACACCTACAGATGAGGAACTTGCCTATCTCAGAAATTCTTTTTAGTTCTGCATGATCTACTAATCTTTGTGTCTGCTTGTCATTGCTTACTACGTCTGCTTGTCTCCTACTTGCTTTGATTTGATATGGTTTATTATCAATTCGATCTCCCCTGGTTGCTGAAAATTAAGCAGAAGGTGGTAAGAGTTATTCATTTCTTCTTCCACTACTTTTTTTTTTTTATATATATATACACATTATACTTTCTCTATGTATTACACCTTGTATCAGTTTATAAATTCATAATATTTTAGATTTTTATTTTAGTGTGTTAAAAGAAACAAAAATACTGAATTATTTTCAATATTGATATTATATTCTCAGTTAAAATCATCAACTTTGGACAATAGCTTCCCTTTTCTCAACCATTCCAATTCAATTTTTTTTCTATTTTTACTATTAAAATAAAATATATTAGTTTTGTCATAGCCCGACCTAACTCGGTTAAAAAAAGAAAGACAACTTGGTTGCTTGTGATGAAGCCAGATAGGATAAATAAACTATGAGGAGATGGTGATGGGATTAAGAGCCCCTTCTCTGAACAAAACAACCAATAACATGTCTGCCACATTAGATCCCATTTAACCACCTTCTTTTTCCACTTCTTATCTTTGACCCAAACCCTTAAATAACCCGGGATTTATGGGTTGACCCATAAATCCTAGGACCTGATCCTTTAGCCGGGTCAATCACTGGGCCGGGTTTAATAACTATGCTACTAATAAGGATAACTATCAAATCCTTACCCGCTGATATGAGAAAGTACAATCCACCCCCTTTAAGAAGCCTCTCATACTCTAGGCATGAGCTAGTAATTATGACATCTATCACATTCCATTAAATACGAACAAGATGCGATAACACAAGCAGTAAAATAATATTATTTTACCTTTATGAGATTAAATCTCTACCCCTCGTACATTATTTAGAAGCATGTTAAGTTAGGTAATATAAGAGGAAGCATGAGTATATATAAAAGGTTGCAGTTTTTTTTTTTCTTTTGTTTTTCAATCCTAGATTTGCTTAGTAGAGTGTTGAGCCCTGAACACACACTAGGTCTGATGTCAATTCAAACCGTGTCATGTTGGGCTTAGTAGTGTGATAAGCTCCTCGTCATCTACCCGTATGAATGAGCTTCATCCCTTGATAGATGTCTTGTATCTGGTATGTTTGCGAGATCCATATGATTTAAGATGATATTTAAAAATAAAAATCTTCATAAAAAGTTGACTCGTCAATCGCCTTCAAGCCTTTAATGCGTAATCTCACATTTAAAGGCTTAAGAGAGGTTGAGGTGACAATGGGTTAGTAGGTGTCTTGTCGTCTTTTGGAAAAAAGGCAGTAAGGCGTCTGCATACCTAACAAGATTTGGAGAGAGAAGATTTATTGGAAAGACCCTCTGGCGATTATAGGCTTTCGGCCTTCCTAAGGTTATAGAGGAAGTGCCACATGTCCTGCATTCACATTCTTCCCTCTTTTTATACCTTTCTTAAAAATTATCGTTGATATTACATGAGTTATCAACTTCTAATATTTTACAAAAAGAGCATTTTGATAGGAGAGAACTAATTAACAAGGTATATCAGGACTTCTTTCCTTGTGCTTTTAGAAAAACATTCTTCAATTTTTTTTCCATTCTACCATAATGACTTCTAGAAAAGGAAAAGAAAAAACTACAGTTGAAGGTGATTATAATTTTAGACTTGAAACTAGAGCCATTTGTAAAATATATCCGGCCATAAGAATCGAACCTAGATCTGTAAAAGATAATGCCTAAATTTCTTCCCCTAAAAGAAGGGACGAGAATGTTCACCAGGAAAGGGGACAACCAAGACTACCTAGAGCACCTGTGGATGACAAATAAAGTTCGGTGTCCTGGGACCAGGTATTTCAGGCTAACGCTCACCGGTCAGGAGAATATCTGGTGGTCGTCCCTGAAGTTGATGACCATATCTCTTAGGTTACTAGTAAATATAGTGGGGGTGATATTATCATTACAACCCCTATATGCTTATATGAGTTTGGATACTTCATATGTTTTTATTTTTATTTTAATATCTTTCATTTCTTGAATGTTTCCTTGTGCAACGTCTTTTCCTGAAACAATTGGATCTGAACACAGGTGGTCTATGCCATCCTAGTCACGTGACTACGCCCTCTCCTAGCTGCAACTCCTTTTCTAAAGAACATCTACCAAGAGCTAGGTCTTCTATACAAATAAACATTGAGGAGGCAACCATGCTCGTAGTCCTAACTGAGAATGTTGTTGAAGACACCCTCACCACTAAACTTCCTGTTATAGAGAATGCTTAAGGGGAAACTAGGGAAGCTCGTTCTCTTTCAATAGGAGGCCATATGACACCAATACCCACCTTGGTCATTTTGGAGGCGGCCTTGTGTTGGAAAAGGAGTAGAATCTCCATTCCTTTTAATTATGAGGTGGAGATCATTTCTCCACAAAGTTGGTTGGTCCCATAAAGTTCAAGTCCTACTCCCATAAGCCCAAGTGGCGCTCCCACAAGTCCAAATTATTTGTTCCTTGGGTCTTCAAGTCAGCCTCCTCCATCCTTGAGGATGGAAGACATCTTTTCCAATCTAAGATTGGATCGTGCCTCCATCTGTTTCCCCATTCTCAATGAGGAAGAAAATGGGATAATGGAGACTATCTTCCAGGGGAGGTCTATGCTAGGACGCGATGGTCTTGATATGATGGAGACATTGGAAAAACTCCTCATCTTGCCTTTTAACATAAGAGGACTAACCGACCCAAGCTTTCAGTGTCACCTAGCCATCACAAGCCTAATGGCATTTCAAGTAAGAGAACATGTTAAGTTTTGTCTTTTTATTTGGTATGTTATTATGCAAGATAACTTATTTTTTCTAGTATCATCATTTAGATATTCATGATGCATGTCTATTTTAAGAATAGATTAGTAGAGGAGAAAAGGGTCATGGAGGAGGTTATTGAGCAGTATAGAGCTGGCAAGTTTGAATTTCGCAGACTTAAAGAAAAAAAGGATGCTCAAGATGTTGAGATGGACTCTCTTCGAACAACATACTTCAAAGGCAGCTGGGGGCTCAAACCCATGCCATGGAAATGACTGACCAACGGTTGGCTGAGGCCTTCAGCCGTATCGACCTTCTAGAAAAAAAGGATAATTGAATTGGAGATCGAAACAGCTGAGCTTGGGGGGGCAAGAGACACCCTAAGGGAAGAACTAAGGATAGCCAAGGATGAGGTTTAGAAATCCCGTGTGAGGATGGACAATCTGAAGAATTCTTCCTAGGCTTTTTGGTTAGAGTATGGGGAGTCCGTGTCTCTAACTGAGACAATAGGAGACAAACTCTTTTTGGCCATGTCAAATTTGTACTTCTTCAACCTGTCTAGAGGTATACAAGTTAACTTAAGTGAGAGTTTTCCAAATATCCAACTTGTCTGACATGCATTCCAGACCTAAAACATTGGGATTTAACACAGCCAAACCCAAGATAATAACCTACCTTTTTTAAGGAAAACTTTCATTGAAGTCAAAGTCCGGGACTTGGCCATTTGGAAAACTTTAATTGAAGTCAACTTGTATACCTCTAGACAAGTTGAAGAAGTACAAATTTGACATGGCAAAAAAGAGTTTGTCTCCTATTGCCTCTATTAGAGACACGGACTCCCCATATTCTAACCAAAAAGCCTGGGAAGAATTCTTCAGGTTGTCCTTCCTCGCACGAGATTTCTAAACCTTCTCCTTGGTTTTCCTTAGTTCTTCCCTTATGATGTCTCTTGCCCCCTTAAACTTAGCTGTCTTGTTCTTCAATTTAATCATCCTTCTTTCTAAGAGGTCGATACGGCTAAAGGCCTTGGCCAGCTGTTGCTCAATCATTTCTAGGGCATACGTCTAAGCCCTCAGCTGCCCTTGTAACATAAAGTATGTTGTCCGAAAAGAGTTCATCTCAACATCTTGAGCAACCTTTTCTTCTTTAAGTCTGCAAAATTCAGACTTGTTAACTCTATGTTGCTCAATAACCTCTTCTATGGCCCTTTTCTCCTCTGCCCATCTATTCTTAGAATAGGCACACATCATGAAGGTCTGAATGATGATAAGAGAAAAAATAAGTTATCTTTCAGAAAAACATACCAAATAAAATGACATAAAAATTAACATACTTTCTTACTTGAAATGCCAGGTGGCACTAGAAGCTTAGATCGACCAGTCCTTGTACGTTAGAAGGTAAGATGAGGAGTTTTTCTAATGTCTCCATCACATTAAGACCACCGAGTCCCAGCATGGACCTCCCTTGAAGGATAGTCTTCATTATCCCCTCTTCTTCCTCATTGAGAATGGAGAAACAGATGGGGGCATGATCCAATCTTAAAGGATGGAGGACGTTGACTTGCAGACCCAGAAAACAATTAACTTAGACTTGTGGGAGCGTCACTTAGGCTTATGGGAGCCGGGTAACTTTGTGGAGGAATGATCTTCACCTCAGAATTTGAAGGAATGGAGATTCTTTTCCTTTTCCAACGCGAAGCCGCCTCTAGAATGATCGAGGTGGGTGTTGGCATCATGTGACCTTTTGTTGGAGAATGAACCTCCCTTGTTACCCCTTGAGGATTCTTCATAACAGGAAGGTCAGTGGTGGGGGTGTCTTTAGCAACATCCTCAGTTAGGACTGCGAGCGTGGATACCTCCTCAATATTCATTTGTATAGAAGACCTAACTCTTGGTAGATGTTTTTCAGAAGAGGAGTCGCAACTAGGAGAGGGCGTAGTCACGTGAGTAAGATGGCGTAGACCACCTGTGTTCAGATCTAGTTGTTCTAGGAAATGAGAGATATGAAAAAAAAAAACATATGAAGTATCCAAACTTGTATAAGCATATAGGGGCTGTAATGATAATATTACCCCTACTATATTTGTTAGTGACCTGAGAGATACGGTTATCGGCTTTATGGGCGACAATCTGATAATCTCCTACCCGGTGAGCGTTAGCTTGGGATACATGGTCCCAGGACATCGAACTTTGTGTGTCATCCACAGGTGCCCTGCGTAGTATTGGTTGTCGCTTTTCCTAGGGAACATTCTCATCCCTTCTTCCAGGGGAAGAAGTTTGGGCATTATCGGTTCAATTCTTATGGTCGAAGATCTTTTACGAGTGGCTCTAGTTTCAAGTCTGAAACTGAAATCACCTTTAGGTGTAGTTTTTCCATTTCCTTTCCTAGAAGTCATGATGGTAGAATGGAGAAAAAATTAAAGAAGGTTTTTCCAAAAGCACAAGGAAAGAAGTCCTAGTATACCTCGTTAATTAGTTCCTCTCTACTATCAAAATGCTCTTTTCTTGTAAAATATTGGAAGTTGCTAACTCATGTAATCTCAATGAAAGTTTTAAAAAAGGTACAAAAAGAGATAAAAATATGAATACAATAAATGTTGCACCTTCTCTATAACCATAAGAAGGCCAAAAACATGTAATTGCCAGGGGATCTTTCCAATAAATTTTTTCTCTCTCTCCAAATCTTGTCAGGTACGCAAATGCTTTACCGTCTTTTTTTCAAAAGACGACAAGACACCTATTAGCCCATATAACCTCAACCTCTCTTAAGCCTTTAAATGCGAGATTACACATTAAAGGCTTAAGGGCGATTGACGAGTCAATTTTTTATTAAGATTTTTATTTTAAAATTTCTTAAATCATATGGATCTTACAAACATACTAGATACAAGATATATGCCAAGGGATGAAGCCCATTCACACGGGTGGATGGCGGGCGGCATGTCACACTGTCAAGCCCAACATGGTAGGGTCCGGTTGGCATCAGACCTAGTGTGCTTAGGGCTCGACACTTTGCTAAGCAAATCTAGGATTGAAAAACAAAAGAAAAAAAGAAACTGGGCACCTTTTATGTATACTCATGCTTCCTCTTATATTACCTAACTTGATGTGCTTCTATACAATGTAGGAGGGGTAGATATGTAATCTCATAAAGGTAAAATAATATTATTTTATTGCTCATATTATCACATCTAATTAATAAAAATATGCATTGCTTGTTCGTATTTAATGGGACGCAATAAGTGTTATAATTATTAGCCCAAACCCGGAGTATGAGAGGCTCCTTCAGGGGGGTGGATTGTAATATTTCATATCGTCAGGTGAAGATTTGGTAGCTGGTCTTATTAGTAGTGCTAGTTGCTAACTTGTTAGATGTGTTTTGAGGCTATGCATGGTCACCAATAACAAATTATTGAGGGCAGTTAAGGCCCAAATCAAACAATATCTGGCAGGATGGGCTGGGCTGTGACAATTCTTTCATGAAGCCATGAAGATTAGATATTTTTCTTTCTTACACCAAACACAATAAATGAAATCAAGCTATTAATAAATTGTAATTTAGAGAAAAAACATCAAATGTATAGGCATTACGTACCATCATCCCTTTTGGTTTTGGACTACATTAAAAAATCAACGCATCAAAACTTCAAAGTTCAACCTTTATTTGTTGAAACAAAACCCATTTCTCTCACTAGTCTCAGATTATACCACCATGCTACTTTTCTCAACCCATTACCCACCTAAAAAATAAAAAAAGGAGAATTTTTTTAAAAGGCTTTTGCTTCTCTTGAACGTTGCTACCATCCATTTCTTTTTCCCTTTACACATACATGCATACTCTTTTAACATGTTAAAAGATTCCAGGCCTTCTTTTAATACACATAGTTGTTACTTGTCAAGAATATTATCAAAAATTGCTCTTGCCAAGTCTCGGTTGGTCATAGTGGATGACTGTTGTTTATAGGTGGTGGCGTGGTTGTGATTGCTATTGTGTGGGTGGTGGCGTGGCTGTGACTGCTAATTTGGGAAGGATGAATAGTGGCTAGGGTTTTAAGGCAAATTATCTTTTCAGAATAGACTTTCAATTTTTCCACTGATGTCACTATCTAAAGAGAGATATAAAGCGTAAAAAAGGTACATTCACAAGCTTTTAATCGCCAAAGGGCAACGCTATTTTTGTCTAAATTTGTTCTCCTACAGTCATGATGACAACATGTAGTCAATATGTTAAGAATCATAAAACATATTAGGAGAAATTAACCGAGATGAAATATCAGTACTATTTCCAATAAGGGAGAAATTGTTATAGGTTCTCATGAAATGGTGCAAGAACCTGATAAAATGCTCCAAACTTCAGAGTTGATGGAGGACAAGTTTGTGCTTTCCAGCATTTTCAAAAATCAAATAGAACACCATTAATTCCACTTAGCTGTTGCAGGACAAGTAATCCAATTCCAATATGAAGTGGAGGTATAGATTAGCCAAAACAACTTAGGCCTACCGGAAACAAAAGAATTCTCAGCATTATTGTTACCAAAGAAGTTATTATGATCAGACAATGTTTATTAATTTCCCATCATTTGATCAATTATCCTCGTACCATTTCTGTATGGGAAAAGAAAAAAGAATATATAATATCATGATCATTCTACGAAGAGAAATGTTTAAGACAAGAATTTCATCTCACTAGTGGAGTGCTAATCAGAGATAATGTTTACCCTAAACTACAAGTATTCTCCATTCAACAAACAATCCAAGCAGATAAGCAAGCATGATTACTATTGTCATAGAGAGCTAGAGAACAAAATATCAAATTTTGATTAATTTGAAAGCAATCAATCCTTATACCAATATTCCAACATAATACAAGTTCATGAAAAGCTAAACAATGCAGCGAACTTGATTCACTGAACCCAAAGCCCCTCTTAAGTTTTGAGGTGCTATCTCTACTATATATATACACAGGCACCTACTAACCATAAACCACACTGTTATTCCATGCATAATTTTAACTCAAATCCAAAACAGAAAGAAAAGAAAAAAAATAAACATTGAAAGTTTTTGCATACTACTTTGATACATAAGCTCCCTGATAGCTCAATTAGTTGTAATCATTAATTATTTTTACCCTGATGATTTATAGCGTGCAAAACATCACTTATATCGACATCGACTAAAATGTGTTGTATATAGTTGAATTGTTGCATTATCCAATATGGGCACTGTAGCTCAATCATCTAAAAAAATATCAACGAGACCACTGATGTTCATATGTTCATCCTGCTAGTGCAAATAGTCAGAGCAACTTTCAATCTTTCATCCGAATAAGGCATCCACATGACCAATTGAAGATAAATTTCTTAAATATTAAACAACAATAATTCGGTGAAGTTAAGTTTTTTATTTAACAAACAGTTTAAAGAATACCTGGATAGCATGTTGCCTATCTAACTTGCTCCGATAAAAATAACAATGCATGTGTTGGATTATTATCAAATACTCTACTAGCACATCATATAACATTGCAAATATGTTAGTTTAATTATATTTTTTAAAGTTATAATTAGACAATATAAATGTATATAATTGCAAAATAACTTTGCAATACCCTAGTAGAGATTAAAGTGTAACTCTCATAGTCTGAACAGTCATAGGCGACAATTTAGGTATTTTAGTTCTACTCACATGTAGATGCTCCCAAGATCATAAATGTTATTAAATAAAAGCAAGTTATTTATTTCATGTTAACAACAAATATTTAAAATGTAAATAGTTATTTTAAAATTTTTTATTCATACATGTAGAAGTAGCAAACTTGTTTAGCTCATTTCATACATATTAAATATACATGTTTGTACAAGCATGCCAAGATAGTAGATCTCAAGCTATATGTGGGGATGACATTAAAATCATCCAAGAGTATCAGATAAATTAAAGGCACATATTTCTTTGTAAGGTTTTTTAATAATACATTGCCAAACAAATATAGTATATAAACTCTGACATATCTACATAACACATTAAAATTATTATACTAATTCATGCAAACTTAACAAATAATCAACACATTCAAATCATGGTTTAATTGATTCCTCCACAGGACCTCGTCATTAGTCTCATCTAGTAGTGTGGTAAATGTCTTCTCAATCCATTTTTGTATGTTACCTCCAATTTAAAAGGAGGGGGTGTCAATCCAAATGATTGCTCATATAATACAATCCGATTACAACACTAGTAGATATGATTGCTTATCCATCAATAAGCAGTCTAACCAAAACTTTTATGTCATGTAGTGTTGATGTCATCTCCTCATGCATAAGATGGAATCTGTGTGTCTCACATCTTCATCGCTCAATCATAGATCAAACCATGGTCAAGGTTGATGTGGTTTAGACAACTAACATATAAAAACCATGTTTGCAACAAATATGACTGAACCCATTCATGTAGTTTCATCTGCCAATATGTATGACCATAAATCATGGTCTCATCCTACATAAAAAATTAAAATATAATTACATAAATATATAATACCTTTAATGTAAAGTAAATTAAAAATATATTTAAATTAAATATTCTTACAATCCAGCACAAAATCATCTTATCGATGTCTATCCTGCAACCATAGGACAAAAGTGTCAATAGATCCAATAGGCATGTACCCTTCATGCTCTCCATGATCATAGTCATGCTCTCCAAGAATGTCATCGCCATAATGTGGCCGCTCAACATGAGTAGAAGATTCGCTGCCTCACGTATGTATTATCTTATGTAATAGTACATGTATTTGATATGAAATTAGATAAGTTTAATATGACTTACAAACATATCATAATATAATAAATATATATAGCACTTATCAATTATTTTCTACAACAATAAGCATATTATTCATTTCAAGATATTTGATCCTGCTATATATACACAACTTGTTTAATCCATACATAATTAATCCCTACATGTTAGGAAAATATTACAAAGGCTGGAAGTTTTCAGGCATAAGTTTACATAGAAAACTCATACAAAGAACATAAGGTGATTGAAGAACATTTTGGCAATGTAGCTAGAACTTGCAATAAATAATAGTTATGTAAATAAGTGAAATCTTTATAACATCATCAGTCATATCGTTTAACACTAATACAAAATCAAATAACATACGAATATAACAATTATCATTCTTTCATATCAATTAGTATAGTATATTCATTCTGATATTGAGCTCTCATGCAACTCTTCTCAATTAATAGTTTCTATATATTCCTTAGGTTCTTATAAAGCAAATCACAAGTCGATTTTACTAAACATAGGACATCCATTCCTTCTTATTCATAAGTCATCACTCTAAGCGTAAATATTTTCTTAACCCTTAATGTTTCTTAATCATTGATATTTCAATAATTCATAATATCATTGCTTCTTTAGTAATTAATAACTCATTCCCTTAATTATTTATATTTGCATAATTCATAATATTGTTGCTCTCTTGACAATTAATAATTTATTCTTTTAATCATTTATATTTTGACAATTCATAATATCATTGCTCTTTCGACAATTAATCATGTATCCTCTTAATCATTCATATTTCGACAATTCATTATTGACTTCATCAATACCATAGTCCCCACTGCAGTTACCGATCATACAGTGACTATGTATTCATTTAAATCATGACCTTAGTTACCCATCTCTGCGGACTATGTATACCAACATGCATTATCCTTAGTCACCGTCTCCTAGTGACTACGTATCGAAGCAACAAAAATACCTCGACACGGAGAACTTACCATAATTGCATTCCAATCCAACGGTTGATGGAGGAGAAGACATCGAGCAACCATGACTGTGTGAAATGGTGTTTTTTTCAGAAATGTTCCACTGGTTATATCTCTCACATAGAGATTGATATTGAAAATCCTGTTGGCTAGAATGTAACAAACATAGTGAAGAACAACATACATAAAGGAAAACCCAATCCAACGATGTAAAATGGAGATATGACTGTAAAAGTTCATGCTCAATGTGTTTTCTCTTAAAGACCAACTCATTCTCACCTAAAACTCTCAATCATGGTTGATTCCCTCAAATGTTTTGGAGAAGATGAAGGCTTTACAAGCCATCTTCATGGTTACTAGGTTTGCAGTTGTGACAACCTTTAAAAGGAATTTTTTTTTGCCATAATAACCAATTTACCCCTTATAATTATATATATGCCCATTTTCTATCCAGTCCAGGTCTATTGATATTTTCATGAGACCTTTCTGAACTTTAACTAACTTGAAAATTAAATCCAACGTACAAAAATATATGGGGGGACTACTTGTAAAATTTTAGCCGAATCCAATAATTAAATTAAAAGATATGTTCAAGACTATAAAACTAGATAATCAATAATAGTTTTCACCAAAAATCTGAATTTCACCTCCATGATTTGCTTAAATCATCGGTGTTCTTAAATTAATTTATTGAAGATTTCTATTTATAATTATCATAACTTTTTTCTCAGAGTCTTTTTTATTACTTTTAGTCCAAAAATCGCCATTGTACATAGGGTTCATACTGCCAATCAATTTTTCTTGCGGTAAGGGTCATGCATTAATTTATTTGAACTCCCTTCTATTTTTCTATAAATCACCCTCCTTAAATTTACAAATTTTCTCCTTTAAATGTTATTTTTATTCAATCTTGAAATTTATGTGATTTATCACTAGTTAATATTTTGCATACCCATCCATGCTTTCTCTATTTAATAACTACTCTGATTTACCAATTTTTAGATCGGGGGTTTACACACCATGTTTCTCAATTATCTTATTTATGATTTATCTCAACTTTATATAACAAATATTTGTTTTGTCATTCATATGTTATTGCTTGGAACATGTTTTTCTATTATGGCCTATGTCATTGCAAATGCCATACTTATAATGTGCTTAACCTTTTCTTGTATTCATCTTGTTGTGTAAACGAGTGGACATTTTTCAACCATGCCTGAATTTCCTTCTAGATGAGTCTGCTTTAACTCGAGGTCGAATGTAATCACTTTATTCTAACTCTTATGGTAATGGATAGAATGACATGTCAAGTATTGATCTATAGCTCTGAATCATACAATAATCATCAAAAAACAGTATAAAGTTTAAGTGATTCTCAGCACAACGTGCAATAACATGTGAACTTGGATTTTGAGATGTCTTCTATTTACCATATATGCATGTTCTATTATTCAATCTTATTATTAGTCTGACTTCTTTTACAACACCCAATTTAATATGGGTGTTGACCTGGAACACCTGGTGTTTAAATTCGAACAACATTTCTGTATTATATTTTAATTTATTCCTATTTATTGTCAATTTAACCTAAATTGATGAGGGGGGAATTATTCCATATTAAATAAATTGTTTGTTTCACGTCTATGTTTGACCTAATAATCATTACACTTGTAAAATATCAATTGCTCTAGAATTGAAACAGACATTGCATGAGCATCTTTCATAACATGATTAAAAGATTATAAAAAATTAGTTGTCATGTTACCATATTGGTGGCTACCATAATAACATAATGCCTATTTTTTCTTTTGATTCTCATTCAAGTTATTCTTGATATGTTAGGTCCAACTTACATATTTTATCATACCACAAATTAAATTTATGCCTTGAAGGTTCTTAACACATCTTTATCAAATATTTTTTCATAGTTGGGTCTTTGAATTTATGGTTGAAGTTGTTAACAAAATATCGAGCACAATACCGATAGTATCCTATAGGTTCACTGATTAATACTTAAAAGTGCATTTTTATCAAGGTTTTATAACATCATTTTGCACTTGAAGTATCAATAACTCCTTAACTAAATCATGTTTTATAATAACATACCTAATAATATAAGATACCTTTAATTTATGGTAAATATTGATCTTAAATGCAGGCCTATCACATAAATAAAAGGATTGATTGATGAGTTCAAGTATTGAAATTGAAAGGACAAAGAGAGGGCCAAACTTAGAAAAGAGATGTTGGTGCAGTCCAAACTGGAACACTGTTTGGTAATTGGGTCATATGTCGAGTTCTAGATGTCTAAATAATCTCACATTTTTACATAGATTCAGTAAGATATAGGCCTACAACTTTCATGTGGAAGCCAAGATCTAAGAATGCCGTTTTTAAGTCCAAATTATAGTAACAATGAAAAAGTCTGAATCTGTCCTGTAGCCCAGACACTGTTCAGTGTTCCATCCATATCTCGAGTTCTAGAACTCCAAATGACCTCAATTTTTTTTTCTAAAAAGCTAAGACAATTTCCTATAACTCTCATAGTACAGGTGGATCCAGTTCTGATGCTAACAATGACGTTTTATTCAAACAAAAAGATAAGGATTTTCACTAAGTCAAGAGTTGCCCACCCACTCAACAATTAGTCATCAAATCAATAGTTCCAAATTTTGGCCTATAAAAAGAGGCATTTGCCAAGCATTTAGGGGCTTGGTTGTTCAGATCAATAACTTGCTCTTCCTCTCTCTCTTTATATTTTTTTTTTTTGTAATTCTTAAGTTTTGCTTTCATTAATATCTTGTTTATGCTTTTCATTTCCTTTCCTTTTCTTAGTTAACTTGTATCTTATTTATGGTCTTGTTTTGTTTATTTATGTTTCTCTTCTTCATTATGTTTAGCTAAGTTTAATATGTCAAGGTGAAAAGGTTACACTAATGGTGTAAGAATAAGTATAGTGTAAACTCAACATGTACCTTAATGTTTAATATTAACATGTCTTATCTTTTTTATCTTACTAATTCTTAATACCTTGCTTGTTAAATGGTTAATCTAGATTTGTGTTGTATAACACTTGGTACAACAAATGCTTGGTACTCTCATAGCCCAACCGTATGGTATTACCTACACTTGTGCTATGAAAGGAACTTGATTTGTTGTTAACATAAGTTAGCATCATGAATTCCTGATAATATTTAAAAGTTTGGTGTTACTTAAATAAGATAATTAATATGATCATGTTAACAATTTATAATGAGCTATTAATGACAAATCATCCGATTGGAACCTCCTTTATGTATGGTTTCTAGTTGAGTAATAAGAGTTTATACTATACTTGTTTGAAATACCATTAGTGGATCCTCTAACCTTGACATTTGTTTTTATTATTGTTTAATCCTTACATTAATCTTCCATCTCAAAGTTCTCATCAACTCTTCTTCTTCTTCTTTATTATTATTATTATTATTATTATTATTATTGTTATTGTTATTGTTATTATTGTTGTTGTTGTTCTTGTTGTATTATTGTTGTCTATAATTTATACAATTAACCTCCCGCTAGTTCGACCCCGGTCTTGCTGGGTTTTTATTACTTCGACACTCCTACACTTGGGAGAAGACATCAATCTTTTAGTCGTGTCATTCACACTAAACTTCTGCTGCTCTATTCTTTATGCGTACATATTTATATGATATTATACATATAAATGTTCTATCACTGGCAAAGCTACAACTATCATCAATTAGAATTATTTTGTTCATCAACAATTACAAAAATCACCGGGAACATCCTATTATTTATTTAAAAAATAATTGCAGTCAATAACTTCTCATCATATCGCTCATATAAATGTGTCATCAACACTAATAAGTGGTCTATATTACTTGAAACCTTCAATATAAGCTCCAAATGACCAAAAAACTCTCCTAAAAACCATTTTACTATCATCAAGATTTTCTTTGTGTATCCACTCAATAGTTGTTCCAAGATTTTATTCCTTTATTGCAAACAACAACCTAGGTAATTTTTCAAAAAACTCCTCATATGAATCAAAAGATGATCAAGCATTTTCTGTTTTACAACCCATGCTTTGTCATATGATATTTTATACTTGTAACCCAATTTTATTTATCTGTATGCTTGCAACAATCATTGAAATATTATTCATCACAAAGGTTGATATAATATTAGCAACAAAATTTGCATCAAGCTGATAATGATCTTTTTAGACAAAGGTCGAAGCACATGTGTGTGACTCTTTTAACTTTGTTATCTCAAATGAATCCAACCTTTTAGAATATCGTCTATGAAAATATCATTTATATTCAGGTGCTTGCACAAATTGTGATTGAAAAAAATATAAAGTTCAACTATTGGACTCAATATTCAACCAAATGTGTAATGTTTTTATTGTTGAATGTTTTTCCAACCTCCAAATCAGACCCTCCTAGCATATGTTCATGACCAAGTTCCTAATCATGAGAAACAACAAAACTAGACCTAGAAGCATCTCCAAATTCATGAACATGATTAATTATTTCATCATCAACATCATCATCAATATTCACTATCATATTCAGGTCTAACATCTCATCATTTTCATTTTCACTAGACTTAGAATAATCAACTTTATATTAATCAGCAAATGGATTATCAAACATAGTATCATCTATCAGTTGTAGCAAATCATCTAACAATAAAATTTTTTTACCTCTACTAACTGACTTTGAAGGATCGACATAAGTTGGGACTCACACATGCTCACATACAATACCATCATGTTCAAACCACTTTTGATGAAAGAACCAACCATTATCTTAAAATTGCCATCACATACAATCAGTATAGGATAATATTAATGTTCATCAATTTGACACCTCTAAATTATTTCAACATCACGTCATTATAATTCCACCCAAGTTCATGACAAATAGTTTCTTTTATTTTTGCATATGACATGCCTAAATTACCATAAAACAATAAACTACTCTTGTTATTATATGCGATACTACTATTCATATTAAGAACAAGAAAACCACTGTAATGCATAACATAAATATGTTATAAGACATTCTATAAAAAAAATCAGAATTTGGTCAATTAGATGTATTCTTAATTAAATTGCATACCCAAACCCTTAGAAGCAATTTAATGTAACATGTAATTTGTCATAATTTTACCGCATTCATGTTCTATTGCATGAAATCATCAAGCATAGTTAATTACATTATGAACTGATTCCGACAACCCATATAAAATTCCTAATTTAGTAACTTATGCAAAACTAAACGCAACACATAATTAATTTGTAATTAATTTAACTTATTTTCATATTCATCTATATCAAATCAACCCTAATTAATGGTATTCATAATTAATTTATCATTAATTCAATAAACCATAAATTCACCTTAAACCCTAAATTAAAACTAAAAAGTTATTATATTTCATCTAAATCAAACACAAATTCATAGCAATGTAGTATGTTTACCTTACTTGTATGACTAGAAAAGAAGTTAAATGTGGCGAGACAAGGAATTCTTGTCTTTTATCAATGGAAAATTTGAATGGGACTCGTCATCTAGTATTCTAGTCACTAGGAACCCTAACTGATCTCAGAGATCGGGTACGAAGACTGGTTGTGTAAAGGAAAGGTTTTGGCACACCTACTACGCCCTACCTAAGGTAGGCTGCATTGTTTTAATGTCTGATAAAATCTAAGGTCTTGTTGTGGTTTGTAATTGTTGGTCCTGTTTGTCAAAGATTTAAGAAAATCCCTCATTTGTAAGGACGTTCTTATCTTAACTATTCTATGTCGTCAATAAAAATTACATTTTTTTTATCAGGACTACGTTTTACATATAAATTCGTAATCCATGATACTAAAAAAAACAAAATAAAATTTTTATTGTTTTTGAAATTTTGACCAATGTTCTCTTGACTTTAATAAACTGGTTATTAAAGCCAAAATGCATGCTCAAACATTATTTTTTGATGTATGAAAAATACGATATGATTTTTTAGATTTGAGACACTTGGTTGTATGCACAAAAATATTTTTCTCTTTTTTCAATTTTCTTTTGTATTTTTTAAAGTTTTGAGAGTATTTTAATACCAGATTTGTATTTTTACGATGTGAAATACTGCGTGATATTAATCAAAATGACATAAAAACTACACGGAAAAATTGTAAAAATTTAGAAACAAGTGTAATATTTTTTTTTGAAATGGGCCGGTTAGGCCCAAATACATGTGCTGGACCGCACCTGGCCCACCTACATGGGCCAGGCTCAGCTCAGCCCAATTGGTTACTGTGCATGGGCACAATAACCAGCTTCTCCCCGCCTGCAAGATGTGCACTATGCACGTCTTGCTTGGCAAGGGAAGAAATGAAGGCAAAATAAAAGGACGGAGGGTTTACTTGGAGACGCCTCAATCGTCCAGCGGTGGCCGGCAGTGGTTCCAACAACTGTCCTTCTTCCCTTCTCTGCAGTATGCTTTGTTTTTTTTTCTCTCTCCTTTTAATTTTTTTCCCTCTCTCTTCTCTCATTGTCTCTATCTTGGTCTCTCTCTCTCTCTCTCTTTTTGTTCTTCCCCTTCCCCTATTTTTATAGGTAAAAACAGGGGAGGGAGATGTGGCTAGGGCGGCCACTGTGTTGTCGTCTCTTTACCGCCCCTTCAACACGTGGAAAGAGGGTTGTGTCGGCGTCTTTTTAAACTCTTCGGGGGGAGGGAAGTCGGTGAGAAACAGAGGAGAAAAGAAAATCTTCTTCCCCTGTTCTCGGAGCGTCCAGGGAAAAAAGATGATGGTGCCATTCAAAACGGCACCGTTTCGGGTTTGGTTTGTTTTTTTTTTAACAGTGCATGAAACGACACTATTTTGGACAAAACGCGACGTTTCATTTAAAAGAAAAAGGCGGCAAAATGTGTCAGAGTTCACATTGGTCCTCAATTTGTGATTTGTTCAATCGCGCCCTTAATTGCAATTTTAATTGTAAAAATCAATTCAATTATATCCCTGCCAAATTCAAACAGCGGCCTTGAAGTTGGGCGTCTTTTTCACTTTAGTCCTTGGTCTCGAATTAGTACAATTTGACCCTCAATTGAGCAATAAACTTCTAATTTCTTCAATTGGGCCCTGGTCCAGTTTTAATTCCAGCTCCTATATTTACGCGCCTTTTCTATTTTGGTCCTTAGTTTCGGATTTCTTTAATTAAATCCCTAATTGGCCATCAAACATCAATATTTATGCAATTAAGCCCCTGATTTGAACAAATTAACTCCAAAATCAATTTTTCTTGCAATTAAAACCTCTATAAATTCAATTAATCCTCCAATAAAATTTAATTGAGTTCATAAACATCAGATTTTGAACTTTTCTTCCTCAAATTGAATTTTCTTTGTGAACAAGGCTATCATCAGTCAATAAAATACTGTCAAATTTTAATCTTTGTAATTTTGAACCTCCTTAACCAATTTTTGATCATTTTCTGAGCGTTCTGGCATCCTTTTTTCACTGTTATATTTTTTTTGATAATATATTTTTTGAATTTTATTATTTTTTGTGATGGGACCAAAAATGGGTTACAACAGTTGTCCCCCTCTTTACAATGCTTACGGAGAAAAGATTTTTCATAGTAAGTGTTGTAAAGATAAACAAAATTTGTCTTCCAAAACTGGTATTCTCAAAATTTGGTTGACCTAAAACTTGAACCGGACCCAAAGTCCTGTGTGAGGTTAGGCTAAACTGAGATTCCTTTCGCCAATCCCCTTTAATCAGAATCCAAAATATTGTGTGTGTGTGGGTAGGATATACTAAGATTCCTTTTGCCAATCCCCTCTAACCAGAACCAAAATCCTGTGTGTGTGGTTAGGATAGACTGAGATTCCTTTCGCCAATCCCCTCTAACCAGAACCAAAATCCTCTTTGTGTGGTTTGGATAGACTGAGATTCCTTTCACCAATCGCCTCTAACCAGAACCAAAATCCTACGTGTTGTTAGGATAGATTGAGATTCCTTTCGCCAATCCTCTCTAACCAGAACCAAAATCCTATGTTTGTTTTTTTTGAAGAAAGATGGTCTATTTTTATAGGCGACCTGCCCACACACTCACACTTACCCTGGTCTATTTTCATGGGCGACTTGCCTACACATACTCAAAGTGGTCTATTTTCAAGGGCGACCATCCCACGCACTCACACTGACCCTGGTCTATTTTCATGGGTGACCTGCCCAAACATAAAAGGAAAGAGTGTCTCATTGTAAAAGGGTGACTTACCCAGGTGAAGGAATGGTCTCATTGTAATGGGTGACCTATCCAGATAAAAACATGGAGAAGTGGTCGAATTGTAATGGGTGACCTACCCAGATAGAAAAAAGAAAGTGTGGTCGTGTTTGTAATGGGCGACCTACCCAGAGAAAAAAACATGGACAATGGTCGAATTGCAATGGGTGACCTACCCAGATGGAAAAAGAAAGAGTGGTCGTGTTGTAATGGGTGACCTACATAGGTGGAGGAATGGTCTCATTGTAATGGGTGACCTACCCAGATAAAAACATAGAGAAGTGGTCAAATTGTAATGGGTGACCTACCTAAAAATAGAAAAAAGAAAGAGTGGTTGTGTTGTAATGGGTGACCTACCCCAGTGAAGGAATGGTCTTATTGTAATGGGTGACCTACCCAAATAAAAACATGGAGAAGTGGATGGCAAGGGCTCAAAGGCGCACTCGAAAGGAGGTAGGGTTAGAAAATGCACTACTTAAGAGGTGAGGGCACAAAGGCGCACTTAAAAAGAGGTGAGGACTCAAAGGCGCACTCAAAAGGAGGTATGGTTAGAAAACGCACTACCAAAGGGATAGGGACTCAAAGGCGTACTTAAAATGGAGGTGAGGGCTCAAAGGCGCACTCAAAAGAAGGTAGGGTTTAGAAAACACACTACCAAAAGGATAAGGGCTCAAAGGCGCACTCAAAATGAAGGTGAGGGCTCAAAGGCGCACTCAAAATGAGGTAGAGTTATAAAACGCACTACCCGAGAAGTGATGATGAAACACTGATCTGTCAATGTTGAAAGAAAATGCATTATGATTGATATGCATGTATACTTACTGAGAAATATAGGCCCCCATTTCTTCATGGTGTCATTCTTTTCTCAAAAGTTGGAGTGTTGGTAGTAACTTTGATGGTTTTTCCACTTTTTCTTACTCAAGTCACATCTTATGATCTTGATCTCTGGGAAGGGTTTGATGTCATCATACATCTTTGTCTTTCACCCTTTATCTCAACGGTTGCCAATTTTGTCCGACATTTTCCTTAGAAAAGGAATCATGGAGCCAACCCTACCATGTGTTTTTGATTGCCCCCCAGCTTGATCATGCCCCCCAAGTGTTCAAATTAGGTTTACTTTGGGGTGAGGATGTGTGAAAGTAAGTTTGGGTTTTGTGTATAATGAAATGTTTTCATGCAAATTTTTTGGAACTTCCAAGTTATTCCAACCACAAAACTCATTTTGACATTGGTTCAAAATAAACTTGTTCTAAAAAATTCAAGCGATACCTATGGACAGGTTTTTTGAAGTGATGAAAGCTTTTGTTTTGCTTTTGGGTTTAAGATGAAGTGACATCTGGTTGGTCATAAAAGGTTTAAATTTCAATTTGAGGGTTATTGAGAACCAAACCGGTTCAAAGCATTTATTTTATTCGCATGAATAAAGATTTAACCCACACGTGAAAGCACTGCCTACCAATCCAGATTGCTTGCCTTTGATCAGAAAGGGCTTTATTAGATACGTAATGTAAGCTTTGGCTATTGGTTATGAAGAAAAGAATATTTTGTAGGCTCAAAAGGTGTTTAAGGGATTTCAAAACTAAGGATAATTTATGCTTGTTTTCTGACCTTTTGTCTTTTGGATTTGTTTTTCAAAATAGTCTTCATGCCCCCTAGTGTCGGGTTTTGGCTTTTCTCTTTGTTTTCTTCATTTTTGTTTGGTTGAGCATAACCATATCAGTTGTTTTTATAAGAAGCTCAAATCTTTTAGATCCTTTGGATCTTCTTCTTTTCTTTTCTTAACCAATCACAATATTTATCTTCACTGCTTCATTTAGATGATAATGAAAGACTAAAAATTACACGATCAATTCTAGCACCATCTTCACTGTTTTGTCTGGATGGTAAAAAAAAACTCTTATTTTCCCCCCAGTATGGGGTGTGATCCTAGTCAAGGTTATTTTAAAAAAATATTACTAGGCTCAAAATGGGACTGCAAAGGATATATTTCAGCCTTGTGAAAGGATTTATCAAAGATGGCCTTTCCTTATCTCAAACTCAATGCATCGAGGATCGATAGGTCTTGCTTTCATGCGCGTATGCAACGTGATTTATTCAGTCAAATAAAACTCAACTTGTAAGTCATCTCATAGTGTTGTTTGTCTTTGTTTTGTCTTTTTTCTTTCAAGTTTTCTAGGTATATGTATACTTATCTAAGGAAGCACTTGAATTTCCAGAATGCATTTGTTTTGGACAAATATCAGCATGATTTTTGTTTTTGTACTCACTTTGGAGGTCCTAAAAAATATCTTTGAAAACATATGAGATTCTGTATAGTTTTGGAAGAAAGGAACACCAAATGATTCTTTGTAGTTTTGTGAGCAAAAGTTGTGCTCAAAATGTTATTTACATGTAATAACAACAAAAAGAGTGTGATATGAACATAGGAAAGCACATGATCTTATTTAACAAGGAAAGCTCATTTAATAGAGAAAGTCTTGTTCAAAAGTATGAAACAAAAGACAATAACAAGGCAGGCTTCATTCCTTTATTTTGGCGAATTTGTTCTTAGGCTAGCCTCTTCTCAAAAGTTCTATGCAGAGGATTCAAAGATAATGTGGAACAACACCACGATCAAAATTTGAGTTCTTCAAAATTCATGCTATCATTTCCGCACCCATGCAGGACCATTGATGCTTTCGATATTCCCCAAACATTCCATCCTAATATGCTTCAAGCAGGATTAGGCAGTGGGTTCATGTTCATATTAGGAGCGTGTTCCAATTCTATCCACCAGGCCTTGATTAATTGAATAAGCATTCTCTTGAAGGTGTTGCAAGTATGGATGCTATGCCCAGCAATACCAGCATGGTATTCACAATTGAGTTCTGGCTTGTACCAATTAGGATAAGGTGGTTGCACAGGTGTCAGAGGTTCTGGAGCTATTTGCCCGATGCTCAATAGCTTTTGATACATCTCATTCAGGGGTAGCGGTAGTGGAGGTAGTTGTTCTTGAACTTTTTGGTAATTTCCAATTTGGCTTTTTGCTTGAAAGTTTTGGGTTCAAGTTTTTTGATGTTGGCAATTTGGGATGAAGTATGGTAATTTTAGGATGAGTTTTTCCTACCCTGTAGCCATCTTCAACATGGTAGACCTCTTTTCTTTCAAAGCCTATTTTCTTGATGGGTGCAAAAATTCTACCACTCTTGACACCTTGCTCTATGCGTTTACACACTACCACAACATCAGTGAATTGCTGGGCCAAATTACCCATCACATGTTCGTAATAGGGTGCCTTGAGTGTGTTGGCAAATAAAGAGACCATCTCTTTTTCTAGAAGTGGGGATGTACTTAAGCAGCTGATTCCCGCCATCTTTGAGCATATTCCCTTATGCTTTCTTTGTCCCTTTTCTCTAGAGTAGATTGTCGGGAGCGATGTCTATGTTGTACTTGTATTGCTTGACAAAAGCATCCACCAAATCTTTCCAGCTCCGAATTTTTGTGTTGTCCAATCTCATATACTAACTCAATGTTGCCCTACTTAAATTGTCTTGGAAAAAGTGCATTAATTGTTTTTCATCATGTACTACCTCTGCCATTTTAGTAGGACCTGAGATGAGGCATATGGCATTATGTTTCACTGTATTTGATGAACTCAGGAACACAAAATTTCTTTAGGATAACCACATTTGAAACTAAACACATCTTTGCTGTCCATACCGGGTCATATAAATCTACCCCTTCAATGACTTTGAGTTTGGCTTCCAGCGCTTCTATCTTAGCTTGATCAATGCTATCAGATGACTTAGCCTTATGGGATTCGTTAGCAGATACCTCCATGACTATTGGAGCTGGTGCAGGTGTCGCTGACTGCACAAATGTTGGATTTTGCTGAAGCTCCTAACCATATTCGCTCATTCTTTCTTCAGGTTGAACTGTAGTAGGAGCCAAATCAAAGGTGACCGGTCGGTTAAAAGGACCTTCACCAGAGGTGTTTCTCAGTGTTTGCTCAAGTAAGCTGGTGAGATGAGCCATGCTTGTTTTTAGAGACTCCAACTATTCTTAAAAATAGGCATCACATTAAGCATGTTCTTCATCTTTCATGCTTCTCGCTCTAAGTTGGGTGTTGTACACTTTTTGGGGACCTATATTTCAATTTGCGGTGTATGCATGTTAAATGTATGAACATGTAATTTATATGATGAACTTGCCCTTCGAGGGATGACATATGATCATAACTCTTGCATGATGAAACAAGAATCTTGATTCTTGCCCACACTTTACAATGAAAATTTTCTGAGTGACGGTCTTTATGCCACCCACAAGTCTTGAGTTCAAGATGCTTCAAGAAGAGTTTGCCCTGATGTAAATAAAGATAGCACATACAACCTAAAGACATGTTCTATTCATTATATGAACATGGGCAGGTTTCTACCTGGTCTTAAAAGGATCTCATATTTGCCCAGTGACGATCTTTGTAAAGACAGTATAAGGCGTTGCGAGAAATGGTTGAGGCACGTATACCCACCATTACCAAGCAAACACTCAAATATGAGTTAGGTGTTTCACGCATCTGAACCTTGACCAATGGTCATAGGGCAGATCGCTAATTCCCCACTTAACTTAGAAGCTTGTGTGTGTTTGTACAAAATTTAAAGTAAGTGATGCATGAGGCAGTTCTATACAATGCATGAACAAATATGTACATAAATTAAAGTGTGTAAGAAATAAATAAAGGAAATGAATAACAAATAAACACGCAAACCACAACAATAAAACATAATAATCAGACAAAAACAAAGCTTAGTCCACAAGATTCCCAGTGGAGTCGCCATTCTGTCGCACGTGTGCGACGATCGTCCACCCTCAAGGAAAAAATGGAATGGTCTATTTCCTGGAAAATGCGGCGAGACAAGGAATTCTTGTCTTTTATCAATGGGAAATTTGAATGGGAGTCGCCACCTAGTATTCTGGTCACTAGGAACCCTAACGGGTCTCAGAGATCAGGTACAACGACTGGTTACGTAAAGGGAAGGTTTTAGCACACCAACTACACCCTACCTAAGGTAGACTGCATTATTTTAATGTCTGAAAAAATCTAAGGTCTTGTTGTGGTTTCTAATTGTTGGTCCTGTCTGTCGAAGATTTAAGAAAAACCCTCATCTGTAAGGAGTTTCTTATCTTAATGGGGTAAAACCTAACTGTTCTATGTCGTCAACAAAAAATACATTTTTTTTATCAAGAATATGTTTTACGTATAAATTCGTAATCCATGATACTAAACAAAACAAAATAAAACTTTTTTTGTTTTTTAAATTTTGGTCAATGTTCTTTTGACTTTAATAAACTGGTTATTAAAGCCAAAATGCATGCTAAAACATTATTTTTTGATGTATGAAAAATACGATATGATTTTTTAGCTTTGAGACACTTGGCCGTATGCACAAAAACATTTTCTCTCTTTTTTCAATTTTTTTTGTATTTTTGAAAGTTTTGACGAAAATTGGGTATTTTAATACCAGATTTGTATTTTTATGATGTGAAATACTGCCTATATTAATCAAAATGACATAAAAACTACGTGGAAAAATTGTAAAAATTCAGAAACAAGTGTAACAATTTTTTTTTAAATGGGGCGGTCAGGCCCAAATACATGGGCGAGGCCGCACCTGGCCCAACTACATGGGTCGGGCTCAACCCAGCCCACATTAGTTGGTTATTGTGCATGGGCACAATAACTAGCTTCTCCCCACCTATAGACGTGCACTGTGCATGTCTTGCATGGCGAGGGAAGAAATGAAGGCAAAATAAAAGGGCGAAGGGTTTACCTGGAGACGCCTTAGTTGTCCAACGATGGCCGGCGGTGGTTCCAGCGGCAGTCCTTCTTCTTCCCTTCTCTGCAATATGCTCTGTTTTTTTCCTCTCCTTTCAGTTTTTTCCCTCTAGTCTGCTCTTCATTCTTCCCCTCTTTCTTCTCCTCTCTCGTTCTGTCCTCTCTCTTCTCTCGTTGTCTCTCTCTTGGTCTTTCTCTCTTTTTTTTTTTTTTGTTCTTCCCCTTCCCCTGTTTTTATAGGCAAAAACAGGGGAGGGAGACATAGCTGAGGCGGCCACTGTGCTGCCACCCCTTTACCGCTCCTTTAACACCTGGAAAGGGGGTTATGTCAGCGTCTTTTTAAACTCTTCGGGGGGAGGGAAGTCGGTGAGAAATAGAGGAGAAAAGAAAATCTTCTTCCCCTGTTCTCTGCGCGTCCAAGGGAAGAAGATGATGGTGCCATTCAAAATGGCACCGTTTCAGGTTTGGTTTGTTTTTTTTAAAACAGTGCATGAAACGGCGTCGTTTTGGATAAAACGCGACATTTTCTTTTAAAGGAAAAGGCGGCAAAATGTGTTAGAGTTCACATTGATCCTCAATTTATGATTTGTTCAATCGCGTCCTTAATTGCAATTTTAATTGTAAAAATCAATGCAATTATATCCCTGCCAAATTCAAACAGCAGCCCTGAAGTTGGTCGTCTTTTTCACTTTGGTCCTTGATCTCGAATTAGTTCAATTTGACCCTCAATTGAGCAATAAACTTCTAATTTCTTCAATTGGGCCCCTGGTTCGGTTTTAATTCCAGCCCTTCTATTTACGCGCCTTTTCTATTTTAATTCTTGGTTTTGGATTTCTTCAATTAAGTACCTAATTGGCCATTAAACTTCAATATTTATTCAATTAAGCCTCTGATTTGACCAAATTAACTCTCAAAAATTATAATTTGACCCCATAACCTTAATTTCTTTCAATTAAAGCCCAAACTAACTCCAAAATCAATTTTTCTTGCAATTAAAACCTCTATAAATTCAATTAATCCTCCAATAAAATTTAATTGAGTCCATAAACATCAAAGTTTGGACTTTTCTTCCTCAAATTGAATTTTCTTTGTCAACAAGGCTATCATCAGTCAATAAAATACTGTCAAATTTTAATCTTTGTAATTTTGAACCTCCTTAACCAATTTTTGATCATTTTCTGAGCGTTTTGACATCTTTTTTTCACTGTTATATTTTTTAGATAATATTTTTTTATTTTTTTTGTATTTTATTATTTTTTGTGAGGGGACCAAAAATGGGTTACAACAGCGACAATAATGACAATGATAGATTTGGAAGAGAAAACTATTCAAGGATGCTTGGAAACTAGGATGGGTTTGAATTTTAGGTGTTTTAAGCGAAACAATAAGGTGTTTGATGGTTTTTTTAGAGATATAAAAGCTAAGGGTGTCGATTTAGAGAGAGAGAGAGAGAGAGTGTTCTTGTATCACACTTTCATATCTTCTATGTTAGCGATACTTCCATCACTTGACAATTCACATGAAAGACCATTCACCTTGAACACATATACATTCATGATGCTACCCAAAATAACAATATCATTACGCAAACTTTCATTCTTTCATAAAATATCTAACATTCGCTAATTCACATTTAACCTCAGTTACATAATAAATCATGAAATTTAACTAAGAAGCATAGGTGTGGATCACCTGTCTGCAGTAGAAGCTTTACTTGTGCTTCGTTGTTGTTGCACCACGCTTGTGGTCCCTCTTGTAATCATAGGCACATCTCATAAATTATCCTCATTCAAGGATACATTTCATAATAACCATATTAACAGCCAATATAAGTCTTTCTTTCAATTATTCCTTTCTTTATATCTTACGTTTTTCTCATTACACCCATTAATATTGTCAATCTTTATCCAACCATAGTTATCATTATAAATTTCCATTTCAAACATGGCTCGTTTCTTTTGGAAGCTAAGATGTAATATCATATGTTTCCAGAAAGGAAAAGACTCAATTTTCATCCTTAACGCGTCTATATAATCGCTTTAGTGACTTTCTGAATCTACCAAGAAAAGGTTGCATTTCAACCTCTGATCAGATTTTTGACTATATCTGAAGTTCTAGAACTCTATTTCAAACAAGGTGGTATCGTTGGAAAGCTAAAACACAGGGCTACAAGTCCTTTGAAGGGAGGAGAACCTAGTTCTGCTATTAAGACATTCGAAATTACTCATCAATGAATCGAACCTTCTGCCCTATAAGGTCTGTCATGACTCATTCTCAGTTGGTGACTTATAACGAATCAGATTTACTGCCCTATAGGGTTTGTCATGACTCATTCTCGGTTGATGACCCATAATTGAGTCTTATAGCTCCAAATTAAGTAAAACAAATTTCCTTATTCAACATCTAAAACTACAATTCCTATAAAGGAACCCGATCCTGATTCCCTCATCCTCCTACCCAAATTCTCTCTGAAGGTCAGGAGATGAATCTGTCTAGATTCGTCAATCTATCCATTTACACACAACATCCATAATTTAGCTTTCTATCTTTTATCTAAAACCCTAACCATATCACATACTATATAAGAGTGCCAACAATACCATTTATAAGCCAATTTACTCTATTTATTTCAATCTCAACTCTTAACGTCAAAATATAACATTTTTTTTTTATCGATTCTACTAACTTTTCGAATAATATTCTTCTCAACAGAATCCTTGCTACTTTAACATGTATTTTTCCTTATTTCGATACAATTAAACACATGCCATCAAACTAAATATGTCAAATTAAACATCCTCCCCCTTAGATGCATAATTGGTCGAAAGCATGGTGACACGACCAAAAGATTGATGTCTTCTCCCAAGTGCAGGAGTGTCGAAGTAATAAATAACCCGGCAAGACCGGGGTCGAACCACAGGGAGGTTAACTATATAAATTATAAATAACAACAACACAACAACAACAACAATAATAATTAGTAATAGTGATAATGATAATGATAGTAATAATAGTAATAGTAATAATAAAGAGGACTTTAAGATACACGATTAATGTGAGGATTAAAATAATGATAAAAACGAATGTCAAGGTTAGATGATCCACTAATGGTACTTCAAACAAGTATAATATAAACTCTGATTACTCAACTGGAAACCACACACAAAAGAGGTTCCAACCATATTTTAAATTGATAACATGATTTATCTTATTCAAGTAATGCCAATACTTGTAAATATTATCAGGTATTCAGGGTGATAGCTTATGTTAACAACAAATCAAGTACCTTTCATAGCGCAGGTGTGGGTTATACCATACGATTGGGCTATGAAAGTGCCAAGCATTTTTTGTACCAAGGGTTGTTCAACACAAATCTAGATTAACCATTTAACAAGCAAGGTATTAAGAGTGAGCAAGATAATAAATATAAAACATGTTAGTATCAAGCATTAAAGTCCATGTGGAGTTTATACTATACTTATTCTTACACCATTAGTGTAATATTTTCACCTTGACATAATAGATTTAGCTAAACATAATGAAAGAAAGAAACATAAATAAACAATATAAGAACATAATTATATAAGTAAAGGAAAGGAAATGAAAAGCACAAACAAGAGATTAATATAACATAAAATAAAACTTAAACATTAAAAAATACAAAGAAAGAGAGCAAGAACATGATCTTGATTTGAACACCGAGATGCCTCCTTTTATAGGCCAAAATTTGGAACTATTGATTTGATGACTAATAGTTGAGTGGGTGGCCAACTCTTGACTTAGTGAAATTTTTATCTTCTTGTCTGAATAAAATATCATTGCTAACATCATAACTGGAACCATCTATACACATGAAAGTTCTGGGAAATTATCTTATCTTTCCAGGAAAAAACATTGAGGTCATTTGGACTTCTAGAACTCAAGATATGGGTTGAACACTAAACAGTGTCTGAGCTGCAGGATAGATTCAGACTTCTCCGTTGTTGCTATAATTTGGAGTTGAAAATGGCCTTTTTAAATCTTGGACTCCACATGACAGTTGTAGGCCTATGTCTTACCGAATCTGTCCAAATAATTGAGGTCATTTGCATATCTAGAACTTGAGATATGACTCAATTACCGAACAGTGTTCCAGTTTGGACTGCACCAACATCTCTTTTCTAAGTTTGGCCCTATCTTTATCCTTTCAATTTCAATACTTAAACTCATCAATCAATCCTTTTTATTTATGTGATAGGCTTGCATTTAAGATGAACATTTTCCATAAATTAAAGGTATCTTATATTATTAGGTATGTTATTATAAAACATGCTTTAGTTAAGGAGTTATTGATACTTCAAGTGTAAAATAATGATATAAAACCTCGATAAAAATACACTTTTAAGTAC
Source organism: Populus davidiana (assembly GCA_030145905.1). Taxonomy (NCBI): domain Eukaryota; kingdom Viridiplantae; phylum Streptophyta; class Magnoliopsida; order Malpighiales; family Salicaceae; genus Populus; species Populus davidiana. The sequence continues at coordinate 1,911,956 of CM057802.1, read as the reverse complement.
TAATCACACACCCCAACCAGCTTATTACTAGTCCCTAGTAATCAAAGCGTTAAAATAGAAAAACAATTTGCAAATTCTACAAAGCAAGACATTCATCATTCAACTTCCATTAATCTATCGAGATAAACAAACTCATTAAATTTATATTTCTGCTTCATATTTCTTAAACAAGATATTAATAAACCTTTTTTTATGTGCTCAATGTATGAAAACATAGATGATGGGGCTTTTGTTGGAAGGAAACAATATTATGTTCTAATGTTTAAAGTTAACTTCCTTGGGTTGAGATTATTTTTTTTTCTTTCTTTGTTTTTGTTTTTTTTGTTATTATTTATTTATATACATATAAAATTTAAAACACAATGCATCTTTAACTCATGTAACGAGTTTTCAGCTAATGACTCTCAGACCAGTTGGTCTTAAGGCATTCAGTGTTGAGACACCCCTACGAGCTTAGTAACTCGGGTTGTAGATACTGATACGTAGATAGTGCAATGTTTGATTCCCTTAAGCTTTTCTCCTGAACCCATGTAATAGCTCCCAAGTCGGTTGACTTTAGGGTATTAGGTGTTAAAACACCCCTTCGGGCTTAATTGCTTAGGTTAGGGAGGCTACGAAACCAAACTTATCTATATTTTTATTATCATCAATATTATCAAATTTTTTTTACAAATTATATACTATCCATTTTTCTTAGTTGTTACGTTTAACAAAAAAACATAAATAATGTAATAATCCAATGTGTAACCCACAATCATATGTTAAAGTGTGTGTGTGAAAATGAAGGTTTAAGAATACTTGTTAAATGAGTATATGAGCAGGATCAAGTGATAACAATGTGAGAGTTTGTAAACCTGAATATTTCAAGAAGTATTCTGATAGATCTTGGTGATGATACTTACTAAGATGCATCTCAAGAGTCAAAAAAATTTCCTCCTTACTCTGCCATCCTAATAACAATTTTGTCAAATGGTTTTAATAATAGCAAAAACAGTTAGTAAGTTAGAATTTTTTTATGTCAACTACTACCCTCCCCCACCAACCAAAACGAGACATTGCCCTCAATGTCCTAAGGTAGAAAGATAAAGCATAGAAGACATCACCTGAAATAGCGAATAATGACAAATCTGAAACACACTTCAACAAATATAAGAAGTAACAAAAAATAATAATATGCTATTAATAAAACCAAAAGACACAAGGTTTCACAAATGAAGGCTCACATCTAATCTAAGCTTTTTACGGCTTTCCGTAGTTGACCAATTTAGGCGACTCATGTAGGGATCAATGAAAGGGATGAAAGATTATAGTTGGTCAATCAATTGTTCAGCAGTAGCAGCAGAGATTATGATTTGTCGTGCCGAAGATGTTAGAAATTCCTGTTCCACAGCATGATTAAGAAAAGACAATAATTTATCATAGAAACCATTAACATTTAACAAACCTATAGGTTTATGGTTAATGTGCAGTTGGGCTCAAGAGAAAATATGAAAGATCTCTTCCAATGTGCCTAAACCACCTTGTAAGGCAATAAAGACATCAATATGGTTAAACATGGCATTCAATTGATCAAACATTGTGGGGACCTGTAGTTCCTCTCCAATTGTTTTTCCAATGATGTCTCAATTTGCTAAAGTTTTGGGGACAACCCCCAAAACTTGACTGCCTCCTAAAAATTCAGCCATTGACACACCCCACATTAAACCAAGGCTGCCTCCCCCATACACTAAATGAATCTTTCTCTCAGCTAGTACCTGACCAAGATGGTTTGCTGATTCTAAAAACTCTTTTTCTTTCCCAGGACTAGATCCACTAAAAACATAAATATTTCTTATGTGATGACTTGAGTAACCTGTCATTTCTACACACTTCTATATTTGATGAATGTATAGGTTAAGTAGAAATGAAGGGAAGTAAGAGAAGAATTTGTAGATGAAAAATTGAAAATGCAATCATACCACCTATATGTAGGGTAGCTATAGTCTCTCTCTCTCTATTAATTATTTATTTTGAAAAAGCATGTGTATGTACAGGTAGTTGTGATTGTGGCTCACATCTTTCCTTAGTTTTACGTCCAAGAACGGCTTAAACGCCCTTTATAGGTCGGGGATAGGCTTTCCATCCAGTTTTCTTAAAAACTGGCAAATAGGGTCTTTTTTAGTCAGATTCCCAAGACTAAATTGTGGGAAACTGAAAGAATCGACTTAAGTCACGGAGTATCGTTATCCGCCATTTGACCGGGGTGAGAGAGAGACTAGCAAAACCAAAACAAAACACAAAACAATGTGAGAAAATGAATCAATCTTTATATACAGGATCACTCAATTCAATAGAGTCATTTTCAACCGAAAAATAGTCAAAATAAACTTTCAAACGATGCCCATTTACCTTGAAAACATTGTCATTCTTTGGATTCTCGATATCACAAGCCCCATATGGATACACATGTTTCACAATAAAAGGACCACTCCATCTTGATCTTAGTTTTCCAGGAAATGAATGGAGTCGAGAATTATAAAGCAAGACTTTTTTACCAATATTGAATGTTTTTCTCAGTATTTTCTTGTCATGAAACTCTTTGATTCTTGCTTTATGAATTCTTGAATTGTCATATGCATCATTTTTTATTTCCTCAAGCTCATTTATTTGCAATTTTTGCAGCTGACTAGCATCATCAAGGTTTGAATTGAAAGCTTTAATAGCCTAATAAGCTTTATGTTCAATTTCTACAGGCAAGTGAGAAGGTTTTCCATAGACTAGTCTATAAGGTGACATACCTAATGATGTTTTATAAGCAGTTTGATAAGCCCAAAGTGCATCATTAAAACTTAAAGACCTATCTTTCCTATTAGGGTTCACTGTTTTCTCCAAGATCTATTTGATCTCCCTATTAGCAAGCTCTACTTGTCCACTTGTCTGAGGGTGATAAGGGGTGGCAACTTTGTATGTGATTCCATATTTCTTCATTAAAGAATCAAATGGCTTGTTGCAAAAATGTGTTCCACCATCACTTATCATAGCTCGAGGGATTCCAAATCGACTCAAAATATTGTCTTTCAAAACTTTATCACTGTTTTGTGATCATTGTTTCGACTTGGAATTGTCTCTATCCATTTTGAAACATAATCTACTGCGACTAATATGTACACGAAACCAAATGATGGAGGAAATGGACCTATGAAATCTATATCCCAACAGTCAAAGATCTCATTGACAAGAATAGGATTTAAAGGCATCATGTGACGTTTTGAAATAGATCCCAACTTTTAACAATTTTCACAAGTCTTGCAGAATGCATGTGAGTCCTTGAACATGGTGGGCCAGTAAAATCCACTTTGTAAGATTTTTGCAGTTGTCTTTTTTGATGAGAAATGACCCCCACATGCCTCAAAATGACAAAATTTAATGACACTACTTACCTCATTGTCAGGAATGCATCTTCGAAATATTTGATCAGGACAATATTTAAATAAATACGGGTCATCCCAATAAAAGTTCTTCACTTCGTTCAAGAACTTTTTTTTGTCTTGGGTACTCCAATGAGCTAGCAATTGTCCTGAAACAAGAAAATTAACAATATTAGCAAACCAAGGCATTGTAGAAACGAAAAGTAAAAATTCATCGGGAAAATAGTCATCGATTGGTGTGATGTCAAATTTCGAATCTGTTGTTAATCTTGACAAATGATTTGCGACAATATTTTCAGTGCCTTTCTTGTCTTTGATTGTGATATCAAATTCTTGAAGAAACAAAATCCACCGCACCAATCTAGCCTTAGAATCTTTCTTAGAAAGAAGATATTTCAATGTTGCATGATCACTAAAAACAACAACAGGTTAGCCAACAAGATAAGACCTGAATTTATCACATGCAAATACTACTGCAAGTAATTCTTTTTCAATGGTGGTGTAATTCATTTGAGCACTATTTAAAGTTTTACTTGCATAGTAAATCACATATGGTTTCTTAGCTTTTGTTTGTCCCAAGACAACACCTATGGCATAATCATTAGCATTGTCGCACGTGTGCAGCGGCGCGGCGATCGTCCACCCTCAATGAAAAAAAATCGGAATATTTATTCCTGGAAAATAGTCAGAGACAAGGAATTCTTGTCTCTATAAGTAAAAAAATGGACTGGGAGTCGCCACCTAGTATTCTGGTTACTAGGAACCTTAACTGGTCTTTAGAGATCAGGTACGGAGACTGGTTGCGTAAAGGGAAGGTATTAGCACCCCAACTACGCCCTACCTAAGGTAGGCTGCATTGTTTTAATGTCTGATAACATCTAAGGTCGTGTTTGTGGTTTTTAATTTTATTGTTCGGAATACGCATTACATGTAATGTCATATCCCAAGTTCTAAAAAAAATATATATATATAAAAAATTTAAATTAAATATCCGGAATATGTATTACGTATAATGTCATACCCCGGATATTAAAAGATAAACAAAATAAAATTTTTGTTGTTTTTTTGAAATTTTGGCCAATATTCTCTTGACTTTAATAAACTGGTTATTAAAGCCAAAATGCATACTAAAACATTGATTTTTTAAGCAAAATGATAGAAGAAAATGTGCTTTTTTTAAAAAAAAAAAAATATAAACATTATAACAAAAAAAATAAAATAATAATAATAATAATAAATAAATAAAAATATGGGCCGGACCCAGCCCAAATGTATGGGCTGGGCCAACCAAGCCCGTTTACAGGGGCTGGGCTGAACGGCCCGGCCCAGGCCCAAATGGGCTGGTTACTGTGCATCAGCACAGTAACCAGCCCACGCTGCATTTTGCAGCAGAACGTGAATTATTCACGTTCTGCATGCAAGTGCAAGCCGGGGCAGCAGGAGAAGAAAATGATCGGGGAGCAGGAGGGTACCTGGGGCGGCGTCGAGGCGGTTCTGCTGGCGGAGGCGGTGCTGCTGTCACACGGTGGTTCCAACGGCGGTCCTCCTTCTTCCTCTTTCTCTCTGTTTTTTTCTTTTCTTCCCTCCTCTGCCGCTTCTCTTTCTTCTTCCTTTTGTTCTGTTTTTTTTCTTTTGTTTCTCTCGTCTCTCTACTCTCTTTCTATCGTTCAATCCTTCCCCTTCTCCCTCTCTCTCCTTTTTTTTTTTTTTCGGTTCCCTTCCCCTGTTTTTATAGGCAAAAACAGGGGAAGGCCGAGTGGTGGGGCGGCCACTGTTGGCCGCCCCTCCACTATCTGTTCAAAAGGTGGCAAGTGGGCTGGTGTGGTAGGCGTCTTATTGCGTAAAAACGGGGAAAGAAATTAGGCGAAAAGGGAGAAGAAAAATCTTCTTCTTCCCCTGCCTCGCGCGTCCAGGGGAAGAAGAAGACCTACAGTGCCGTCAAAACGGCGCCGTTTTGGGCTTCTGTTTTTTTTTTTTTTTTGCAACAGTGAATGAAACGGCGCCGTTTTGGTCAAAACGCGCCGTTTCATTTAAAAGAAAAAAGGCGCCAAAACGCGTCAGATTTCAAAGAAGGCCCTCAATTTGCGCGCGTTTTACAATTTCGTCCTTGGTCTCGGATTTCTTCAATTTAGTCCCTAATTGGCCATTAAACTTCAATATTTATGCAATTAAGCCCCTGATTTGACCAAATTAACTTCCAAAAATTATAATTTGACCCCAGAAAATTAATTTCTTCCAATTAAAGCCCAAAATAACTCCAAAATCAATTGTTTTTGCAATTAAAACCTCTATAAATTCAATTAAACCTTCAATAAAATTTAATTAAGTCCATAAACTTCTAATTTTGCATTTTTTCTTCCTCAAATTGAATTTTCTTTATCATCGGGGCTCGCATCAGTCAATGATATACTGTCAAAATTTTAATTTTAATTTAATTTTTTTTTTGAACATCCTCAATCAATTTTTGAACATTTTTAGAGCGCTCTGGTATTTTTTTTTCACTGTTATATTTTTGATAATATATTTTTTTGGAATTTTTTTGTATTTTATTATTTTTTATGTGGGGACCCAGAAATGGGTTACAACAGATGCCCCCTCTTTATAATACTTACGGAGCAACAATTTTGCATAGTAAGTGTTATAAAGATAGACAAAACCAAATTTTCGACACCACTCTCCACTTGACTGGCTTGAAAACCCATTCGGCTATTCTTTGTGTCAAAGCAAAACATTATGTGCGGTTGGGCTTCTTGAGATTCCTTTCACCAATCCCCTCTGACTAAAAAAACAAAACTTTGTGTATGGTGAAAATAGACTGAGATTCCTTTCGCTAATCCCCTCTAACCAGAACCAAAACCCTGTGTATGGTTGGGATAGACTGAGATTCCGTTCGGCAATCCCCTCTAACCAGAACCAAAATCCTGTGCGTGGTTGGGATAGACTGAGATTTCTTTCGGCAATCCCCTCTAACCAGAACCATAATCCCGTGTGTGGTTGGGATAGACTGAGATTCCGTTCGGCAATCCCCTCTAACCAGAACCAAAATCCTGTGCGTGGTTGGGATAGACTGAGATTCCTTTCGGCAATCCCCTCTAACCAGAACCAAAATCCTGTGTGTGGTTGGGATAGACTGAGATTCTTTTCGGCAATCCCCTCTAACCAGAACCAAAATCCTGTGTGTGGTTGGGATAGACTGAGATTCCTTTCGGCAATCCCCTCTAACCAGAACCATAATCCTGTGCGTGGTTGGGATAGACTGAGATTCCGTTCGGCAATCCCCTCTAACCAGAACCAAAATCCTATGGGTGGTTGGGATAGACTGAGATTCCTTTCGGCAATCCCCTCTAACCAGAACCATAATCCTGTGCGTGGTTGGGATAGACTGAGATTCCGTTCGGCAATCCCCTCTAACCAGAACCAAAATCCTATGTGTGGTTGGGATAGACTGAGATTCCTTTCGGCAATCACCTCTAACCAGAACCATAATCCCGTGTGTGGTTGGGATAGACTGAGATTCCGTTCGGCAATCCCCTCTAACCAGAACCAAAATCCTATGTGTGGTTGGGATAGACTGAGATTCCGTTCGGCAATCACCTCTAACCAGAACCATAATCCCGTGTGTGGTTGGGATAGACTGAGATTCCGTTCGGCAATCCCCTCTAACCAGAACCAAAATCCTATGTGTGGTTGGGATAGACTGAGATTCCTTTCGGCAATCACCTCTAACCAGAACCATAATCCCGTGTGTGGTTGGGATAGACTGAGATTCCGTTCGGCAATCCCCTCTAACCAGAACCAAAATCCTATGTGTGGTTGGGATAGACTGAGATTTCTTTCGGCAATCCCCTCTAACCAGAACCCAAAAAAAACTGTGTATGGTTGGGATAGACTGAGATTCCTTTTGGCAATCCCCTCTAACCAGAACCAAAAAACGTGTGTGTAGCTCAGTCAACCTGATGTGTTGATTCCCTTAATCAAAACTGTCTCATTGTAATGAGTGACCTACCCAAGTGGAAAGAGAAATGAAGTGTGGTCAAGTGTCCACAAACTCGTTGGACCTTCACTCAGATATTTTCCTTAAGCAAGTAAACAAAACAAATTGTGCATGCAATGGTCTAAAATGTAATGCTAATGCATGCACCTCTTACCTGAATTGAAACATAGGTCCCTGAGGTTTCGTAAAACCCTTTCCTTTGTATGAGCTTGTCTTGTGTTTTTGCAATTTGTTGGTATGTGTTTCTTGCACTGTCTTTTTCAAAGAAGCAATCTCCACTTCTTCACTAGGCGCCCTATCACCTTCTTTTTGCCAATGTTTTATTTGTCTTTCTCAAAGAAAAGGACTGTTGTTGTTTGTTGTGTTTGTTTTTTTGTTTTTGGTTTTTTTTTGTTTTTTTTTCTTTGTCTGAAATAATAGAAAAGGATAGGGTTGCCTAAAGAAAAGGAATCTTTAACAACACGAAACAAACTTGAACTTGTTCATGACTACAAGTACTGTCAACATACACACTAAAGACTTGTTTAAGCAATTCCCAATACTAGTTTTCTCGGGTTTTAGGATGTTGTTGTCTTTAGGTTAAGCTCTTCGTTTTTTTTTTTTAAAAAAGTGACCTTCTGCTTAATCTTTTGAAAAGGGTTCAAGCATAGACTTGAAAAAGCTGTATATATAAAAGCAATTGTCTCATACTAGCATTGTTTGTTTTGCATAGAGCACAACAAATTTCCATACTATATCAAACCATGTGGGTCATGAGATCAAAGTTTATCAAACCAAGTTACACGCGCTTGATCAGAAAGGACTTTAACGGCTTGTAATGTAGGCTATAGGTATGGGCTAAAAAAAAACGAATTTCATTTGTCTCAAAAAGTGTTTAAGGGTTTTAATGATCTAGGATCAACTATTCATCAATCATCTTTGAAAGTCATTTGACGATTCCGTTCTTGATACCAAAACCCACAGTTTGTAATTCTTCTCTCTTTTTTTTTTTTTTTTTTTTTTAGAATGTTGCCTTTAGTGCCTTTGTTGTGTCTGCTAACTGAGACATAACCAAATCTCCTCATCTATCTTCACTGCTTTGTCTGGATGATAATAAGAGACCAAATATTAAATGGGCAATTCTAGCATCCCTTTTCACTGCTTTGTTTGGATAGTCTTGGGTTCGATATTAGTATCAATATTTTCTACCCTCTAGTCGGTCTCTTTTTTTTTTTTTTTTTAATTATCGTTAATCTTTGTCTTGAAACTTTCCCTTTCCTATTGATTCTGTTAGTATCTTCTCAATACCTCTTATTTGCCCCCAGTGTGGGGTGTGATCCTAGTCAGGGTTGTGATAATAAAAAAAACGATCTAGCTCAAATAGGGATTACGAAGGATGAAATTATTTAGAAACGTGAATGGATGACAAAGATGGCCTTTCCTCATCTCAAAACGCACATTGTTAAGTTTGATAAACCTTGTTCTTATCCTAGGAAAAATATGTATGATTACAGAGATGGTTAACTAACCATTCATCCATGTAAAAACAAATAATGCTAGTAAAGACAAAGTTTTATCTCAGGGTTAGCTTTGAGGTTTATTTCGGTTTGGTCACTTCTTTAATAGGAACTGCTTAAATTTCATCTTTGAGCACTATATGATGCATTTCTTGTAATCATGCACAAAATCAGTTCGTTTAAGATGCACAATCTGAGTATGGTGAGATTAATGCAATGACAGGGTTCTTTATACAAAGAAATCATGGCCAAACTTTACTTTATTGATTTCAAGGGAAAACTGAACATATTTAGACATAATATCTCTTTACAGAGTCAGAATTCACAGGCCTAGCTAGATCTTCTCCATCCATTCTGGACAATTTCAGAGCTCCTCCTGAGAAAGCCTTCCTTACTACATAGGGACCTTCATAATTTGGAGCCCACTTGCTGCGATCTTCTCCCGGCAGAGACACTAATTTCTTCAGCACTAGATCTCCTTCTTGGAACACACGAGGTCTAACTTTCTTGTCATATGCCTTGGCCATCCTTTTCTAGTAAAGCTGGTGATGACAGATTGCGGCTATCCTCCTTTCACTGATGAAGTTTAACTGCTCATATCTCACCTTGGCCCAATCAGCCTCTTGTAATTCAGAATCTATCAACACCCGTAACGATGGGATGTCAACTTCCAATGGCATTACTGCCTCCATTCCATATACCAACGAATATGGGGTTGCTCCAGTCGAGGTTCTTATTGTAGTACGATATGCGTGGAGAGCAAATGATAACATCTCATGCCAATCTTTATAGGTGACTACCATCTTTTGAACGATTTCTTGATGTTCTTATTGGCTGCTTCCACGGCCCCATTCATCTTTGGCCTATATGGTGAGGAATTTGAATGTTTGATCTTCCATTTAGTACAAAGCTCTGCTATCATTTTGCCGTTGAAATTCTGAGCATTATCAGTCACTATCTTTTCTGGCACCCCATAACGACAAATCAGGTCTTTCTCTATGAACCTCTTTACCACCTTCTGAGTCACATGAGCGTAGGAACAGGCTTCTACCCACTTCGTGAAATAATCAATGGCTACAAGGATGAATCTATGCCCATTGCTGGCTTTTGGGTTAACAGGCCCGATCACATCAAGTCCCCACATTGCAAACGGCTAGGGAGATACCATATTAAACAAAGGGGTCGGAGGTGCGTTGACTCTATCACTATACATCTGGCACTTGTGACATGTTTTAACGTAGTCATTGCAATCTTTCTCTAATGTCATCCAGAAATAACCAGCCCTTTGTATTTTCCTTGCCATCATATGTCCGCTAGCATGAGTTGAGCAAATCCCTTCATGAACCTCTTGCAAAGCCTTTCTAGCATCTGTTGCATTTAAACACCTTAGCAAGGTTCCATCAAATGATCTTTTATACAAAATCTCTCCATTTAGATAAAAACTCATAGCCAATCTCCTTATGGTTTTCCTATCCGTCTTCGAAGCTTCCTCTGGATATTCTTGCTTTTGCATGAAGTTCTTGATATCGTAATACCAAGGCTTCCCATCTATTTCTTCTTCAATGGAGTAACAATAAGCTGGATTATTTCTAATGTCAATGTGTACTGGTTGTACCCTATGCCCGAGATCAATGGTGGCCATAGCAGCTAAGGTAGCCAAAGCATCTGCAAAATGGTTCCCTTCTCTTCCCAAGTGAGTGAACTTTATCTCTTCGAAGTTGCCTAATAATGAGGACAAGTATTCCTGGTAAGGCTTTAACTTTTCTTCCTTGGTTTGCCATTCTCCCTTCACCTGACAAATAATCAACATTGAGTCACCATATACATCCAGCTTTTTAATCTTCATCTCTAATGCATCTTCTAAACCAAGAATGCAAGCTTCATACTCAGCTGTATTGTTGGTGCATTCAAAATGCAATTTCACTGAAACTGGATACAACTTTTGATCAGGAGAGACTATCACTGCACCGGCCCCATTACCATATACATTCACTGCTCCGTCAAAAAACATAGTCCACCAATCTGTCATCTCTTCTTCCTTCTCTATTGATAATAAATTTTCATCCGGAAAATCAAAATCCAGTGGCTCGTAATCTTCAATAGCATTATCAGCTAAGTGGTCAGCAATCACGCTCCCCTTCACAGCTTTTCGTGTCATATATATGATATCATATTCTGATAGCAAAACCTGCCACCTTGCAATGCGGCTGGAGAGATAGGGCTTGTTACATATGTACCTCAATGGATCCACTTGTGAAATCAACCAAGTGGTGTGATATAACATATAATGTCGTAATCGTTTTGCTGCCCATCCCAATGCACAACATAGTTTTTCTATTACCGTGTATCGAGACTCACATTCAGTGAACTTTTTACTTAGATAATAAATAGCCCTTTCTTTCCTCCCGGTTTCATCATGTTGTCCAAGTACACATCCCATAGCTGTTTCTGTTACTGTGAGATACAATAGTAAAGGCCTTCCTAACGTAGGAGGTACAAGCAAAGGCGGATTTTGCAAATAACACTTGATTTTATTGAATGCCTCTTCACACTCCTCATTCCAAGTCCCAGGATTCTTTTTCCTCAGCAATCGGAAGATAGGTTCACATGTGGTAGTTAGCTGGGCTATGAATCGGGCAATATAGTTCAGCCTGCCCAAAAATCCCCTCACCTCTTTCTCTGACTTTGGGGTTGGCATGGATTGGATGGCTTTTGCTTTATCAGGATCCACCTCTATACCTTTCTCACTGACTACAAATCCCAGCAGCTTGCCGGACTTAACCCCAAATGAACATTTTGCAGGATTGAGTCTTAATTCATACTTTCTCAATCTCTCAAATAACTTCCTCAACACCTTGACATGATCTTCTCCCTCTTTTGACTTGGCAATCATATCATCCACATACACCTCGATTTCTTTATGCATCATATCATGGAATAAAGTCACCATAGCTCTTTGATAGGTGGCACCTGCATTCTTTAAACCGAACGGCATAACCTTATAGCAGTAGGTTCCCCAAGGGGTGACAAAAGTCGTTTTTGCCCTGTCTTCTGTAGCCATCTTTATCTGGTTGTATCCTGAGAAACCATCCATAAAGGAATAAGTGGAACTACGGGCAGCATTGTCCACTAAAATATCTATGTGAGGTAGTGGAAAATCATCTTTAGGGCTAGCTTTGTTCAAATCCCGGAAGTCCACACAAACTCTAATTTTCCCTTCCTTTTTTGGTACGACAACAATGTTGGATACCCACTGCGGGTATGTAACAACTTCTAGGAATCCAGCATTCCATTGTTTCTCAAGTTCCGCTTTCACTTTGATCCATGTCTCCGGGTGTGCTCTTCTCAACTTCTGCTTGACTGGTTTACACCCTTCCTCTAATGGGATCTTATGTACCACGATATTTGTGTTCAAACCAGGCATATCCTTGTAAGACCAAGCAAAAACATCTGAGTACTCATGTAGTAAAGCACTTAACTCAGCCGTTTGCTTAGGCGTAATCAGTGTCCCTATTTTCAATTCTTTTTTAGACTGATCACAGCCTACATTTATGATTTTAAGTTCTTCAGCAGCAGGTTCCCATGTTTTTTCATGTTGCTCTACTAGTTTTGTGAATTCTTTGATATTGTTTTCGTCCCCTTCTTCTTCTTCCATCATGGTCACATGTTCGTTAAAGTTTGGCCATTCATTCTTGATATTAAATGTATGTGATGTTGTGGAAGATTCGCTTTCAGGATTCCTGAAAGCGGAAAATGTTTGATGTAAAAGCGAGAAGAGAGAGAAAAAAATGACAAATGAATGTAGAAAAAGTATGATCTCATTGATTACGATAAAAGTGGGATCACTGATAAAGACAAAATCTAGTTGACATCATGAGCCTTGATTATCAACTAGAATGACAAAAGCAAATAAACAAACAAAAGCATATGAAAGCAAACACAAGGGGTTTACATTTTAAATACTAGCGGAGCTTCTTGGGTCACCCAGTTTTGAAACTTTTCACCTTCAGCCAACCTTCGCACAAAAGTCTTGGTGGGGAGTTCTTCTAGAACATGCACAGTCAGTTGTGGTAGCATTTCATCTTCCATTTCAACAGTCAGTTGTGGTAGCACTTTATCTTCCATTTCAACTACTGTTTTTGTGCCACTTCCTTCCTCCTTATCATCTTCCAAGGTGTTGATGCTCATAGTTGCCATCCTTTGAATATCATCTTCTGCTCGGTTATCTGGTTGCATCACATATGCTGCCTTTGGGAAAGAAACCATTAGTGGAGGGATTTCCATTTCTTCTTCTTCAGGCTCCCTTCCCGCGATTCTAGCCATTCTTCGTTCTCTTCGTTTATTGGCAGCCCAACGATGATCCTCCTTCTTAGGTTTATATCCCAGCCCAAATCTTTGGTTAACAGCTCTCATTGTAATTGGCTTAATCCCTTTTGGTATTCCCATGATAGGGTCATATTGGAATGGGATTCCATGTTCCAAGAAACATCGAACGGCCATCTTTGCTGCTGCTGATATCTTTGGCTTTCTTAGCACTGTGCTTTCAGGTACCCAGTCAGTGTTTACAATCTCAAAGGCATGAAGATTCTCATCCGTGCAATCCTCTGCCTCCAGAAAGGGTATGGTCACATTCTTTACCATGGAGATTGTTTCCTCTGCTTTGACGGTTACCAACATCCCGTTCATGATATATTTCAAACACTGGTGTAATGAGGAAGGTACTGCTCCAGCTATATGAATCCAAGGCCTTCCGAGTAACATACTATAAGAAGGGTGGATATCCATAACTTGGAATGTGGTTAGGAACATTTGTGGACCCACATACAGCTCGACCTCTAAATTCCCAAGGACTGGTCTAGGTGAGCCATCATATGCTCTTGCCATTATAGTGCTAGGCTTCATATGAGACTCATCAACTAGCATTTCTTTCAGAATATATTTGGGCAATACATTAAGAGCCGAGCCGTTATCAACAAGCACCTTTCCAATAAGGAAATCTTTGCATTTCACGGTGATATACAATGGCTTGTTATGCCCAGTTCCTTCAGCACTTAGTTCGTCAGCCGTGAAATATAGGTAATTCGAAGCGTGGATCCTCCCTACCAAATGCTCCATGGTTTTCTTTTCAATGTCCTGGGGTACATATGCCTCGTTCAGTACCTTTTGTAAGGCATTTCGATGAGGCTCTGAGCTTAGTATCAAAGACATGAGGGATATCCTTGCTGGAGTCTTCTTGAGTTGATCCACTATGCAATACTCACTATGTTTGATCAACTTTAGAAATTCATTTGACTCCTTCTCTGTTACTGGCTCATTCACCTCTACTTCATTATCAAGATCCACCATTTCTTTTCCTTTGGCCTTCTTCAACTCCTCAGGTGTAAAACAGCGGCCACTCCGTGTTAGCCCACTAACCTCAGAATGAAATAAAGGGAGAGGGGCTTGAATGTTCGAGGTACAAACATAGTTATATGGCATTGCACTGTGATCTCTTTTTGTAAAGGAAGGTTTAGTCAAGATCAGCTTTGAGAACCCATTAGCCATAGGTTGAACTCTACAGACCTCTAACAATTTGTCTTGGCCTTCCATCATACTCACCTCCTGGTTGCCCCCCAGGGTTTCGAGTCTCAATTCTCCCATGAGTAGCATCTTTGCAACCTTCTGGCGAAACTTGACACAATCTTCGATATGATGTCCCTCCATCCTGTGGAACTCACAATAGTTATCACTTCCCAACTGACATGTAGTGCTTATGTTTAGGAATCCTGATTGTAACAACATATCGTATAACCTCTTCATGGATACCTTCAACATTTGGCCTTGATTGCCAATCTCTATCATGCCCACTCCAGAACTACTAAAAGTATGTTTAGGCAATGGATTTGAAATGACATTAGGTGGATCTTCGAATGATACCCACCCCATTTTGATGAGTTCTAACAACTTCCTTTTAAAAGCGTAGCAAGTTTCAATTGCGTGCCCAGAATTACCAGCATGGTATTCGCAAGAGAGTTCTGGTTTGTACCACATAGGAAAAGGCGGTTGGATTTGTGGTAGATGGATTGGGGTTATTTGCCCAATGCTTAGCAATTTAGCGTATAAATCTTTTAAAGGCATTGGTAATGGAGGTAATTGCTCAGTAGTATATCTGGTATATGGCTTTTGATAGTTGTTTTGGATATTAGGTGGGAGATTTATTCAGTTGGTTGGATTTGGGGACAAGGGTTTGGTAAAGTTCATGTTGGTGAATTGGGGGGTAGATGTTCCTGGGTTTGGGTAATTTACTCTTTTGCCTTTATACCCTCCTTCTAAGTTGTTAACATCTCCTTCTCTTCTTCTTCCAGCAAATCCTTTTTTCTCTAGAGGCTCCGGTATGCGCCCGGCTTTAATGCCTTGCTCTATTCTCTCTGCTACTCGTACAACATCATAAAAATGCTGAGATGAGCTGCCCATTAAATGCTCATAGTAAGGTGCTTTAAAAGTATTAGCGAATAAAGTCACCATCTCTGTTTCGATTAAAGGAGGTTGTACATGTGTCGCCTCATCTCGCCATCTTTGTGCATACACCCTGACTGTCTCTTGGCTTCTCTTTTCCATGGACATCAAGCTTGTTCGGTCTGGGGCTATTTCCAGGTTAAATTTATACTGTTTGAGGAAAGCCTCCACCAAATCTTTCCATGTCTTAATTTTAACAGTTTCCAACCTCATATACCAATTTAAAGCAGAGCCTGATAGACTATCCTAAAAAAAATATATCAGCATTTTATCATTATGGATCACTTCAGCCATCTTGTTGCAGTAAGATCGTAGGTGCGTGTTTGGGCACTCTAAGCCTGTATATTTGGTAAATTCCGGGATCCTGAAATCTTTTGGTACCACGATGTTTGGTACCAACATACATCAGCTGCTCGTGTTGGGTCAAACCAATCATTTCCTTCTACAGCTCTCAACCATTCCTCTAATGCAGATATCTTATCTTGGCTTATGAAATTGCTTGACCTACTATCCAACAGGGCCCATCCGTTGTTAAATCCACGGTGGGTAGCGTGTGAGCTGGGCCGGATAGGGATGGCTGGCACAAAATGTTGTTCTGTTACTGAATCTGCCCCTAGAATTGGTGATGCTATGGGAATGTGCGATACAGGTGAACTCGTAACTGGCTGGGCGGATGTCCCTCCCCACTTTTTGCTTTTAACAGTTGTTTTCAAGCAGATTAGGACATCCGTGACACTTCACTTTTCACTGATTCTAGCTCGCTCTGGTAGCGGGATTCTAGGTGAGCCCTCTCTTCGTGTTCCATTCTTGTTCTGAATCTGGTGTAATGGACCTTATGTGGGGGACCTATGTTTCAACTGCGGTATGCAAATGACATATTATAAACAAATGTATGATGTAAGTAGGATGCGTATGTATATTTTAATGAACTGATTCATGACTTTCGTAATCCTTTAAGCAAGATTTCTGAGCTGAACTGACTGCTGTAAAGAGTATTTGCCAAGTTCTTTATTAGTAACATTCAAGTGGAAAGAAAAATAGGTTATAACCTTTTTATAACGAAACTGAAGCTTGTACAAAAAGGTATAAATCAACAACACTTAATACAAAAAACTATTTTACAAGGCATCCCCCTTATCAGCTAAGTCTTCAACAAATGAAATGAGAGCCCCCCATATATTCTCGATATTTTGTAACACTATTTCCAACTTGGGTAGCTTGTTGCATCATCCTCTCCGCATAACGAGCCACTTGCCCAATCTGTTCGTCATATGTTTTATTTTTGCATGCAACAAGGCGTTATCAGTGATTATCACTTCTTTGCTGGCCCTTAAGGCCTTCATTGCTCCTTTCCAATGTTCGGACCATTGTCTCAAACAATGTTAATGTAGTCCTGGACTCTTTGTAATTCTTCTCTTTCGATGTCTAGCTCAGCGATTTTGGAGTTCATCTTAATTGTAAAGCTATCAATATCTTGACATTCCTGGCGCACTTGCTTCAGCTCATGTAACTCCTTTTTCTATTTCACCATAATGTCTTCTTAGCCCTTTTCTTGTATTTCCAACTCAGATTGTAGAATCATTATCTGTTCTTTTGAATACTCGGCCTTTTTTCTGGTAATTCTCTTCTATCCACCTCGGCCGTCTTTCTCATACTTCTCTCCTTCCTCCAACTGTACCAGATTGTTGGGCACGTGCTCTTCTTCTTCTTCTATGTCGGGGTGACTTGTCGATTCTTCTCTTTTCAATTTTTATCTTTCTTATGAAACCGCTCCTTTCTTTCTTCAAAGAGTCCAATGTCTCTTTATCTGCTAATTATCTTGCTTTTCATCGATTTCTTTATCTTGATCAACTCTTTTTCTGTGAGCCCATTTTTGTGGACTCAGTTTGTCATTTGCACTTATGAGATCTTTCACCTCCTCCTGGCTTCCTTTGGCTATTGCTTCAGCTATCTCTGCTCTTTTCTGCCATTGTTTGCAAGATATTAGTTGCTCCTCTTTCTCTTCGAGTTGTTGTTTTAAGCAATCCTCATCATATTTTCTTCTTCTACTTGTTTTTTCCAGGACTTGTTGCTGTCTTTTTGCTTTTGCCAAGGTCTGTGCCACATCTCTCCAACTATCTTCTTAGTTCCTCCTCATGAAGAGTCCCTTTTTCTTTTTGGATGCTCCATTATTGACTCAAGATGCTCATGTGTTGAAGACCTCTATTACCCCAGGGAAGCTTTCCATTTCTCCAACTTGCATAATTCTGACTGACAGATGAGTCAAACATGCTGCCTTCTTCCCTTTTCACCAGAACAGGCCTTTCCCAGTCTTGTCGAATGAGTTCCATTTCTTTGAGGTATGGTTGATGTTTGAATAATCCCATGAAATCTGCTAAACCCAGAGTTCTTGGTGCATACTGCATTCCACCTAACTGTCTTGTTACTAATGCTGGGGCATAACTGATGTATCCCGTTACACCAATCAGGGGAACCCATACCTTGCTTCCACAACTCATTATACAAACTGTGTTGTTCATCCATGGTGCCTCCATTTGAAGTTGCTTTGTGGTAGTGTAGAATACTTCTTTATCCATGCCTTCTCATCCCAATGTCTCCAAGTCTCCTCTATTGTAACTTTCAATGGTCGAAGGTCGAACCACCAGAAGTTGTTGAAGATGTCCCTTGGTGTCTCAATAAGACTGATAATCCATAAGTATAACATAGGGGAACACAACATCTCATTACCCCCTTGCCATTTATCTGCAATGGTTGAGTGACAACATGGTTTCGGCCAAAATTGCTGAAGAGGGATTGATCTGATCATGCTCATATTCTAAAAATATGCTTGCGGCTTCCAAGCTGATGACCCCAATTTCAGACGGAAACAATACGAGGCCAAAAATGGCAAAAGCCACCAATCGGTATCGTTCGTCTCCTAATCTGCCTTCCTCAGAATTTTTCTTCATCCTAGCTTCAATGACCTTCCATTTAAAACCCCCATTAGCTATTCTGCATTGACTGATCATTCCCAGGCCTAACATCTTTATCACCTCCGCGGCTGTGCCTTCAAAATTTCGTCTGAGGTAAATTCTGTGGCTTTTATTTGGAAAATCCAGGATCCTCTCATATTCCTCCAAGGTAGGTGTCATATCTATGCTCCCAAAAGTAAAACATCGATAACTAGGATCCCAAAAGGTTACTAGGGCTTTGATTGCTGTTGTTTGTAAGGGTAGCCTCATTAGTTGAGCAATTCTTCCATATCGCCTTTCGAACAGTGTATCGTCAACATATCTCATTATGGGCCATATTTTCTCCAAGTCATTGATTGTGTGGTTTATTTTGGTAATCTCGGGTAATGTACTGATATTGATTCTTGGACAGTTTCCTTCAGCTACCTGAGTCAGCTCAGATTCTTGCCCAAACTTGTGAAAAGATTGATACTCAGTCATGATTTCAGTTCAACCTGTAATGATGATTGTTATATGATTAAATGCAAATGCAAATAACAGGAAAGTAATATATGAGACTGTAAAGTAATAAAAATCCTAAGGTTACGTTCTATCATTATGTGAGACAAAAAAGGTAGGTTTTCTACCTAGTCTCAAAAAAAGGTCTCATATCTGCCCAGTGACGGCCTTCGTAAAGGCAGTAATGGGGGGCGTTGCAAGGAACAGTTAAAGCACGTATGCCCACCATTACCAAGCAGGCACTCAGATATGAGTTGGGTGTTTCACGCATCTTGAACCCGACCAATAGTCATAGGGCAGATCGCTAATTCCCCACTTAACTTAAAGGCTTGTGTATTCGTTTCAACAGATTAAAACATTATGAACATATATATGTACAAGAAATAAAGCGCGTAAGCAATAAAATAAAGAAAATGCATATTAAAAATAAACATGAAAAAAAAAATTAATAAAGAAAAATAAACAGACAAAAACAAAGCTTAGTCTACAAGGTCCCCAGTGGAGTCGCCATTCTGTCGCTCGTATGCGGCGGCGCGGCGATCGTCCACCCTCAATGAAAAAAAATCGGAATATTTATTCCTGGAAAATAGTCAGAGACAAGGAATTCTTGTCTCTATAAGTAAAAAAATGGACTGGGAGTCGCCACCTAGTATTCTGGTTACTAGGAACCTTAACTGGTCTTTAGAGATCAGGTACGGAACCGGGTTTATCAAATTTGAGCTAATACGGAGTTGATGTGATCCAATTTTCCCTTGTTTAGTTTTCTGTGGCAGAAACAAGAAAGAAAGTGAATTTCAAAAGGGGACGCAAGACGGCCTCGTTAACGACGAGTTAAGTCCGAATGTGAAACCTAAAATATACGACGTCCGATTGATCTACAATTTCAGATATGGTAGTACATCAACCCAAATAGGCAGGTTATAAAGTTTCAGTAATTTCCGATAAGGTTTTGATATACGGATGCAAAAGCGTTATGAATCAGACCAGATTAGACCCGAAATGGGAAACCAAAGCGAACGATATCCAATTGACCCAAAAATTAATATGCAGTGCCTTTAGGAACACGGAACCGGGTTTATCAAATATGAGCTAATACGGAGTTGATATGATCCAATTTTCCCTTGTTTAGTTTTCTGTGGCAGAAACAAGAAAGAAAGTGAATTTCAAAAGGGGACGCAAGACAGCCTCGTATACGACGATTTAAGTCCGATTGTGAAACCTAAAATGAACGATGTCCGAATGATCTAC
>CM057802.1:1861433-1863933 GCA_030145905.1 Populus davidiana | reverse complement strand
TTATGGATTTCTGACCACATTCTCCATGGGGACCCTCTTTTCTCTTCCTTCTCGAGCTCGGGTTATAGAAGAAGGAGAAGAAGGAACCGAGAAGAAGGTATCAGCAACAACAGGTTTTATACGGGGCAGCTCATGATGTTCATATCGATCTATTATGCGCCTCTGCATCTAGGCATTGGGTAGACCTCATACAATAACTGTCCTAGCTCTACCGTATCTTTTGTTTCATTTCTCTGGAACAATCACAAACACTTTTTGATTATGGATCTACTACCAGAAATTCAATGCGTAATCTTAGCATTCAATGTGTATTCCTGAATAATCTCATTTTTCAATTATTCAACCATTTCATTTTACCAAGTTCAATGTTAGTCAGATTAGTCAACATTTATATGTTTCGATGCAACAACAAGATGTTATTTGTAACAAGTAGTTTTGTTGGTTGGTTAATTGGTCACATTTTATTCATGAAATGGGTTGGATTGATATTAGTCTGGATACAGCAAAATAATTCTCTTAGATCGAATAAGTACATTCGATCTAATAAGTACCTTGTGTCAGAATTGAGAAATTCTATGGCTCGAATCTTTAGTAATTCTCTTATTTATTACCTGTGTCTACTCTTTAGGCAGAATACCGTCACCCATTTTTACTAAGAAACTGAAAGAAACCTCAGAAACGGAAGAAAGGGAGGAAGAAACAGATGTAGAAATAGAAACAACTCCCGAAACGAAGGGGACTAAACAGGAACAAGAGGGATCCACCGAAGAAGATCCTTCTTCTTCCCTCTTTTCAGAGAAAAAGGTGAATCCTGACAAAATCGACGAAACGGAAGAGATCCGAGTGAATGGAAAGGAAAAAACAAAGGATGAATTCCATTTTCACTTTAAAGAGACATGCTATAAAAATAGACCTGTTTATGAAACTTTTTATTTAGATGGGAATCAAGAAAATTCGAAGTTAGAAATCTTTTTAGATAAAAAAGATAAAGATCTCGTATGGTTTGAAAAACCTCGTGTAACTATTCTTTTCGACTATAAACGCTGGAATCGTCCATTTCGATATATAAAAAAACGATCAATTTAAGAATGCTGTAAGAAAGGAAATGTCACAATATTTTTTTTCTACATGTCGAAGTGATGGAAAAGAAAGAATATCCTTTACGTATCCACCCAGTTGTCAACTTTTTTGGAAATGATACAAAGAAAGATGTCTCTGTTCACAACAGAAAAACTCTCCTCTGATGAATTGTATAATCATTGGAATTATAACAATGAACAAAAAAAGAAAAACCTAAGTAACGAGTTTATAAATAGAGTAGAAGTTCTAGATAAGGGGTTTCGTGTTCTGAATATACTCGAAAAAAAGACTAGATTGTGTAATGATGAAACTAAAAAAGAATACTTACCTAAAATATATGATCCTTTTTTGAGTGGGCTCTATCGTGGAAAAGTCAATTTTTTTTTTTCACCCTCAATCATAAATGAAATTTCCATAAAAAATTACATAGAGATGCTTTGGATAAATAAAATTTATCTAAAATAAATATAATAAGAGATAAAAAGAGATGCGACCACCTCCTACATATTTTATGCCTTCTCCTGCAAAGAAACTCGTAAAGCCAACTCCATTGGTAATTCCATCAATTACTCGTCTATCAAAAAAAGAAGTTAATTCCGCCAATCTTCTTATGCCTTCTGTTAAAGATATTGTATAAAAAACATCTATGTAACCACGATTATAGGACCAATCATATATCACATTTATTATTTTGTCCCAAAGAATTCTCTTAGGACCTTTTTTAGCAACCAAATTAAGGAATTTCAAATTTTGTAAGGATGAATAAATCGGCTTATATAAGGAAGACGCTATAAATATCCCAAAAGAAGCTATACTAACTGAAAAAGTTGAATTTGTTACAAATTCATACCAATCTACAGACTCATTTAGATTTTGATGTAAAAGACTTAAAGACGGAATTAACAGTTTGGATAATATATCCAAATTAATTTCTTCTTGATTGAATTGATTGAAAGGTATTCCTATAGCTCCAATAAACAAGGTAAATAGTACCAAAACAAGCATCGGAAATAATATAGTATTATCCGATTCCTGGGGATAGGAAAAAATTCTTTTAGTACCAAAATGATTAATAGTAATAAAAGGACACGTCATCTTTCTTACCGTACCACCAGTTTGATATATTTTCTTCCAAAAAAAAACAAAAAAAAGAAGCTCTTTCATTATTATTTTTATTATTTAATTGTTAATAAAGGTAATAAACGCATTTTTTTTTTTAAGATTTTTGATCCCTGTTTACCCCATAAAGATATTGAATAGAATGCGCTGTTTTTTTTACCACTATAATTTTGAAAATAAATATTTAAATGCCCTTCAAAAGTAAGTAAATAAACCCGAAACATATAAAATGCAGTTAATCCTGCTGTGGAAAAAGCTATTATTGCGAAAATAGGTGAATACGACCAACTATCATTAAGAA
>CM057802.1:1831339-1860433 GCA_030145905.1 Populus davidiana | reverse complement strand
TAGGAAAGTTATTGCCTATCATGGAATATGTTGACGAGACTCTGTTTGAAAGGCGATATGGGAGGATTGCACAAATAATGAAGTTGCCTGTACAAGCAGCGGCGATCAAAGCCCTTCCGAATTTTTGGGATCCCAGTTATCGATGTTTTACCTTTGGAAACATCGATATGACACCCACCTTGGAAGAATATGAGAGAATCCTGGATTTTCCAAATGACAGCTGCAGAATCTACCACCGACACAGATTTGAAGACACAGCTTCGGAAGTAGTCAGTTTATTAGGCTTAAGAAAGATCAGCCAGTGTAGAGTTGCTGAAGGGGGTTTTAAATGGAAGGTCATTGAAGTCCGAATGAAGAAAAATGCCGAAGAAGGCAAGTTGGGAGACGAACGATATAAGTTAGTGGCTGATTAGTACTTAAAAGTGCATATTTATCAAGGTTTTATATCATCATTTTGCACTTGAAGTATCAATAACTCCTTAACTAAAGCATGTTTTATAATAACAAGTTTGATACTATAAGATACCTTAATTTATGGTAAATGCTCATCTTATATGCAGGCCTATCACATAAATAAAAGAATTGATTGATGAGTTTAAGTATTGAAAGTGAAAGGACAAAGAGATGGCCAAACTTAGAAAATAGATGTCGGTGCAGTCCAAACCGGAACATTGCTCAGTAATTGGATCATATCTGGAGCTCTAGATTTCGGATTTAGGTCCATTTTATATGGATGGAAAGGTAAAACAAAGGCCTACAACTTTCATGCGGAGCCCAAGATTTGAAAAGGTCGTTTTGAAGTCCAAATTGAAGGAACAACGAAGAAGTCCAAAGCTGTCCTGGAGCCCAAACACTATTTAGTGTTCAGCCCATATCTTGAGTTCTAGAAGTCCAAATGACCTCATATTTTTTTTGTTGGAAAGTTGAGACAATTTCCTAGAACATTCCTGAGGATTCTGGGCAAATTATGATGTTAGCAATGACGTCTTGACCAGACAGAAGATAAGGATTGTTATCAAGTCAAGATGTGGCCACCCACTCATCAATTAGTCAACAAATCAATAGTTCCAAATTTTGGCCTATAAAAGGAGGCACTTACCATGTATTGAGGCATCTTGGTTTCCAGATCAAGATCATGCTCTTGCTTTCTCTCTTTGTATTGCTTATGTTTTGCTTTCATTAATATCAAGTTTATGCACTTTATTTCCTTTCCTTTACTTAGTTAACTTCTTTCTCATTTATGTTCTTATCTTGTTCATTAATGTTTCTTTCTTTTATTATGTTTAGCTAAGTTAATTATGTCAAGGTGAAAAGGGTACACTAATTGTGTAAGAACAAGTATAATATAAACTTAACATGGACCTTAACGTTGGATACTAACATGTTTTATATTTGTTATCTTGTTCACTTTTAATACTCTGCTTGTTAAATGGTTAATCTAGATTTATGTTGTATAACACTTGGTACAACAAATACTTGGCACTTTCATAGCCCATACTGTATGGTTTAACCGACACCTGAGCTATGAAAGGAACTTGATTTGTTGTTAACATAAGTTATAATCATGAATGCCTGCCAACATTTACAAGTATTAGCTTTATTCGAATAAGATGACTAATGTAATCATGTTAACAATTTATAATCTGATTGGAACCTCCTTTATGTGTGGTTTCTAATTGAGTAATAATAGTTTATACTATACTTGTTTGAAGTACCATTAGTGGATCCTCTAACCTTGACATTTGTTTTTATCATTGTTTAATCCTTACGTTAATCTTTCATCTCAAAGTTCTCATTAATTTCTTCATCTTCTGCTCTTATTATTATTATTATTGTTATTATTATTATTATTTACATTTTGTTTATATTATATAATATATATCTTTGATCTTTTCATAAACTCAGTATATAGGCTGGAAACCTGTGACTCGATCTTTTAGATCATTCTCAGGTATAATAACGCCACGTACTGAGTATTATTATTGTTGTTATTATTGTTGTTATTGTTGTTGTTGTTGTATTGTTATTTATAATTTATACAATTAACCTCTCTGTGGTTCGACCCCGGTCTTGCCGGGTTATTTATTACTTCGACACTCCTGCACTTGGGAAAAGACATCAAGCTTTTGGTCGTGTCAAGTTTTTGGCGCCGTTGCCGGGGAGGTAAATTCTTGTATAAATTATAATACTTATTTTATTTTCTCCTTTCATTTTTTATTTTATTTAATTTTGCTTCATTTCTTTTCTTTTGTTTCTTTTTCTTCTCTTTTCTTTTCTTGCTTTTATTCTCTTCTTACACGTGCATGAGAGTTTGGTCACGTACATTAAGTGGTCGACTTTGTAGGGTATCCTCATCATTTTCAGAAAATATGGCCGAAGAAGATAATCAATCACTTCATAATGAGAATAACCGTATGAGAACACTTAGAGACCACATGAATCCCACAAGAACAAGTGCACCCTCATGCATAGTTTTCCCTCCTGATGCATCTCATTTTAATTTTAAGCCAGGCATTATTCAACTCCTACCTTCTTTTCATGGTTTAGACCTAGAAAATCCATACTTGCATTTAAGGGAATTTGAGGAGGTCTGTAATACCTATAATGACTTAAATTGTAGCATGAACACCATTCGATTAAAGCTTTTTTCTTTTTCATTAAAAGATAAAGCTAAAACATGGCTACAAAAGTTGAGACCAGGATCCATTCGTGCTTGGGATGATATGCAACAACAATTTTTAAAGAAGTTTTTTCCATCTCACAGAACAAACTCTTTCAAAAGACAAATCATCACTTTCACTCAAAAACCAGGAGAAACATTTTACCAATGTTGGGATAGGTATCGAGATTTGCTTAATACTTGCCCTCATCATGGTTTTGAAACATGGAGATTGGTTTCACATTTTTATGAAGGTTTAACACCTAGAGATAGGCAAATGGTTGAATTGATGTGCAATGGAACCTTTGAAGATAAAGACCCTAATGAAGCAATGGAGTACCTAGACTTGCTAGCCGAAAATGCTCAAAATTGGGACACCA
This sequence comes from Populus davidiana, assembly GCA_030145905.1. Classification (NCBI taxonomy): domain Eukaryota; kingdom Viridiplantae; phylum Streptophyta; class Magnoliopsida; order Malpighiales; family Salicaceae; genus Populus; species Populus davidiana. Next base: position 1,857,394 of record CM057802.1, on the reverse strand, counting down.
CAGGTACTTATGAGGCACCAAGTAAAACTCAACCTCATACATCTAGTGGAGGTATGCACAACCTTAGGGAAGATCATGATCTCCAAGCTAAGTTTGCATCTTTAGCTAGAAAAGTCGAGGCACTATAATTGAAAAGAGTGGTCAATTAAAATCTGTTCAAGACATTGTGTGTCAAATCTGTGAAACAAATGAGCATGCAACCAATGATTGTCCAACTTTGCCTTCTTTTAGGGAATGCCTCCATGAACAAGCCCATGCTTTAAACAGTTTCCAAAGACCCAACCATAACCCATACTCACAAACGTATAACCCTGGTTGGAGAAATCACCCAAATTTCAGTTGGAAGAGTGATAGTAATAATGCACAAACTTCACAGCCACCGTTTCAAGCACACCATAATTTCCAAAATTCTCATGGATATGCACCTCCTTATGCTCCACCTCCTAGAAGAAATTTTAAGGAAACATTGCATGCATTCATTGAAAAGCAGGAGACAATCAACACTCAACTTGCTCAAAGCATGACAGATTTTAAAGATGCTCTTGCAAAATTAACATCTGCTCTCAGTTTCCAAGAGAAAGGTAAGTTTCCTTCTCAACCACAGCAAAATCCAAAGGGGCAATACAATGCAAATGCAAGTGGTTCTGGAAGCCAACACATGGATCAAGTCAAATCAGTCATCACTCTTCGTAGTGGTAAGGTTATTGAAAAATCCATTCTTGAACCTTGTGAGAAAGATGATGAGTCTATCTCTGAGGGTAGGGAAGGGGTTAAACCTGAACATTGCAAAGAAAAGGCTGACTCCCCGCCAGCACTTCCATTTCCTCATGCCATGACTAAACAAAGGAAAGTCAATCACAACTCTGAAATCTTTGAAACTTTCAAACAGGTAAGGATCAATATACCTTTGTTGGATGCTATTAAACAGGTTCCTTCCTATGCTAAATTTTTGAAAGATCTGTGCACTGTGAAGAGAAAACTGAATGTGAAAAAGAAAGCCTTTTTAGCCGAACAAGTAAGTGCCATTCTTCAGAACAATAATGCTTTGAAATATAAAGACCCTGGTTGTCCTACAATTTCTTGCTTTATTGGAGAACATAAAATTGAAAGAGCCTTACTTGATCTTGGAGCTAGTGTGAATTTACTTCCATATTCAGTTTTTCAAAGTCTCAATCTAGGTGAGTTAAAACCAACCTCTGTAACTCTTTTACTTGCTGACAGATCTGTAAAAGTTCCTAGAGGAATAGTTGAGGATGTGTTAGTACAAGTTGATAAATTCATTTACCCTGTAGATTTTGTTGTCTTGGACACGCAACCTGTTGAAGCATGTAATTCAATTCCTGTCATTTTAGGACGTCCATTTCTTGCCACTTCTAATGCATTGATTAATTGTAGGAATGGACTGATGAAACTATCATTTGGAAACATGACATTGGAGATGAATATTTTCAACATTTACGAGCAACCTGGAGATGATAATGATTTACAGGAAGTGGACTTTATTGAAAAATTAGTTCATGATCAATTTCAAACCACTTCTAGTGAAACTCAGATTGATGAATCTGATGATTTGCAAATGGTCTATTTTCAGGAAGAATCAAAGGCATGCAATTGGAGACCACAAATTGAAGAATTGCCACCTCGATCAATTGAGCCCATACCTTCAAGTGTTCAACCACCAAAACCTGAATTGAAGCCGTTACCATTTAATCTCAAATACTCATTTTTGGGAGAAAATGAAACTTTTCCGGTAATAATCTCTTCCAAACTTAATGCACATCAAGAAGGTAAGTTATTACAGACTCTGAAAATGCACAAAAATGCATTAGGATGGACCATAGCTGACATAAAAGGAATTAGCCCTTTGATTTGCACACACAGGATTTATTTGAAGGAAAATGCTAAACCCTGTAGAGAAATGCAACGAAGGCTTAATCCTAATATGAAAGAAGTAGTGAAAAATGAAGTCATTAAGCTTCTAGATAATGGAATCATTTATCCTATTTCTGACAGCAAATGGGTAAGTCCTACCCAAGTTGTACCCAAAAAGTCTGGAGTTACTGTGATAACGAATGAGAAAAATGAATTAATTCCAACTAGGACTGTTACGGGTTGGCGCATGTGCATTGACTATAGGAAACTTAATTCAATGACTAGAAAAGATCATTTCCCTTTACCTTTCATGGACCAAATCCTAGAAAGAGTTGCAGGTTATGAATTTTATTGTTTCCTAGATGGCTATTCAGGTTACAATCAAATTGAAATTGCATTGGAAGATCAAGAGAAGACTACTTTCACATGTTCATTTGGTACTTTTGCATATCGAAGGATGCCTTTTGGATTATGTAATGCACCAGCCACGTTTCAAAGATGCATGCTTAGCATATTCAGTGATATGGTTGAACATTTTCTTGAGATTTTTATGGATGATTTTTCTGTTTTTGGTGATTCATTTGATGATTGTTTGACTAACTTAGAAAAGGTTTTGAGCAGGTGTGAAGAGAAGAATCTTGTACTGAATTGGGAAAAATGTCACTTTATGGTAACAAACGACATTGTACTTGGTCACATAGTTTCATCGAAAGGCATTGAGGTTGATAAATCTAAAATCGAGTTAATTGCCAACTTACCAACACCAAAATCTGTTAAGGATGTTAGATCATTCTTAGGACATGCTGGTTTTTACAGAAGGTTCATCAAAGATTTTAGTGTAATATCTAAGCCCTTGAGTAACCTTCTAACAAAGGATAATATTTTTGAATGGACTGAACATTGTGAAGAAGCCTTTGTTAAACTTAAAAACTTGCTTACTTCTGCTCCTGTCATTCAACCTCCTGATTGGTCATTACCTTTTGAAATAATGTGTGACGCTAGTGATTATGCCGTGGGTGCTGTCTTGGGACAAAGAAAAGATAAGAAACCTTATGTGATTTACTATGCAAGTAAAACTTTAAATAGTGCTCAAATGAATTACACCACCACTGAAAAAGAATTACTTGCAGTAGTATTTGCATGTGACAAGTTCAGATCTTATCTTGTTGGCTCACCTGTTGTTGTTTTTAGTGATCATGCAGCATTGAAATATCTTCTCTCTAAGAAAGATTCTAAGGCTAGATTGGTGCGGTGGATTTTGTTACTTCAAGAATTTGATATCACAATCAAAGACAAGAAAGGCACCGAAAATGTAGTCGCGGATCATTTGTCAAGATTGACAACCGATTCGAGATCTGACATTACACCAATCGATGACTACTTTCCTGATGAATCTTTATTTTCTGTCTCTACGATGCCTTGGTTTGCTAATATTGTTAATTTTCTTGTTTCAAGACAATTGCCAGCTATTTGGAGTACCCAAGACAAAAGAAAGTTCTTGAACGAAGTGAAGAACTTTTATTGGGATGACCTTTATTTATTCAAATATTGTCCTGATCAAATATTTCGAAGATGCATTCCTGACAATGAGGTAAGTAGTGTCATTAAATTTTGTCATTCTGAGGCATGTGGGGGTCATTTCTCATCAAGAAAGACAGCTGCAAAAATCTTACAAAGTGGATTTTACTGGCCCACCATGTTCAAAGACTCACATGCATTCTGTAAGATTTGTGAAAATCGTCAAAAGTTGGGATCTATTTCGAAACGTCACATGATGCCTTTAAATCCTATTCTTGTCATTGAGATCTTTGACTGTTGGGGTATAGATTTCATGGGTCCATTTCCTCCATCATTTGGTTTCTTGTACATATTGGTCGCAGTAGATTATGTTTCAAAATGGATAGAGGCAATTCCAAGTCGAACCAATGATCACAAAACAGTGATAAAGTTTTTGAAAGAAAACATTTTAAGTCGATTTGGAATCCCTCGAGCCATGATAAGTGACAGTGGAACACACTTTTGCAACAAGCCATTTGAGTCTTTAATGAAGAAATATGGAATCACACATAAAGTTGCCACCCCTTATCACCCTCAGACAAGTGGACAAGTAGAGCTTGCTAATAGGGAGATCAAACAGATCTTAGAGAAAACAGTGAACCCTAATAGGAAAGACTAGTCTTTAAGATTTAATGATGCACTTTGGGCTTATCGAACTGCTTATAAAACATCATTAGGTATGTCACCTTATAGACTAGTCTATGGAAAACCTTGTCACTTGCCTGTGGAAATTGAACATAAAGCTTATTGGGCTATTAAAGCTTTCAATTCAAGCCTTTATGATGCTAGTCAGCTGCGAAAATTGCAAATAAATGAGCTTGAGGAAATAAGAAATGATGCATATGACAATTCGAAAATTCATAAAGCAAGAATTAAAGAGTTTCATGACAAGAAAATACTGAGAAAAACATTCAATGTTGGTCAAAAAGTCTTGCTTTATAATTCTCGACTCCATTTATTTCCTGGAAAACTAAGATCAAGATGGAGCGGTCCTTTTATTGTGAAACATGTGTATCCATATGGGGCCTGTGATATTGAGAATCCAAAGAATGGCAATGTTTTCAAGGTAAATGGGCATCGTTTGAAAGTTTATTTTGACAATTTTTCGGTTGAAAATGACTCTATTGAATTGAGTGATCCTGTATATAAAGATTGATTCTTTTTCTCACATTGTTTTGTGTTTTGTTGTATCTATTGTTTTGCTAGTCTCTCTTTCACCCCGGTCAAATGGCGGATAACGGTACTCCGTGACTTAAGTCGGTTCTTTCAGTTTCCCAAATAACTGATATCTGTATATATTTGTATAATTCTTAGCTCTTTCTCCCTTCTTTGAATCTCTTCTCTAATTCTCTTTTGAAAATGGACACCACTCTTGAAAAGTTGAAAAGGTATTTTCCCGCTTTGCCTCCAAATGCGATTAATAAAATTTACCGTGCTAGGTGTGCAAGATTGAGGTTGTTAATGAATCATGGAATTCCTGAAGATATCCGTTGGTTAATTGAAGCAAAGGTTCGATTATCAGGTGAGTCATCCAATTCTTTCATTTCACACATGCCTGGAACAGGTAAAAGCACTTTTGCAAAGAAACGTCGTGCAAAACGACTGAAAGTCTGTCACAGATGTGCCAGATGGACTTGTAATGCGACATGTCGTTCTTTAGGAATGGTATCTGTAAACCGTGAAGATAAGATACAATTCATTAAGGATGGCCTGAGTAAGGGGTCTTTAGATAATCTTTTGTTGACCCTTGAGACGCATCCTAGTGGAGATGTGCATCGTGTAATTCATGATTTATGGCCACAATTCCATAAAGAACATGATCGACTTAGTCTTGGGAATCTGACTAAAAAAGACCCTGTTTGCCAGTTTTTAAGAAAACTGGATGGGAAGCCTATCCCCGACCCATAGAGGGCGTTTAAGCCGTTCTTGGACGTAAAACCAAGGGAAGATGTGAGCCACAATCACAACTACCTGTACATACATGCTTTTTCAAAATAAATAATTAATAAAGAGAGAGAAAGAGAAAGAGAGAGTTTGTAAGACTACAGCTGGTCTACATATAGGTGGTATGATTGCATTTTCACTTTTTCATCTATAAATTCTTCTCTTCCTTCCCTTCATTTCTACTCATCCCATATATTCATCAAATATAGAAGTGTGTAGAAATGGCAGGTTCCTCAAGTCATCATATAAGAAATATTTGTGTTTTCGGTGGATCCAGTTCTGGGAAAGAAAAAGAGTTTTTAGAATCAGCAAATCATCTTGGTCGGGTACTAGCTGAGAGAAAGATTCATTTAGTGTATGGGGGAGGCAGCCTTGGGTTAATGGGAGGTGTGTCAATGGCTGCATTTTTAGGAGGCAGTCAAGTTTTGGGGGTTGTCCCCAAAGCTTTAGCAAATGGGGACATCATTGGAAAAACAATTGGAGAGGAACTACAGGTCCCAGCAATGTCTGACCGACTGAATACCATGTTTAGCCATGCTGATGCCTTCATTGCCTTACCAGGTGGTCTGGGCACATTGGAAGAGATCTTTCATATTTCATCTTGGGCCCAACTGCACATTCACCACAAACCTATAGGTTTGTTAAATGTTAATGGTTTTTATGATAAGTTGCTGTCTTTCCTTGATCAAGCTGTGGAACAGGAATTTCTAACATCTTCGGCACGACAAATCATAATCTCTGTTGCTACTACTGAACAATTGATTGACCAACTACAATCTTTCATCCCTATCATTGATCCCTGCATGAGTCGCCTCGATTGGTCAACTAAGGAAAGCCGTAAAAAGCTTAGATTAGATTTGAGCCTTCATCTGTGAAACCTTGTGTCTTTTGGTTTTATTAATAGCATATTATTTTGTTTTTTTTTTTTTTACTTCTTATGTTTGTTTAAGTGTATTTCAGGTTTGTCATTATTCGTTGTTTCAGGTGATGTCTTCTATACTCTATCTTTCTACCTTAGGACATTGAGGACAATGTCTCGTTTTGGTTGGGGGGAGAGGGTAGTACTTCAAAAAAAAAATTAAAAAAAAAAAAAAAAAACTAACTTGCTAACTGTTTTTGCTATTATTAAAACCATTTGACAAAATTGTTATTAGGATGGCAGAGTATGGAATCAATTTTATTTACTCTAGAGACGCATCTTAGTAAGTTTCATTACCAAGGTCTATCATAATACTTCTTGAAATATTCAGGTTTACAAACTCTCACATTGTTATCACTTGATTTTGCTCATATACTCATTTAACAAGTATTATTAAACCTTCATTTTCACACACACACTTTAACATATGACTATGGGTTGCACATTGGATTATTACATTAATTATGTTCTTTTGTTGAAGGTAACAACTAAGGGAAAAGGATAGTATATAATTTGCAAAAAAAAAAAGAAAAAAAAAAGAAAAGAAAAAAAATGATAGTATTGATGATAATAAAACGTGGATAAGTTTGGTTTCATAGCCTCCCTAACCTAAGCAATTAAGCCCGAAGGGGTGTTTTAACACCTAATACCCTAAAGTCAACTGACTTGGGAGCTATTGGCCCAAAGCTTGTTACATAGGTTAAGGAGAAAAGCTTAAGGGAATCAAACATTGCACTATCTACGTATCAGTATCTGCAACCCGAGTTGTTAAGCTCGTAGGGGTGTCTCAACACCTAATGCCCTAAGACCAACTGGTCTGGGAGTCATTAGCCTAAAACTCGTTACATGGGTTAAAGATACATTGTGTTTTAAGTTGTATGTGTATATAAATAAAAAGTCAAAAAAAAAAATCCCAACCCAAGGAAGTTCACCTTAAACATTTGAACATAATATTGTTTTCTTCCAACAAAAGCCCCATCATCTATGTTTTCATTGAGCACACAAAAAGAAGGTTTATTAATATCTTGTTTAAGAAGTATAAAGCAGGAATATAAATTTAATGAGAGTTTGTTTATCTGGATAGATTAATGGAAGTTGAATGATGAATGCCTTGCTTTGTGGAACTTGCAAATTGTTTCTCTATTTTAACGCTTTAGATTACTAGGGACTAGTAATAAGCTGGTTGGGGGGTGTGATTAGTACTTAAAAGTGCATGTTTATCAAGGTTTTATATTATCATTTTGCACTTGAAGTATCAATAACTCCTTAACTAAAGCATGTTTTATAATAACAAGTTTGATACTATAAGATACCTTAATTTATGGTAAATGCTCATCTTATATGCAGGCCTATCACATAAATAAAAGAATTGATTGATGAGTTTAAGTATTGAAAGTGAAAGGACAAAGAGATGGCCAAACTTAGAAAAGAGATGTCGGTGCAGTCCAAACCGGAACATTGCTCAGTAATTGGATCATATCTGGAGCTCTAGATTTCCGATTTAGGTCCATTTTATATGGACGGAAAGGTAAAACAAAGGCCTACAACTTTCATGAGGAGCCCAAGACTTGAAAAGGTCGTTTTGAAGTCCAAATTGAAGGAACAACGAAGAAGTCCGAAGCTGTCCTGCAGCCCAAATACTATTTAGTGTTCAGCCCATATCTTGAGTTCTAGAAGTCCAAATGACCTCATCTTTTTTTTGTTGGAAAGCTGAGACAATTTCCTAGAACATTCCTAAGGATTCTAGGCAAATTATGATGTTAGCAATGACGTCTTGACCAGACAGAAGATAAGGATTGTTATCAAGTCAAGAAGTGGCCACCCACTCATCAATTAGTCAACAAATCAATAGTTCCAAATTTTGGCCTATAAAAGGAGGCACTTACCATGTATTGAGGCATCTTGGTTTCCAGATCAAGATCATGCTCTTTCTTTCTCTCTTTGTATTGCTTATGTTTTGCTTTCATTAATATCAAGTTTATGCACTTTATTTCCTTTCCTTTACTTAGTTAACTTCTTTCTCATTTATGTTCTTATCTTGTTCATTAATGTTTCTTTCTTTTATTATGTTTAGCTAAGTTAATTATGTCAAGGTGAAAAGGGTACACTAATTGTGTAAGAACAAGTATAATATAAACTTAACATGGACCTTAACGTTGGATACTAACATGTTTTATATTTGTTATCTTGTTCACTTTTAATACTCTGCTTGTTAAATGGTTAATCTAGATTTATGTTGTATAACACTTGGTACAACAAATACTTGGCACTTTCATAGCCCATAATGTATGGTTTAACCGACACCTGAGCTATGAAAGGAACTTGATTTGTTGTTAACATAAGTTATAATCATGAATGCCTACCAACATTTACAAGTATTAGCTTTATTCGAATAAGATGACTAATGTAATCATGTTAACAATTTATAATCTGATTGGAACCTCCTTTATGTGTGGTTTCTAATTGAGTAATAAGAGTTTATACTATACTTGTTTGAAGTACCATTAGTGGATCCTCTAACCTTGACATTTGTTTTTATCATTGTTTAATCCTTACGTTAATCTTTCATCTCAAAGTTCTCATTAATTTCTTCATCTTCTGCTCTTATTATTATTATTATTGTTATTATTATTATTATTTACATTCTGTTTATATTATATAATATATATCTTTGATCTTTTCATAAACTCAGTATATAGGCTGGAAACCTGTGACCCGATCTTTTAGATCATTCTCAGGTATAACAACGCCACGTACTGAGTATAATTATTGTTGTTATTATTGTTGTTATTGTTGTTGTTGTTGTATTGTTATTTATAATTTATACAATTAACCTCTCTGTGGTTCGACCCCGGTCTTGCCGGGTTATTTATTACTTCGACTCTCCTGCACTTGGGAAAAGACATCAAGCTTTTGGTCGTGTCAGTGGCCTTCGCCATTTTTGGGCTAGTGTTGTTCCCTTCTAAAACTGGGGTCATCAGTTTAGAAGCAGCAAGTGTCTTCGTCGAATATGAGCATGACCGGATCAATCGTTCCTCAGCCATCTTGGGGGAAACCATGTTATCTCTTAATCACTGCCGAACACATGGAAAAGGAGCTATGAGATGCTGCGTCCCTATGTTGTACCTATGGATAATCAGTCATATCGAAGCACCAAGAGACATCTTCAACAACTTTTGGTGGTTTGACTTGCGACCGTTAAAGATTACCATAGATGAGACTTGGAAGAATTGGGATGAGAAGGCATGGAGGGATAAGTATGCAGCATTGCCAAGTAGCAACTTCAAATGGAAAGCGCCGTGGATGAACAACGTTATTTGCACAATGAGCTGCGGAAGCAAGATATGGGTTCCTTTGATTGGTGTAACCGGTTACATCAGCTATGCGCTCGCCCTCGTAACAAGGCAGTTAGGCGGAATGCAATATACGCCAAGAACCTTGGGTTTAGCTGATTTCATTGGGTTGTTCAAGCACCAACCGTTCATCGAAGAAATGGACCTTATCCGACAGGATTGGGAAAGACCTTTGAAGGTGAAAAGAGAAGAAGGAAGCAGTTTTGAAACCTCATTCAGCCATAATTATACAGTTTGGAGGAATGAAGATTTTTCTGAAGTGAAGGGTCTCTCTACACAAGAACAGTCAGAGGCAGCGATAGAACCACAAAAAAGGAAAAGAAAGGATGATGAGGAAGATCTAAGAAAGCAGTTAGATCAGTGTAGAATAGAACTCAGCAAAAGTAAGGGGCGACAACAATTGTTAGAGAACCAGCTAGAGGAGGAAAATTCGATGAGGGTTTTCTTGAATCAGCGGTTAGAAAAACAAGAGAAGCAGCTAATGTCTCTAAAGGAATGGCAGAAAAGGGCTGAGGTAGCTGAAGAGATAACAACGGGGGTCCAGGCTGAGTTAAGGAATCGAATAGCTGATTATGATGAGTTGGTCAAGAAGAATGGGATAGCAGAAAAAGAATTGGCTAAGGTTAAGAGGTCAACAAAAGGCGTGAATGTTGATAAGGAGACGACGGATTCTTTGAAGAAAGGAAGGAAACTTCTTTTAAAGAAAATAGAAGTTGAAAAGGAGAAGAATCGTCTAGCCAACCTCGACATAGAAGAAGAAAGGAAGGTTAGAGCTCAATACATGGTGCAACTAGAGGAAGAAAGAAATGCGAGAAGGGCCGCTGAGTCTGACATGAGGGATTACCAGAAGAGAGCTGAGTCTTCAAAAAGAAGGATGGTGGCTTTACAATCGGAGGTCGAGGTACGAGAAGAAGAGTTAAGGGAGTTGAGAAGCCACTACTTTGAGATGGAAGAGGAAATGAGTAAGGCTAAGCAAGAGCGTCAAGAATGCCAAGATTACATGGACAACTTGGCAGTTCAAATCAATTCCAAAACGGCAGAGCTGGATATCGAAAAGGAAGAGCTACAGAGGATAAGAGACAAGTTGGCACGGTCAGAGGATATGGTGCGAGTGTTGGAAAGAAGCAACGAAGCCTTAGGAGCCAACAACGAAGCAATAATCGAAGATAACACCATATTCCATGACAGAATAAGACATATGTCAAAACAGGTTGAGCAAGTAGCCCGTTGTGCGGAAAGGTTGCAACAACAAGCCACCCAAGTTGGAAATGATGCTTCAAAGTATAGAGAATACATGGGGGGCCATGGCTTGTTTTATTGGGGATTTAGCTAATAGGGGAAATGCTTTTAGAGGTAGCAATGTATAGGACTCTCTTTCCCATTATTGTTTTGTATGAGCAATTTTGTTATTTATAAGAAGTCCATGATGTATTTCCTTTCTTAATGGTTTTGGTAAGCCACTATGATAAGAACTTGGCAAACCCTCCTTTATGGTAATCGGGTCAACTCAGGAATCTTGCTTGAAGGTTACGAAAGTCATGAATCAGCTCATAATATATATATATATACACACTACATATGCATCACATTCTCATCACGCATTTTGTTTTTAATTTATCATATGCATCGCCAGATCGTGAAACATAGGTCCCACACCCAGAGTCCATCAAACCCGTTTAAGATCAAGAATGGAGAATGAAGAGAGGGCCATCCTAGAATCCCGCTACCAAAGTGAATTGGAAGCCGTAAGGAATGAAGTGTCTCGAATGACCAATCTGCTTGAGCAACTTTTAAGAGCCAAGAACGGGGAGGGGACGTCTACCCAACCACCTATAGGAGCACCGTCAGTTCATGTCCCGGGGGTATCCCAGAACTTGGGGGCAGATTCAGTAACGGGGCAGCACTTTGCACCTGCCATTCCCATTCAGCCCCCTCAAGCTCACATCACTGTAGATTTGACAGCGGATGGGCCTTCCGATAATAGGTCCACTGGTTTTATGAACGATGACAAGATATCAGCTTTGGAAGAAAGGTTAAGAGCAGTCGAGGGAAATGATTGGTTTGACCCCATGCGAGCATCTGAAGTATGCTTGGTACCAAACATCACGGTGCCAAAGGATTTTAGGATACCGGAGTTTATAAGGTACACTGGGTTGGAATGCCCAAACACTCACCTTCGATCTTATTTCAATAAGATGGCTGAGGTGATTCATAATGATAAGTTGGTGATCTACTTTTTCCAAGACAGTCTATCGGGGTCTGCGCTAAGCTGGTACATGAGGCTGGATAATGCCAGGATTAAGAAATGGAAGGATTTAGTGGAGGCTTTCCTTAAGCAATACAAGTTCAATTTGAAAATTGCTCCAGATCGAACAAGCCTTATGTCAATGGAAAAGAGAAGCCAAGAGTCAGTAAGGGCTTATGCGCAAAGATGGAGGGACGAGGCCACGCATGTGCAACCCCCTTTGATAGAAACGGAGATGGTGACTTTGTTCGCCAATACATTCAAGGCACCCTACTATGAGCATTTAATGGGTAGCTCATCTCAACATTTCTACGATGTTGTACGTGTGGCAGAAAGAATAGAGCAAGGAATTAAAGCTGGGCGCATAGCAGAGCCTTTAGAAAAGAAAGGTTTTATTGGAAGGAAAAGAGAAGGTGACGTCAACAATTTGGAAGGCGGGTACAAAGGCAAAAAAGTGAATCACCAAAACCCACAAATGCCTACCCATCACATAAACTTTACCAAACCTTTTAACCCCAATCATCAATCAAACAACCAAAACAACCACCAAAGGCCATTCACAAGATACACTTCAGAACAGTTACCTCCACTACCCATGCCTTTAAAAGACTTGTATGCTCAACTGTTGAGTATTGGACAGATAGCTCCGGTCCTTCTACCGCCAATCCAACCACCCTTTCCTATATGGTACAAGCCCGAACTAACTTGCGAATACCATGCCGGCAATCCGGGGCATGGAATTGAAACCTGTTACGCTTTTAAAAGGAGATTGTTAGAGCTTATCAAAAGGGGGTGGGTATCCTTCGAAGACATGCCCAGCATCAATTCAAATCCATTACCTAATCATGCTGCAAGTAATAGTGAAGTGGGCATGATAGAAGTGGGGAATCAAAGCAAGGCGTTAAAGGTATCCATGAAGAGGTTATATGACATGTTGTTAAAGTCAGGATTTCTGGAGATAAATGTCGAAGGCCATTTGGAGGGATGTGACTATTGTGAGTTCCATGGGACAGAAGGACATCATATTGAAGACTGTATCGAGTTTCGCAAGAAGGTTGCGAAAATGATGACGTTGGGAGAATTGAGGATCGAACCAATGGAAGACAGTCGCGAGGTGAGTATGATGGAAGGTCAAGATAAGATGTCCAGAGTATGTAGGGTCCAACCAACGGCTAATGGACCACCAAAATTAATCTTGGCTAAACCTTCCTACACCAAAGGAAACCATAATGCCATGCCTTATAATTATGGTTTTCCTGCCAACATCCAAACCCCTCTTTCTTTGTTCCAAACTGAAATCAGTGGGTTAACTCGGAGTGGCCGGTGCTTCACTCCCGAAGAGTTAAGGAAGGCAAAAGGCAAAGAAGAGGTAGATCTTGACAAAGCAACAGAAGTCAATAAGCCAGTAACTGAAGAGGAGTCAAATGAATTTTTGAAGTTGATAAAACATAGTGAATATTGCATAGTGGATCAACTAAAAAAAACTCCGGCTAGGATCTCCCTTATGTCTTTGATACTCAGCTCTGAGCCACATCGGAACGCTTTACAAAAAGTTTTGAATGAGGTGTATGTACCCCAAGACATTGAACAGAAAACCATGGAGCATTTGGTGGGGAGAATCCACGCAACTAATTACCTCTACTTCACGGCTGATGAGCTTGATGCTGAAGGCACCGGACACAACAAGCCTTTATACATTACTGTTAGGTGCAAAGACTGCGTAATAGGGAAGGTGCTCGTCGATAATGGCTCGGCTCTCAATGTGTTGCCAAAGCATATTTTGAAAGAAATGCCGATCGATGCATCTCATATAAAGCCAAGTACCATGGTGGTCAGAGCATATGACGGCTCACCTCGACCAGTAATGGGGACTTTAGAAGTGGAGCTATATGTGGGGCCGCAAATGTTCTTAATAATGCTTCAAGTTATGGATATCCACCCTTCCTATAGTATGTTGTTAGGGAGACCTTGGATCCATGCGGCTGGGGCGGTAACTTCATCATTACACCAATGCTTGAAGTACATCATGAACGGGATGTTGGTGACTGTCAAAGCTGAGGAAACAATATCCATGATAAAGAATGTAGCCATACCTTTCATTGAAGCGGAAGATTGTAAGGATGATAATATCTATACTTTTGAGATTGTAAACACTGACTGGGTACCTGAAAATACAGTACTAAAAAAGCCAAAGATCTCAGAAGCAGCAAGGATGGCAGCTCATTGTTTCTTGGAACGTGGGATCCCCTTTCTGTATAATCTTATAACTAAGGTACCAAAATGGGCTAACCTGACAAAGATGAAATGTGTTGATCAAGGATTTGGGCTGGGGTATAAACCTACAAAAGAAGATCATCGATGGGCTGCTAGTCGGAGAAGGGAAAGAAGAATGGCTAGGATTGAAGGGAGAGAGCCTGAAGAAGAGAAGTTTGAAATCCCTCCCCTTAGAGTGACTTTCCCAAAAGTTGCATACGTAATGCAACCCGATAAAGGAGCAGAAAGCCTTGGTCAACAACTATCAAATATGAGCATAAACACCTTGGAGGAGGATGAAGTGGAAGGAGGTGACATGAAGACGGTAGCGGGAAGGGAGGATGAAGCACTGCCACAACTGACTATCCACACCCTGGAAGAAGTCTCTGCTAAGACCTTCATCCGAAAGCTAGCCGATGGCGAGAAGTTTCAAAACTGGGTGACAATTAGATTTTGTCGTTGTCTTTGAGCCCATCTTTTGTTTGAAGTAATGAGATCATGCGTTTTCCAAATTTGCCCTTTATCTGTACATTTACACCAAACACTTTCCGCTTTCAGGAACCCTGAAAGCGGATCTTCCACAACATCACATGCACTTAGCATCGAGAATGAATGGCCAAACTTTAACGAACATGTTATCACCATGGAAGAAGAAGAATGGGATGAAAGCAATGTTAAGGAATTTACAAAGTTAGTAGAGCAACATGAACAAACCTGGGAACCAGCTTCGGAAGAACTAGAAACCATAAACGTGGGTAATGATCAGATTAAAAGAGAATTGAAAATAGGGACCTTAATCACTCCTGAGGAAAGAGTGAAGATAATGGCCCTCTTACAAGAATATGTAGATGTTTTCGCTTGGTCTTACGAGGATATGCCTGGTTTAGATAGAAATATCATCGTGCATAAGATACCGCTGGAAGAAGGTTGTAAGCCAGTCAAGCAGAAGTTGAGGAGAGCTCACCCGGATGTTTGGATCAAAGTTAAGACAGAACTCAAAAAACAATGGAATGCAGGCTTTCTAGAAGTAGTCAAGTATCCACAATGGGTATCCAACATTGTTGTCGTACCAAAGAAAGAGGGAAAGATTAGAGTTTGTGTGGATTTCTGAAATTTGAATAAAGCTAGCCCCAAGGATGATTTTCCGTTGCCACATATAGATGTTTTGGTGGACAATGCTGCACGTAGTTCCACATATTCCTTTATGGATGGTTTCTCAGGATACAACCAGATAAAGATGGCTCTAGAAGATAAGGCAAAAACGACTTTTGTTACACCATGGGGAACCTTTTGCTACAAGGTTATGCCGTTTGGTTTGAAGAATGCAGGAGCCACTTATCAGAGAGCCATGGTGACTTTATTCCATGATATGATGCATAAGGAAATTGAGGTGTATGTAGATGATATGATTGCCAAGTCCAAGAGGGAAGACGACCATGTAAAGGTTTTAAGGAAGTTATTTGAGCGTTTGAGAAAATATGAACTGAAGCTCAACCCTGCCAAATGTTCGTTTGGAGTTAAGTCTGGAAAGTTGCTCGGATTCGTGGTAAGTGATAAAGGTATAGAAGTGGATCCTGATAAGGTGAAAGCCATCCAATCCATGTCATCCCCAAAGACGGAGAAGGAGGTGAGAGGATTCTTGGGAAGATTGAACTATATTGCCAGATTTATAGCTCAGCTAACCACAACGTGTGAACCTGTCTTTCGGTTATTGAGAAAAAAGAATCCTGGGATTTGGAATGAGGAGTGCGAGGAGGCATTCAATAAAATCAAGCAATACTTACAAAGTCCGCCTTTGCTTGTTCCTCCTGTATCAGGAAGGCCTTTAATATTGTATTTGACAGTAACTGAAACAGTTATGGGGTGTGTATTGGGTCAGCATGATGAAACTGGAAGGAAAGAGAGGGCCATTTATTACCTTAGTAAGAAGTTCACCGAATGTGAGTCTAGATACACGGTGATAGAGAAACTTTGTTGTGCATTGGTATGGGCGACAAAAAGATTACGACATTACATGTTGTACCACACCACTTTGTTGATTTCAAAGGTGGATCCACTAAGGTACATCTGTGACAAGCCCTATCTCTCAAGTCGAATTGCAAGGTGGCAAGTTCTGTTGTCAGAATATGACATAATCTATACGACAAGGAAAGCAGTGAAAAGGAGTGCCATTGCGGACCACTTGGCTGATAATGCGGTGGAAGATTATGAGCCATTAGATTTTGATTTCCCTAATGAAAATGTATTATCAGTAGTGGGAGAAGAGAAGACAGATTGGTGGACCATGTTTTTTGACGGAGCAGTAAATGTTTATGGCAATGGGGCCGGTGCAGTGATCATCTCTCCTGACCAGAAACAATATCCAGTTTCAGTTAAATTGTGTTTTGAATGTACCAACAATACTGCAGAATATGAGGCTTGTATCTTGGGTTTAGAAGCTGCATTAGAGTTGAAGATCAGAAAGATAGATGTATATGGGGACTCAATGTTGATTATCTGCCAGGTGAAAGGAGAGTGGCAAACAAAGGAAGAAAATTGAGGCCATACCAGGAATATTTATCCACACTGTCAGAAGAATTCGAAGAGATAAGGTTCACCCATCTAGGAAGAGAAGGGAACCATTTTGCGGATGCTTTGGCCACGTTAGCTGCTATGGCTACAATTAATCTCGGGCATAAGGCACATCCCGTACACATAGACATCAGAAATAACCCAGCCCATTGCTGCACAGTTGAAGGAGAGGTAGATGGAAAGCCTTGGTACTATGATATCAAGAATTTGTTGCAAAATCAAGAATATCCAGTGGGAGCTTCGAAGATGGATAAGAAAACCCTAAGAAGGCTGGCCATGGATTTCTACCTGGACGGAGAGATTCTGTATAAAAGATCATTTGACGGAACTTTGCTAAGGTGTTTGAATGAGGCAGATGCTAAAAATGCTTTACGGGAGGTGCATGGTAGCAAGGAAGATACAAAGGGCCGGTTACTTCTGGATGACATTAGAAAAAGACTGCATCGATTATGTCAGGAAATGTCACAAGTTTCAGGTGCATAGTGATAAGGTCAATGCACCTCCAACTCCTCTGATTAACCTAACATCTCCTTGGCCATTTGCGATGTGGGGGATTGATGTGATTGGACCAGTTAACCCAAAAGCCAGCAATGGGCATAGATTCATCCTCGTAGCTATTGACTACTTCACGAAATGGGTAGAAGCCAGTTCGTATGCTCATATAACACAGAAAGTGGTGAAGAAGTTTATAGAAAAAGACTTGATTTGTCGCTATGGTCCACCAGAAAAGATAGTGACCGATAATGCACAGAATTTCAATAGCAAAATGATCGTGGAGCTTTGCACCAAGTGGAAAATCAAGCATTCAAATTCCTCACCATATAGGCCCAAGATTAATGGTGCCGTGGAAGCAGCCAACAAGAACATCAAGAAAATTATTCAGAAGATGGTAATCACTTACAAGGATTGGCATGAGATGTTGTCGTTCGCTCTCCATGCATATCGCACTGCCGTAAGGACCTCGACAGGAACTACTCCGTATGCTCTGGTATATGGAATGGAGGCGGTGATGCCTTTGGAAGTAGAAATACCTTCGTTGAGGGTTTTAATGGATTCAGGATTAGAAGAAGCTGAATGAGCCAAAGTAAGATATGAACAGTTAAACCTGATAAGTGAAAAGAGGTTGGCTGCAATCTGTCACCACCAACTTTACCAGAAGAGGATGGCCAAGGCATACGACAAGAAGGTTCGACCTCGCATGTTCCAAGAAGGAGATCTAGTGCTGAAGAAACTATTGGCTTTACCAGGAGAAGATCGAAGCAAATGGGCACCAAATTATGAAGGACCTTATATAGTGAAGAAGGCTTTCTCAGGAGGAGCTTTGAAGTTGTCCAGAATGGATGGAGAAGATCTAGCTAGACCTGTGAACTCTGATTCTGTAAAGAGATATTATGTCTAATGTGTTCAGCTTTCTCCTAAAATCAATAAAGCAAGTTTGGCCATGATTTCTTGGTGTAAAGAACCCTTTTTTCACTGCATGGATCTCACAGCACGTAATTTGTTTATTTTCAGAAAAAAAATCTTGAAAGAACCGGTTTTGTGCATGATTATATCATAAAACGCCCAAATTATCTTCGTAATCACCCGCATGTTCCTTCCAAGATAAGAACAAGGTTTATATAATGTGTGTTTTGAAATGAGGAAAGGCCATCTTTGTCATCCCTTCACTTTCTAAAGATTATATCCTTTGTGGTCCCCTTTTGAGCCGGATTGAGTTTTCTTCTTTACGAAAACCCGACTAGGATCACACCCCTACACTGGGGGCAAGACGAGATGTTTTATGAAAAGTTTTATGTGTTTAAAATTTGAATGGAAGCCTATAGATTTGAAAACCAAGCTAAAGCATTTGACAAAAGCATGACAAAGAGGCAAATACAAGTCATACATTTTGAGAAAAGGACTACTTGAAGAAAGTCAAAGACTTCCTCTCCAAGAATATGATAGGCGACACGAGAGATGAATCCATCATACGACTTCAAAAGCAAGTTCATGATAAGAAGGAGTCTCATGAACTAGAAGAAGAGGATGGGGCCTATGTTTCAAAACCAGGTACGAATGCATGCATTGCATCTAATCATAAATCATTGCATGTATGTTTTTGGATCGTTACAGGAGGAGATCTTAGTGCATTCCAATAAGATTATGGACGAAGAAAGAATCATTGAGTTGATTCTAGAACAACAAGAAGAGAAGATAATAATTTGCAAACCCTGCCAGCAGGAAGAACGACATCGATAGCATTCGGTAAAAAGGAATCGACAGATAGGATTCCAAGTTGTTAAGATCGCTAGAAGAGATCTCGTATTTCGATATTCATCAATGGAGGTCGCCAGAAGGGACCTCATATTTCAACTTTGAATAAAAGGAATCGCCAGATGGGATTCCAAGTTGTTTGGTTAAAGGGGACCGGCGAAGGGATCTCAGTTTAACCTAAGTGGAAAGGATTTTGGTTCTGGTTGAAGGGGATCGGCGAAAGGATCTCAGTTCAGTCTGACCACACAAACCTTGGTTATGGTTAAAGGGGATCGGCGAAGGGATCTCAGTTTAACCTAATTGGAAAGGATTTTGGTTCTGGTTGAAGGGGATTGGCGAAAGGATCTCAGTTCAGTCTGACCACACAAACCTTGGTTATGGTTAAAGGGGATCGGCGAAGGGATCTCAGTTTAACCTAATTGGAAAGGATTTTGGTTCTGGTTGAAGGGGATCGGCGAAAGGATCTCAGTTCAGTCTGACCACACAAACCTTGGTTATGGTTAAAGGGGATCGGCGAAGGGATCTCAGTTTAACCTAATTGGAAAGGATTTTGGTTCTGGTTGAAGGGGATCGGCGAAAGGATCTCAGTTCAGTCTAACCACACAAACCTTGGTTATGGTTAAAGGGGATCGGCGAAGGGATCTCAGTTTAACCTAATTAGAAAGGATTTTGGTTCTGGTTGAAGGGGATCGGCGAAAGGATCTCAGTTCAGTCTAACCACACAAACCTTGGTTATGGTTAAAGGGGATCGACGAAGGGATCTCAGTTTAACCTAATTGGAAAGGATTTTGTTTCTGGTTGTAGGGGATCGGCGAAAGGATCTCAGTTCAGTCTAACCACACAAACCTTGGTTATGGTTAAAGGGGATCGGCGAAGGGATCTCAGTTTAACCTAATTGGAAAGGATTTTGGTTCTGGTTTAAAGAGATCGCTAGAAGGGAGCACCAGATGACTAAATTTTGATCATAGTTTTTGGGGCTGAGGAGGATTGCTGTAAAAGACAAGTTCCAGATCAATCAAGCTTCAACCAGATTAATTTCGGGAGTTCTGTTTTGAGTTTATCTTTATAAAACTTACTGCGCAAAACCCTTGCTCCGTAAGCATTATAAAGAGAGGGCATCTGTTGTAACCCATTTTTGGGTCCCCAAATAAATGAAATAAAATAAATAACCAAAGGAGGTTAGGAAAATAATAGGAGGCAGAAGCGCTCAGCAAATGGTCAGAAAAATCGGTCAAGGAAGTTAAAACTACAAAGATGGATTTTTGACAATTTATTCTTGAATGATGAGAGCCCTATTGAGAAGGAAAATTTGAATTTTGAGGAGAAAAGCCCAAATTTGGATGTTTATGGACTTGATTGGATTTTTATTTGAATTTATAGGAGTTTTGATCGCAAGAAAAATTGATTTTTAAGTCAATTTGGGCTTTAATTAGAAGAAATTTAAGTTCTGGGGCCAAAATATATTTTTTAGGAATTTATTAGGCCAAATCAGGGGCTTAATTGCATAAATATTGAAGTTTAATGGCCAATTAGGGGCTTAATTGTGAAAATCCGAAACCAAGGACCAAATTGGAAGAGGCGCGTAAATGGAGGGGCTGTAATTATTCGGTTCAGGGGCCTAATTGAAGAAATTAGAAGTTTATTAATCAATTGAGGGCTTGATTGAACAAAACAGAGGCCAAGGATTAGAATGGAAAACGCGGCCAACTTGAGGGGTGGAGGCTGAAATTAGCGGGGATGCAATTGAATTTTATTCTTAAAATCAGGATCAGATTTGAGGACTTAATAGAACAAAGGATAAATTAAGGACTGATTTGAAAAAAACATATTTTTAGCGCCCTTTTTTTTAAATGAAACGGCGCGTTTTCTCCAAAACGACGCCGTTTCATACATAAAAAAATAAATAAAAAATAAAAAAAGACCGAACGGTGCCGTTTTGAACGGCACTGTTCACCTTTCTTCTCCCCCCCCCCCCGAACAGGCAGCGGGGAAGAAGGAAAAAGAAAGTTTATTTAATGGTGCATGTCCCCCTCTCCTACCGACCAGACCGAAGCCCACACGCCGTTGGACCACCGACCGAAGACACTGGCCGACCACCCGCCTCGCACCCCACCGGAATCAAGGGAGCTGCGCCTTGGCAGTCGCGCCCAATGGCCGACCAGCCTCCGCATTGGTTCGCTCCCAAGGCTCCTTCTCCCCCTATAAAAGCAGGTGACCCGAAGGAAACAGGGACGAAAAAAGAGAGGCAGAAGCAGAGGGAAAAAGAAAGAAAAAAAAACCGAGACAAAAGAAAAGAGAGAGAGACCGAAGGAGAGAGAAACCACCGAACTTAAAAAAAAACCAGAAACCGAAAACCCAAAGCTGAGAAGCTTGGGAAAGCTGACACCGGGAGGGAACTAAAGAAACCAAAATCGAAGCAGCGAACCGGGTGAGCGACGACGAACCGTTGGCAACAACCGCACCCTCCGCCGTTCGAACAGCCGCAGCACCGCCCAGAGCCACCGTTCACGAGCCACGTCACCGCAGCACCACCAGCGACCGCCTCCTCCTCGCCAGGTACGCTTCCATCCCCCTGCATTTTTTTTTTCGCTGCCTAAGTTTTCCTCCTGCATGCAGAATCGTTTCTGCATGCAGGAGGTAGGGAGGGAAAATAATTCCCTCCCCCCCCCCCCCCCGTTCAGTTCGCTGGGCCAGGCTGATGCTGGCCCAGCGTTGGTTTTTTCTTCTCTGGGCCAGACGGGTTCTGGCCCAGAAATATTTTTGGGGTGGGCCAGAATGGTTCTGGCCCAGCCCTGCGATCTGGGCCGGATCGGGCCCAGACTAAGGAGTGATTTTTAGTTGGGCCGAGATCGGCCCAGTTTTATTTTGGGCCGAGGTCGGCCCAACGTTTTTTCTTCTGGGCTGTCCGGCCCATTTATTTGGGCCGGCCCGCCCACTTAATATATTATATTATTTATTATTATATATTATATGATATATGTGTGTATATATATTATGAAATAAAAAAAAATATTCTAAAAAAATCTTTAAAAATATTGTTGATTTTCCTGCATATTTTGGTCAAAAGTGTTTAATGTTGGTTTGTATTTTTATACCGTAAAGATACAAATCCAGTATTAATATACCCGGTTTTCGTTAAAACATCAAACATTTTTAGAATAAAAATGTTTTGCTTTCATAAAAAATTCTAAAAAAATCTCTAAGAAATGTTGTTGATTTTTCTGCATATTTTTATTAAGGTGGATTAATATTGGGTCATATTTTTATACCGTAAGAATACAAACCCAGTATTAATATACCCGGTTTTCGTTAAAACATCAAAGATTTTCAGAAGAAAAAATGTTTTGCTTTCATAAAAAATTCTAAAAAATCTCTAAGAAATGTTGTTAATTTTTCTGCATATTTTTATTAAGGTGGATTAATATTGGGTCATATTTTTATACCGTAAGAATACAAACCCAGTATTAAAATACCCGATTTTTGTTAAAACATCAAAAAAAAAAAATTTCCAAAAAATGTTTTGTTTTAAAATACGGCCTAGTCTCTCCAATATATATAAATATTATAACATCATATTTTCACACAACAAAGGAAATTTTCAAAACAATATATTTATTAGCATGTATTTTTGGCTTTAATAACCAGTTTATTCAAGCCATGAGAACTAGGCCAATATTTCAAAAATTCTAAAAAATCTTTTTGTTTTCTTTTAGTATTTGGGATTACGAATTTATACGTAAAACGTATTCCTAAATATTATTAATAAAGTTTTGGTATAGACGTTAGAACGGTTAGGATTTTACCCGATAAGATAAAAGACCTTCTTACCGAGGAGGATTTTTCTTGAACCATAGACAGACCAACGACTAGAAGTACAATAACACCTTAGTTTTTATCAGACAATAAAACAATGCAGCTTACCTTAGGTAGGGCGTATTTGGGGTGCTAATACCTTCCCTTTACGTAACCAGTCCCCGTACCCGATCTCTGAGACCAGTTAGGGTTCCTAGTGACCAAAATACTAGGTGGCGACTCTCATTCCATTTTCTACCAATAAAAGACAATATTTTTTTGTATCTCTATAAATATATATAGATTTACATGGTAGATTAAGAAAATGGAAACAAACACTTTATAATTTTCGCCGCGACACCGCACACGTGCAACAATCATAAAAACGAGCCAACCCATCTTGAAACAACATCGCAGAAACAAAACCCGTCTTTCGAATACTGATTTCCCTCCTAAAACTCTCAAAAACTGCTCGCCGCACGCTTTGAGCGCAGGAACAAAGCTCCTACAGCCCATTTCAGCGCCATTCTGAAGCATTTGGCAGAAAAACAGGAAGCCCCTACGGCCCATTTTGGCTTCAGAGTAGCCTCTAATCATGGTATTCCAAATATAAGCACTGGGGTTTTGTATCTGCGAAAACAGAAGACGAGCATGATTTATACCTGCAGTGTGAGAGTGGGCAAAAGGCCAAGGCAAGACAAAGCTTGGGGGTAGATTAGACAGACTATAAAGGATAAGGACTTATTTGTACTTGTTCCAAGATTGTGAGTCAAAATAATACCGCTTCTTTTCCCTCAAACGCAATCTCGTCCTACGTTCCGGGGAATCTTTTGACCTAATCTCTTAATATATATTTGAATGGCATCTTTGCTTAAGCCCCTTCAATTATTGTTTTCGAATATTCTCATGGTATTTGCTCTTTGTTTTTGTGGATCCAATTAAAAAGCAAATCATGGAGACTTGGCTGTTGACCTCAACACTCTCGTCTGCTTTGACTCCTTCAATATCTTGGATGTGAACCAGGCTTGGAATATTGGGTGCTCTTGTTTTTGATACATGTAAAGAGGTAAGCTAAGCATCTCTTTCAAGATCTCTCTAGCTGCTGCAGCGATGCCAAATCGCTTTCTTTCTTCAAGTTCCTTAGCAGGAGTATTGTATAGCGACCAACTTTCTTTGCGTTTTGCTCCAGGTTTGGGCCAATTTTGATGCCTTTTGTGAATCCCTCCATCTGGGCTTATCAAAAGAGGAGGAACGAAGTAAGTTTCTCTTCTCAGTTATGTATGATATGGTTTGAGTGCTTCCTTATTGAATTACTCTCACTATCCCTGTTACGTTCTGTGAATTTTAAAGGACTAGACATGTTTCAATTCAATACTGAGCTAGTTTCTTGATGCTTCAAACTTCCTTACAAAAGAAAAATAAAGAAAAGAAAACTGTCCTCTGATGTGAATGAGTAAACAAACTTCACATAATGGTGGAGTCCATGTTACTATTGCTCTGTTTAAACAAATCCGTTCCAGTTACCGTTCTGTTTTTTCAATCGAAATGAAATGTTTTAGTTTGATTACATTTCAATATATTATTTTGAGAGTGTGCTGTTTATATGTATATAATTTAAAATATTAATTCAACCATCTTAATTTTAACTCAAATCTATGTATAACCTCAATTTAAATTATGCAATTTAATTCCAAACACTAATAAAAAAATTGGAGTTGAACCAATATACCTCAATCAATTTAAAAAGTCTAAAAATATTCTAGATGATTGATAAAAATATAGTCCAACTAAAAAAAAATTCAAAATGATATATTTAAAATAAAAATATTGAAATAACAACATATTAGATCGATTTAGATTAATTTTTCAAATTCATAACTCGGGTCATGAGACTATAATAACCTCAAATAAAACAAATTATACAGCTTAATTCTCAATAAATCTATTGTTAAATGATTAAATTGAAAAAAATCCAATAAAAAAAAAAGCATAAAAAATAACATTTCAAAACAAAATTATAAAAATGCTTCACGGCCTTTCTAAACTTTTAACCTGAGATATCATATTATATCACGAGACTCCTTATAAAATTTTAGCTTGATCTAATAATTGGATTGAAAAATACAATTAATATTGTAAAATTTAGATAATATTTTTTTAAAAAAAAAACATTATTTGTCCAAAATGAAACTAGAAAGATCCGGCTGAAATTTTAAAAAAAATTTATGAAATGAAGTGAGATTTTAAACCAGATAAAATATGTTCCAGATAATTAAAATATATCAGCCATTCAAGACAAAACAGAAAGCAATTGACACCATAGGATTTAGAACAATTATCTTTGTTTCTTAGCATCACCAACGAATTTCCCATGATTTAAAAGACTATATACACACAAACATGCAGTCATGTAGTCTCTATGGTTTTAAATCCATTTCTTTTTTATTCTTTTCAATTTATTTATCCATCAAATCAATGGAAATTCTCATTTTCAGACACTTGAAAAACGCACAAAATAGAAAAAATAAAAATAAAAAACCAATAAAATTAAAAAACCTGGAAATGTAAAAACTTGAAGAAACTAGGAACAGCAACATTCTTCTATATATAATTAATTAAATCCATTATTGCTGAGAATTACATGCACGTAATACATATTCAAGAAACTAAGAACAGCAACATATTTATTTAATTCGACTCAAACACTCAAACATAAACACATGCATAAATTTACACACAAAAAAACACCAAACTTAGGAAATTCATTCTTCTATAAATATCTGGATCTGGCGGAACATCCAAATAATAGCTAGTTAGCTCTTGTCACTTCAACCCAAACCTCCTCACCAAACAGCTTGAAACTCCTCCTCTTAGCTTCAATCCTGAACTGTGACCCCAGGTTATGGTCATCCTCATGATGAAGAACAACCATATCACCAACTTTCAGTCCATAATTAGCAACAAAATCACGCCAGCCCATAGAAAGCTCTGGCTTGTCATATCCTCCATTTCTCTTCCGGCAACGAATAACTCGAAGCTCACCACAGCTATCTTTAACATGCAAATCAACATAATTATTTCCAGCAAAATCTAAATACTGCAAGCAATGAGTTGGGAACGAGAAACGATGATGAACATCAGTATCTGTCAACACTTTGCTGAAGATCTGCATTTTTTTCTCAAGGGTCGTAAAAAGAGAGAGAAATGGTTATGTTTAAGCTATCTGCTGGATTGATATGGTTTCTTGCAAGGGGCTTGTTATTAATTTATAGCTAGCTAGCTAGCTAGCTACTGTA